>WPIO01000055.1:1852500-2087500 GCA_009760855.2 Cristatella mucedo
AGCTCCAGATGCAGAAAAATCTACACGCCGAAAGCGAGCTTCTACAAAAGCCATTTCAGGCCACTCTGAAAAAAGTCGGCAAGCCTCGTTTGGGAGAGCCAATATTTGGTCGGCTTCGCCTCAGGCGCGTCACCGCACCCGAGAAGCCTTTGCAGATCCCATTTGAAAGAGATCGCTGCCCACGATGCCCGCATTCCTATCGCCAGACCAGTCATGCCTACCCAGTAGGTAGGCGCACAGCCAAGCCCATCTACCCAATCGCGTCTAAAATGGCACGGCTAACTCTTCTCCGAGGAACGCGGTTTTTGCTGCAGCCCGTCGGCGCGACGCAAACAATGCTCGTCAGCTCTATCCACGAAATGGAACGCGCCTCATTCCCGGAAGGCCTGGACGATGGACGACGAAGGGGCGCATCCCCTCTCTGCATACGCCTGCAAAGAAGTTTCTAAAGCGAGATCGGCATCCCCCGCGTTTTTCAGCACAAAGCTGCTCACCAAAAGAAAGGTTGTGCCATAGTCGGCAGCAGGGGAGCACTTGTCGTTGCGTAAGAATCTTTTATCACGCTTCGACTAACAAGAAAAAGCTCACAAGAGTCATGCATAGCATGCAAGAGCATACAAGACACTCGAGGCCACAGGGGATTCGTAGGAGCCCTGATTAGTAACGTCCACTGAGTCATGCACATGTACGCACGTTAAGTACAAAAGAACAAAAAGTGGCCAGTTCGGTAGGGCGCAGGAAAGCCAAGCAGTATAGGGGGGGGGGGTCCATAGCTTAGATTGAAAGGATGCCAAGTCAATGTAGGCCGTGACGGAAGCCAGAAGCGAGTTCCAGACTTTCGGTGATTACCATCTGAAGTCCCGATCGCCGAAAAAACTTCAATTTCAATTAGGAGTCGGGGTTGGCGAGACGACTGGAAGCCGTTGAGGGGTTAGGGCGAGCACGCGACTGTAGCAATGGCTGTAGGGCTGAGGACAGTGCTCGGATAGGTCAAGGCCGGTGCCGGCGGGTGGAGCTACTTGTAGGCCAGACTCAGGAACTTGAAATCGAATCGATGCATTATAGCTAGCCAGTGAAACTCAGACAGACGTTGGGCGATCGGGCAGCTACTCTGTTGGCGACAGACCCGACAAGCCACTGAGCTTTGCACCACCTGCATGCTATTAAGAGAGAAGGCCGGGAGTCCTGGGTAAATTGAATTGCAGTAATCGCGATGCGATGTGACGAAGGCGTGAACTAGTTTGGAAGCTACATTCTTGTCTAACCAGGCCCCGATTTTGGCAATTTTCCTAAGCTAAGCTGAAAATTTGCCGACTTAATATTTCAGGCGATGGTTTCGTCCAATGACAAGTCATTTTGGAAAAGCACGTCCAGATTAATAGCCGACGTAATTGAAGTGATGGTTTCTACGCAACGACATTTACTCTCCAACTGCCGACTATGGTACATCTTTTTCAGCGGTCCTGAACTGCTACTTCTATGCTACTCACTACCTCAACTGCTCTCCTGACTCGGCTATGCTTCCCACTTTCTCTTTGTTGCGTGAGACGAAGTCTGTTGGCTACCGAATGCGTACCGAAAGCCGCTCAGGCTGCGAGTGCGCTATACAAAACTCTCCCGCGTAACACTCACATGGTCTTTATGACTATGTGGAGTTACAGACGGAGATACATATACACATACATACATATATATATGGTAAATGAACCAATCTTGCGGGTGAGGCCTTCCAACTTAATGTTGATACTAGGCCTACCCGTAACTATTAGGCTGGTCTTATCTTCCATAAGCTTCAGGAGGTTACTAGCCATCCCTTCTGGGTCTTAGGGTAAGAAGCTCACTCTTTACGACCCAGCCCGCGGGTTCGAGTCCCGCAGTGGGTGATCCTTTATTACCCACTTCAGGCGGCGGTGATAGCCATCAAGGTTCTTTTACCGCTATATAAATGAGACTATTAAATCGGCGAATCTTTTTTCTTATCGGAGTGCCAATGTCAAAGATGCAGGAATGCCGCCATAGAATTAGATGATTAGGATGCAGAAAACTGATAAATAAAGCAAAAAGATGTAGGTAGAGCTAAGTGCCATCGACGAAGAAATGAAAGCCAAGATTATGTTTCGCGAATCCGCTCTAGTTTGGCCCAGAGTTAAGATGCCGTTAACGACCAAGGTCGTGTGATTGAGTCCCACAGTATGCGTAAAGTGCGGGGATAGAGATTAAGTTCTCTTGGGGCACGATGCAAATGACACAGACACACAGACACACGCACGCACGCGTGCGTGCGTGCGTGCGTGCGTGCGCGCGCGTGCGTGTGCGCGCGTGTGCGGGTGGCATCGGCCAGAGGAAGAGCAGGAGAAGAAGTCGGCCCAAGATCTGAGCACTGAGAGCACCCTACACTTTTAGGGCCACCCGGGGTCTACTGACGACCATGTAAATCAAGATTTCGAGATCTCTCGCTGAGGTAGGACCTAAGACAGTTTAGCACTGTGTTAGTGATGCCTGTGCGTATTGAAAGGCGCAGCAGATGGATCTGGTGGTCACACTACGTCGAACCTTTCGGAGAGATGTAGGATATCTACCAGAGAGGTGCCACCCTGATCAGTATTGTGGATTGATACGATGAAAATAAATCCTAAGCAGAGCTGCTACCTTGGAATGTTTACTCAAACATTCGATCGGAACTTGCCTGCAAGATCCGACGAACTGATTTTATCGTTAACCTGCGGGACAAGCACTCTTTTGCATGTCTTGGATAAGGAAGACAGAAGAGACACTGGGCGAACGAAGTTCAGTAACTTCTTTCGCATGATCCAATGTCGACTTTTAATAATAATAATAACAATAATAATAATGTACTTGATAAAGCGCCCTCAGAGAACTTAATCTCTTTCTAGGCACTTTACATTTGGTGCAAAGGGAAATAAAATTGAATGGTAAGTAAAATCATGCTTGAAAAACAAACAAAAGGAATGACATGGTTTGGGGTGACATGCACAGGGTCAGCATGCAGATGTGGTTAGTAGCAGCATGCACAGTGTCAGCACGCATAGGCTCGTGAAGGACGAATCACAGGGACCCACTAAATGCTGTCCTAAATAGGTGTGTTTTTAAGTCCCTTTTAAATGTGGTCAGGTCAGGGGATGTTCTGACGCAGGTCGGGAGGGAGTTCCAGGCTTTGGGAGCATACGAACTAAATGCACGGTCTCCAAAGGATTTAAGGTTTGTACGAGGTATTTGTAGACTGTTGGATTCCGAAAAGCGGGGTGGTACGATGCTTGGCCTGATGGGGGAGTATGTCGGAGAGATAGGCCGGAGCCATAGAATGAAGGAATCTAAAAGTGAGCGACAAAACTTCGAAGTCAATCCGTTACTTGACTGGTAGGCAGTGCAGGTCGGCGAGAGGTGGAGTAATATGTCAACTGCGACGCTCAGGACAGACAAGCCTAGCTGCAGAGTTTTGCACCAGCTGCAATGCATGGACTAACTTAGACGTGGTATCCTTATCTAAACAAGCCCGAATTTTAGCAATGTTATGAAGCTGAAAATAGGCAGATTTGACTGTGGAGCTGATGTGGTCGTCTAACGAGAGGTCGCTTTTGGAATATGACACCTAGATTTTGAGCTGATTCGACAGGAGATATGCTGGCAGAGCCAATTTTGAGAGTCAGCCTCTCCAATCTCCGAATCACACTGGGTTTGCCCATAACTAGTAAGTTAGTTTTGTCATCGTTTAGTTTTAGAAAATTTGCTGCCATCCATGTGCGGATGTCATCAATGCATGCAGCAAATGAGTTTAGAGAATTTGAGGTGCTCGAAGGCTGGGAGGGATCAAAGCACAGGTACAACTGAGTGTCATCCGCATAGAAGTGAAAGCCTAGATTGTGCTTGGCAATCACATCAGCAAGAGGGAGAGTATAAACCGTGAAAAGAACCGGACCTAGCACGGAGCCCTGAGGTGCTCCATATTTCAGAGGTACTTCAGATGATCTTAGTCCATTCACGTTAAGTCGTTGGCATGACAAGAGCTATTTTCAAAGGGGCACGGACTTCACCCACACTCAATAACAGCATCTACAATATTTATTATGGCTGGCAGCAACTGGTCACCTGGTCCTTGGGAGGAGGGATAAAGCAGCCGAGAAGCCAGATGGTCAAGCTCTCACGCTCCCATCTCACGTCCCCATCTCACGCCCTCATACCACGTCCCCATCTCACGCCCCCCATCGCACGTCCCCATCTCTCGCCCTCATCGCACGCCCCCGTCTTCTCGGCCGAGCTGCACTTCCTGCTATGAGGACAATATTGCCGTCTGCAAAGCCGCCCAGTACCTACGTTGGATCCATTGCAAACACACACCAAACTGTATCTCCCAAGCCAGAGAGCAGAGACGCGTGTTGCCTGTTGCGGCTAGAGCAGCTGTGGATCGATATTGCCAGTGGCGACCGGGAAAGTACGTGACCGTGTACGCCGACCTCGGCCGCCTTCAATCAGTTACACGGGTCTTTTTAATTCGCGCATTTAATTCACGCATTCATTCGCGTATGATCAGCAGTCCAAAAGGAAATCTGCAGTCTGGTGGTTCAGGCTCCGATCTGGTCACTCGCAATACTTGCCCCTCATGTTGTCAGTGCCTAGACGCTTGAGGTGCTCGCTATTCACGGCATCAGGTCGTGGGCTCGAGTCCTGTGGTCGGCGATCCTGTAATGACTGCCCACTGCAAGCGGTGGCGGTAGCCACGAAGTATTTTCTGCAGCCACACAAAGGAGGCTGTTCAGTCAGCTAAACGTTTTTCTTACGCAATCCTTTAGTGTCCGCTGCACTTAGTGGCATGGGGAGGCGGGCGATTTCCGCTAAAGCTATGCGGCCGACATATAAATGGAGCTGTTGAAAAATTAACCTATCATTTCACTTTGCTTAGTATGTGTCTAGTATTTACCTGCGCGAATGCAGGTCTTTTCTGTACGTTCACCGCACCTCTCTGTAGCTACTGAAAGTCGCCAAGACTAAGTGGCTTTTCTTTTATTTAAAAAAGTCCCAGACAAAAATGAATAGTGTGGCTGTTCAGTCGTAGTTCAGTATTGATGCGACAGCTTGAGATACATTGAAGACTATATTGAGCAATGCTGAAGTGGCGACTCGTATTTCGGCGAGCGGAGCTGACAAGGATCCCGTAGCCAGTCGTCGTCGCCGCTGCTTGAAAGTCGTTCGCACACACGCTAAACAGTCTCCGCCGTCTCCGGCGGTCAAGCGATTCGCAGACGCGGCCGCTCCCGAGCCCGAGCCGCGCTCGCGCTCGAAACGCTCGCCGAGAAATTCGCCTGGTGCGGGGAATTTTCGCACTTGGATGAGAGACTCACACGACTTGATGGGGCCACGACGGAAGGCCGAAGACGCGCAAGCTCAGCGCGCGCGCGCGTGCCTCAGGACAAATCGCTGTTTCGAAGATGGGGCTCTGAGGAATGCCAAGGTCGGAGCTCCGTTCTGTGAGGGGGCAATAATACTTGTAGAGCTTCTGATGCATGCAGATGTATGCAGACCTATAGAAACCTGCCAAGCGGCGCGCGAAACTTCAGTCTCTTCGTAGCATTGTCTCGAGCCACACTGCGTGATCTCCATCGAGCTCTGCTGTGAATCGCTCTAACTTAATGCTCATCTGAATGCTCATCAGGCCTTCTATAGCCCCCGCTGCCCATCTCGACGCTTGTCTTTGGAATTCTCGCCCGATGTACCGCAAATCCCTAATGATATATGACGTAATTATTTTGACGGCAATCTCGACCTGCTTGCCTTTACCGAGACACGGCTGACATTGACTCACATCCAAAATATAACCAGGAAAAGTCGGTGCATTTATGCTGACCGAGACTTGGATGACATACTTCTCCAGTGGCTATGTATCTAAAAACAGCCCTACAGGGTTATCATTCTTTCAGATCTTGCGGTCTGAGGCGATGGTTGGCGAAGTTGTCATCGTTAGTAGTGAATCGCTCGGCTATAAGACCTGTAGTTTTTTGTGAGGGCTTTAATTAGATCCTCAACAAAGACGATGCCTCTTGTATTAGTGATTCACCAACCCCCTCCTGACTGTCTAACATCGTTTAACGAGGAGATTTTGGATTTTCTTACGATAATACTCGTGTAGGGCAGTTTATTATTGACTGTTGGAGAATTTTGCATTCACGTTGACGACCACAGCAACAGTCAGGCACGCTCATTTCTTGACTGAGTGAAGAACTTCAGTTTGGTCCAACACGTTGGTCAAATCTCTCCAGCCGGTAGCCATATTCTCGATGTCAAAAGTGTCTGATCAAAAGGATTTCTACCATATCGACCTTGTTGGGTGCCCACTGGCTATCTCGGATCTTTGCTCAATCTCACTTACGGTTTCGGCTCCATCGTATGTGCAGGGTAGCATCGAGTTTGTCCAGCGATCCAAGGTGCATTGATGCATTGATGATGAGGACTGCTTTTAATCTGTTTGTGATGTGGGTCTTCTTGATCTGCACCCAGACTCTACGGACAGCCTCGATACCCTTATTGATGTAATTAACTTGAAACTTAAGAGTGCTCTCGACCGGTATAGTCCCCTACTTTAGGTCCGAGAACAGAGTTGTGGAGATTCCTTTCAATTAAATAAAAAGCTTCACCAGATGAACCGGAATAAAGAGAAGGCTTGAACGCCGCGTTAAGAAGCCCGGATCTGATGACGAACCAGCCAGTTGCGAAGAATTTCGCCTTATCTGCACGAGGGAGCATCTTAGAAATTCCAGGGCTTCTTTTTTTCCCACTCAAAAATTGAAGTGCGGCCAGTCAGACCCAACACAATTTACATGGCAACGAGTCGCTTTCTTGCCCACTCTCAGTCTTCTCACTCCCTAGACATTAACGGTTCGGCCGATTGGTTTTCCTCCATCTTTGTTGTAGAAATCACACATATTCGTGTCTACAGTAAGCCACCTCCAATAATGGCATCTTTGAGTTGCGCAACCTGTGTCCTTCCTTAAGAAAATTTCCGAGGTTTCTGTTTGTGATATGGCTACCTTAATTAAGTCTAGTAAAAAGACTCGTCTCGTTCAAGACCCAAAACCATCTCCTTTCTGGTCTTCACTGGCAGGAAATCACAGTCCAGCCACAACTCAGGTTTTAATGCTTCTCATGATAGCGGAGTTGTTCCAGAGTCATTCAAACTGACCATCGTTAGACCAATGCTTAAAAATCCTGGATTGGATTCAGAGGTCCCAGCAACTTATCGCACAATTTCGCTTCTTCCTTTTATTGCAAAGGATTCTCGAAAAATTGTCGATAAGCAGTGACGCTACTCCACAAAAAAACCGCTCACCTCTATCTGACCAACGACATCCTAAGCAACGACGCTGACAGTTGTTATTGCCTAGGCCCAGCTGAATCGATGAGTTGGCTTCGACACCATTGATCACGATAGTGTAATTGAGGATCGAGAACAGTGATTGAGTTGGAAGACAAGGCACTGGCGTGGGTCAAATCAAATGGTACTTGTCCGAACGTGTTCAATCCGTGTAGTGAGATGGTAAAATTTTATCCAGCAGACACGGTCCTTCCTTAAGAAATTTTCCGAGGTTTCTGTTTGTGATGTAGCTACCTTAAATAAGACTGGTAAAAAGAACTCGTCTCCTTTCAGACCAAAAACCTCCGCGGTCCGCTCTCGGTTCCACTTATATTGAGCACCCTATAAAAGGATTTTTACCCACGGTATCGGCGATCGTTTTTAAGCTAACGATGCCACATTATTTATCTAAGACATCGGAATGCAGCAGCCGATAGCCTGAATCTTTGCTTTGCAGACACGCCTAGCTGAACTGGTGCTCCAGTTTTAGCCCCATCGTGCCGTAAATTCCTCGATGGACAGTAAGTTAGCTTTTAAATTCTTTCGCTTGAAGACCGTTGGCGAAAGAAGCTTTCGTTCTGCAGGTCCTGCACTAGGAAACTCGCCCCACACTTCGTATGCAGAAACGTCTACTCTGCTGCTGCCGATTGCGGCTCGTCCTTTCCAGCCGCCCAGAGCTGATATTTTCTGGCTTCGCATTTCTTCGGCTGCCCTCCTGACTTCTGCGGCGGCATCGTGTGTGATATGTAGAATGCCTAGAAATAGATTAAGTGATTTGAGAACGCTATAAAAATATATTGTTAAAACTAGTGAGCTATAGGAAGCCCTACTGAGTAATACCCACTTGGTATTTGTGACTTTGCGGAGTTGACGATGGAGATATATTACGTTACATTACTCCGTACTTCAGATTCATAAGCGCAGTAGCCACTCTGATGTCACTCGTTCTCTTTGTCCTTGCATCGTGTCTTGCTCTCGGTGAGAGAACGCTTATGAAACGAAATTACAAGACGAGGTTTAGAAGCGGTTGGTAGCCTTCGACCACCGAGGTTGTGGGCTTGAGCCCTGCCTCGTAGTGAAGCGCCTGAATAGAGATTAATTTCTCTTCGGGCGCCGTACAAATAAAACTGACATGCATTCTTTTTAATTACTACGCTGCCAAACTGAGGCCACAGCCCGTTACCGGAAGCGGAATACGCTCTTTTCCTCTGATGCGGAAGGCTGTAAAGTGTCACCATGGCCGTCGCTCTGGCTACTGCTAGGGCCGTTCGCTATCTGTCGTCTGTAAGTATAAGAGCAGTTGTCTGGCCAGCGTGGAATCTCGGAATTATAGGTCGGATTAACTGAGCATCCAGCTTTGAAAGATGGCATCTGGCATCTATATCGCTTGGGAACCGTGTAATGCTGCTAGGCTGGGGGAGGGGGAGCTTGTTTGCATCGATGCTGATTCCGCTGTACACTAGCCACTATTAGGATGAATCTGGTGGCGAAAAACTTCGTTCCATGTCTATAAATAATTTGAGACTATTTCTGGCGTTCTGATTCTCGCCAATTTCCGATTGCTTAGGTGCACTGTTCTCGGCTGGAAGCAGCCGGAAAGTACCCGTGCATAAGTTCTTGCTATTCGTGTGCCTTGCTACAGTAGATCTATTTTAGATTCGCTAGATATCAAGCGCGTTCTGTCTTGCAAGGTCGTGATCATTCTCTTGTCTAGCGGGCCCAGTTGATGAATGCAGAACCGTGCTTGGCTTCTTAAGACCCTGCAAATTCACGGTCGCTTCATGCTTGCGTTAGCGGCTGTAAGCGATGTGTAACGAACCTCCGCTGTAAGCGCATGCATCTATTTTCATTCCAGAAGACGAGATAATCTGTACGGTATTCCTCGAGATGGCGCTCCTCGCGTCCCCAGCTGGTATGCTTTGCATCTGGCAGTCCACTAGCCAGCAGAGCCCTTAAGCCTAATCTTTACATATATAATTCATTTGCATAGCGCCCTAAGAGAAATCGATCTGAAATTAGGCGCTTCACATACGCCACGGGGCTCGAGCCCACGACATCGACCAGACCTTGTCGGGCCGAGCACCTTAACTACTGGGATCGGCTGGCTATGTCTGCTGAAGTTTCATGGGCGGCATTGGCATTGGTTGCTCGACGATGTTTCCTTTGGTAGTAGGATTACTCCAGGATGACTTCCTGCTGCATTAATCTGACATATGCATGTCATCTCACGGCAGTTTTTGAATTCTCGCATTCTAGTTGGTCTTGGTGGATTGGATGTCAAGTTTCTTGGATGCTACTATGGCCACTAACTCTATGGCCTTTGGCCCAGTAATTTTCTGCTGTAGCTTTTTTCTATTTTGCCGAGCATCTCATCGCTGATGATCATGATGATGATCATGATGATCATGATGATGCTGATGTTGATGAATTTTGCCGAGCATCTCATCGCTGATGCTGATCATGTCGTACCTCTTATTTTTCTCAAGACAACAACAAGCAACAAGGGTGTTCGAATGGAAGTTGTTCGAGTGTGCCATGGTAAAGGAATATCTAGTGTCTAACAAATATTGGCTGCATATGGAATCGGTTTTTACACACGGAAACCCACTCATATACTTGCGTGGAAAAAGTACAAACGCAAACGCACGAACACATGAAGACGCACACACGCACACACACACACACACACACACGCACACACACGCACACACACACACACACACACGCTGACGCACATGCACGCGTGGACACACATGCACACACCACACACAGACACAGATACACACACACACACACACACACGCACGCACGCACACACACACACGCACACACACAAAACACACGTAGAGTGTGCTGTTGCTTGCCATTTCTTGTATGTTTGCATCCATGTGTGTTGACATAGCGATCCATGTATGTGGCAACCCGACTAGGCTTCTGTTACTCACTACTTGCAGGTCTTCATACGTGTGCAGTAAGATGTGTACATATTTTGCAAAACTGCAGCTAGGCTTGTCAGTCGTGGCTGTCGTAGCTTCCGCATTACACCCATCACCTCTTACATTTTCGTACCGCTCGCACCTGCGAATAATAATGGCAATAATAATGGACTTGATTAAGTGCCCTCGGGGAACTCAATCTCTTTCTAGGTGCTTTACATTTGCTGCAAAGGAAACACGGTCGAATGGTGAGTGATGTCATGCTTGATAAACAACACAAAAACATGGTTAGGGGTGACATGCACAGGGTCAACATGCAAGTGTGGTCAGTGGTAGCATGCACAGTGCATAAGCACATAAAGGACAAATCACAGGGACCTACTAAATGCAGTCACACATAGGTGTGTTTTCAAGTTCTTTTTGATGTGGTCAAGTCAGGGGATGTCGTGACGCAAGTTGGAAGTGAGTTCTAGGCTTTGGGAGCATACCAACTAAATGCACGGTCTCCAAAGGATTCGAGGTTTGTACGAGGTATAGGTAAACAGTTAGATTCCGAAAAGCGATGTTGCAATGCTTTGCCTGGTGGGACAGTAGATCTGACAGGTAGGCTGGGGCCAAAGAATGGAGGCATCTAAAAGTGAGCGACAAAACCTTGGAGTCAATCCGTTGCTTGACAGCTGGCCGGTGCAGGTCGGCGAGAAGTGGTGTGATGTAGCAACTGCGATGCTCACGACAGGCAAGCCTAGCTGTAGAGTTTTGCACCAGTTGTAGGCGCCTAATTGCACATGCTGGTAGGCCAGCAAGCAGTGAGTTACAGAAGTCAAGACGGGATGTCACAAATGCATGGACTAACTTAGATGTGGTATCCTTATCTAAACAAGGCCGAATTTTAGAAATGTTATGTAGCTGAAAGTAGGCAGGTTTGACTGTGGAGCTGATGTGGTCGTCCAACGAAAGGTCACTTTGGAACATGACACCTAGATATTGTGCAGATTCAACAGGAGATATGCTGGAAGAGCCAATTTTCAGCATTAGCCTTTCCAATTTTTGAATTACATTTGGTTTGTTTTGCATTTGGTTTGCATTTTCGTTAGTTAGTTGTATCATTTAATTTAAGAAAATTTGCTGCCATCTATGTGCAGATGTCATCAATACATGCAGCAAAGGAGTTAAGAGAATTCGACGTGCTAGAATAATAATAATGCACTTGATAAAGCACCCCCAGAGAACTTAATCTCTCTCTAGGCGCTTTACATTTGCTGCAAAGGGAAATGCAATTGAATGGTGAGTAAAATCATGCTTGATAAACAAACAAAATGAATAACATGGTTAGGGGTGACATGCACAGGGTCAGCATGCAAATGTGGTTAGTGGCAGCATGCACAGTGTCAGCACGCATAAGCACATCAAGTACGAATCACAGGGACCCACTAAATGCTGTCCTAAATAGGTTTTTAAATTCTTTTTAAATGTGGTCATGTCAGGGGATGTTCTGATGCAGGTCGAGAGGGAGTTCCACTCTTTGGGAGCATATGAACTAAATGCACGGTCTCCAAAGGATTTGAGGTTTGTACGATGTATTTGTAGACTGTTGGATTCCGAAAAGCAGGTGGTACGATGGGGGAGTATATCTGAGAGATAGGCTGGAGCCAAAGAATGAAGTGACCTAAAAGTGAGCGACAAAACCTTGAAGTCAATCTGAATAATAATGACAATGCACTTGATAAAGCGCCCCCAGAGAAGGCTGGGAGGGATCAAAGCAAAGGCACAACTGAGACACTGTGCATGCTGCCACTAACCACATTTGCATGCTGACCCTGTGCATGTCACCCTTAACCATATTATTCATTTCGTTTGTTTTCCAAGCATGATTTTACATATCATTCAATTGCATTTCACTTTACAGCAAATGTAAAGCGCCTAGAGAGAGATTTAGTTCTCTGAGGGTGCTTTATCAAGTGAATTATTATTATTATTAATGTCATCCACATAGAAGTGAAAGCCTAGATTGTGCCTGGCTATCACATCGGCAAGAGGGAGAGTATAAACCATGAACAGAACCGGACCTAGCATGGAGCCCTGAGGTACTCCATATTTCAGAGGTATCTCGGATGATCTTTGTCCGGTCTCATCGATACTCTGGAGCCTCCCACTGAGATAGGACCTGCACCATTGCAGAGCAGTGCCAGTGATGCCCAGGAGAGATGAGAGCAGTTCGTCGACTTTAAGGTTCCAGCTCTTTTAGGCCCCCACCGGTTTTATGCTCCGGCTTATTTTTCTGAAATACTTACTCGGGCTTTGTACACCACTTTTTGCTGCTGCTCTTTTTTACCTAAGTCGTTTAGCCTTTAACCAATCTCAAATCCTACGAAAATCGTGTCTGGCTGCTGTGCTCTCATAGCCTAGAAATCACTGCCAGCTGACATCACGATGTCTTTGAACTTGGACGCAGCTTACAAGGCATCTAAAAGCGCTCTGGCCCCTTGAAGCCTCTGCTCTGTCCACGAGCATTGTCCTTAGTGTGCTTATACGAGCTGACAGTTATCGTATGCAGGCAGGTTCGGTTGACGAGGTTTCTTTCATGCACACGTGCTCAGAAAGAGACTTAGTACTCTTAGGGTGCTATACAGATGATGCATTGTTAATATTATCATATTTGCATGACCACCAGAGAGCACCTATCCCTTCTAACAGAATGTTGTGCTTGCTTGTTGTGCTTGTCTTTCGCGGTGCTTCACAGTGAGGCAGCGGCCTCTTCATTTGCCACCATTGCTGATGGTGAATGGCAGACTCAAGGCCGTTTGTAATTCAGAGCTCTCTCCCTCTTGTTTTCTGTTTGTGAAGCAGCTGAGGATTCACCGCCCATTAATCAAGTTTCCTGACAGACGAACGAAAGGTATGAGAGGCAGTCCTCACTAGCCCGCTCGGAGAGAGGCACCTTCGAGCTGTCGCTTGCAGACCACGGGTATTCTTGCAGATCCGGCTCAAGCCAGTCACGGAAGTACAGCCGCAAGGCAGCAAGCTGCCGACGTCACGATCCCCTCGCCCGTGCCAGCGGCAGCAGCAGATACGGCACGTGTGCAGGCAGCAGCGGTGGCGGCAGTGGGAAGCCAGCAGCAGCAGCGGCGTGGAGCACCAGTAGCAGTGAATATTAGCCTGCAGAGTGCTGGCCAGCCGTCTGCGAGATTCAGGAGGAGGCCCATCGATCCGGTTGAAATGGCTTACATCCAGGTATGGAATGCAATGCCTCAATGGTCTGCATTCCCACGTGGTATTGACATCCGGGTGTCCTTACGCTGAAATGCAGCAGGTGTGCCGGGATTGGTGACCTCTGGTTTTTACTGCCGGGTGCCTCATGGCAGTGGCTGCAGTGCTGCTACTCAGTATCGGGAAGCGATCGATGCAATTCTCACGGATTGCACAAAATCTATATTAGTGTAGAGGGTAAATGTCGAGAATATATTGGAAAAAGTTGCATGACAATCAAATATTTGTTTATAGTACCTTTTAAACGACAAACTATATTAGAAATGGGATATGAGATTTTGATGATTTCCACATTAATGGACAACATGGTGAAAGGAGCTATATCTTATCTGGAGGTTGACCGGACGCAACATATTTAGATAAACAATTTATAGATGTCTTCATCATATGCGACTTGTTGAACCTTGATACATCGACGTATGTGTCTACAGATACTTGAAGTACACGCTAGTGCCTTTTCAACTGCTTAATTTACAGTGTAGCGTTGTGCTCTGTAAATTCTGTAACTCGGTCAATGCTTCACTGATTATTGTGAAATTTCAAATTTGAGTTCAATGCTGCTTGAATAGCAGCACTCCCAATAGTTTGTTTCTGATTTCAGTTCGATGGGTATTGCTGTTGTATTTGTCATCGACTGGCATGAAGCTTAATTTTCTGCAATCACGATTACGTAAAGCGATTTGCTCGAAACGTGTACTCGACAGGAAGTGCAGTGATAACGTGATTTCAGTTCACTCTAGCACGCGGGGCACGATTCACAAGTGGATGGAGCGAAGGCTGTGACGAACAGCCATGCATTGCTTTCTTTTTCAAATTTTGTCAAGCTAGGGCACGTCGTGTGCTGCTGATGTGCCCTCTCGGTGTTCGACGTGCATGGACGCACGTAAGAGAGAGAAAGAGTGAGAGAGAAAGTGAGAGAGAGAGGGCAGAGAGAGAGAGAGAGAGGAGAGCAAGAAGGAGAAAGAGAGAGGGAGTAAGAGCCGGGCATGCACTTTAAAAACGGAAGGTCGAGCATTCTCGAGCGCTCAGCGAGCCGTCCTGTGGCACATCTCTGATCTCATGCCACTCGCACTGCGCCTGCAGCCTCGGCGCCCTTGCCCTGAACCCACTCCGTGCAGCTTCCGCTGCCAACCACTTCTGCGTCTTAGCCCTCAAGGGTCCGATCACTCTAGACTCGTTCTCGCGCCTTCAGCGCAGCTCGAGCTCTGTGCAGCCAAGTGTGCACGACATCCTGGTCTGCCAGCTGGCAAGGACTCGCTAGGTACACTCGTCCGGAGCACGGGCTTACAGCACCATATGTATAGTGTTGGGGGAGCCTTTAATGGCGTAAGCAGTGCCATGCTGTGGATTTATTTACTGCACCATGAAGCAGCAGGAGCGATCAGCTTTACAACTATCCACTTCTAGCCCTTGTATGACGTAGCCCGTGTAAAAAGCGAAACGAGCACACCACACGTGTGCCTGAGTTTCCGGGCATACACACATCACAAGCATGCCCGGGGTTCGTGCACTTCACCTCATATTCGAGATCTCATTTCTAGTCGTGATGGCACTAGCTAAATCGGTTGCTTTTTACTACCTTGGTCCCGAGGTCGTGGGTTCTAATCATGCAGTGACGATCTTTTATTGCAACCGTGGTGGTGATAGCCGTATAGACTCTTCTGTCGCCTTACAAAAGAGGCTGCTGAATGAGCTAGTAATTTATCAGTCGTTTAGAGGATTTGGCACGGGTCTGTTACAAAAACGCATGTGGATGTATCAGTACCAGAAAAGGGGCACCAGGTGACCCACCAGGTACAGAGACTGTGACACTAAGTCTGGTCGCTCATCGGGCTGTGTGTTTGTCAGCAGTCGGTGAAAGATGGTGGCAAGTCGTGTTCTTTGCGAATCCGGCTTCTTTTGAGTGATTACAGCTGTATCAAACCCGGAGGAGAGCTGCTCTCAGCCTCAGCTGCCCCTTTCACAAGAGGCGGTACGGCTTGAAATTTGAAAGGCGAGTTCGGCTCTGCTGGTACCACATAGCACTGTTTGCTACGTCCATAATTGAAGAAAATAAAACCCCAAGACGTTTGATGACATGTACCGCAATACCTATCCGACCAAAATTAGAAATAAACTAGGGTCATGATCTAGCTGGACTCACATATCAAATTTCGCACTGATACATGACGTATTGGCTGCGTTTACAAGGTACACAGCAACACTGAAAATGAAACCCTTTGAAATTCACAAGCATGCACCTCTACAAGCTTTATGCGTGTTCCTCATTCTACCAAGGTTTAACAAGTTGGGGTAGAAGTCGCATATGAAGCAGAGATCGCTAAATTTGTTATTTGTAGATATATTGCTCCAGGTTTACCTCTGAGTTAGACGTAGATTGCATTATAATTTTTTCTTTTACGTGTAGGTCGTCAGAGCTTCCGATCCCTTTTTTAACATGTTTGTCTTTCGAAAGGTCCCCTAAATAAACATCCGATTGTTGGCTACCAGTCAATGAGCATATTCTCTCATGCAACAATGCCGTAGCGGTCATCGGCCACTAAACTTAACCTATGTCTCTATGCAGCAGAAGCTCCCTCCGATACTGCATCTCTCAGCCTGAAACGCACGAACATGCAGCCCATCAATCAACTAGCGGCAGGCCGAGCTGGCCAAGCGATCGTCAGCCTCAATGCTACCGCTTCTACCTCACTCTCTTCTGCTCACTCTCTCTTCTCTCCTGCTGTCTGGGCTGGGCATCGATGCTCCTCTTTCCCCTTTCTCTCTCTTAATTCCAAGTCATTTTGTACTAAAAAAACATCGGGTGCATCGACTTATCCGCCATTTCATTCCCAACAAACTCTTCGTCACGCTAACAGTGACGTTTGAATGTCTGACCTGCCAATGTGGGAGATTCAAATTAAATTATATGCAACCCACAGAAACCCCAACGATTGCTGTGCGCATTTGCCACGTGACAAAAAGCTATACAGACTTCCTGCTTAGCAAACAGTACAACTACTGAGTCCACGACAGAACAGACAAACTCTGCTTCCGGTCTGTAGATGATGTCACCTACCGGCGTAATACCTAACCATAGCATATTTTTTTTTTTTTTTTTTTAGAGAGGTGGACCAGAGTAACTGGCGCAACCAGTTGCAAGGTGGTGCTACGTGAAAACCAGAGAGCTGAATCATTGGATATCTTCGGCTCAAACTCGACTTCCAATGCTTGCTTGACTAACCATAGAGTATAATGGCAGCACACATGTGCTTGCTGACCCCTCGTAATATATTTAGAAAATAAACTGGAGTGTTATTACATACATTTGTGTCACCAACAGAACAGCTTTTGGTATGCGCTGTGTCACCAATGAAACATTATCGACGAATGCTCACATCGAGTCAAGATGCATGAGTTCATACTGCATGCTGCCGCCTCAGTTGACAGCTCTTAGTTCCACGTCGAAGATCAGTGTGCTGTTGGGCGGTATGCTTCCGGCTCGCTCACTGCCATATCTAAACAAAGAAATCGCTCAATAGCTAAATGATGGCATAATGAGTACGCGCCATCAACGCAACAGCTGCTACCACGCAATATTATTATTATTATTATTATTGCAGCTACCACGAGGAAAAGCATCAGATGATTGCCATAGGCAACACTTCGCTCGAAGTAGCTGAACTACATTGCTCGCTGGCTAGTTCATTGAGACTGACTCGTTCAGTGTCTCCATGGTTACAGCCGCCATTCCTGTAGCGCTACCTGACCCTAACTGGGAGATAGGCATGTGCACAGCAAGCTGTAGGAATCATCTAATGCACTCACGAGCTACACGGTGACACAAAAAAGGAAGCAAGGAAGAAACCAACCCATAAATGGTGTAATACTGTCTCAGGCGACGAATGGGCACCAAAGGAACGAACACACCTAACTAGCAAGTAACAACTAGCGATTAACAGAAGAGCAAGATCGAATTCGACACCCAAAACCACCCAGGACGACGATTTACTAGCCACACGATTAGTGCCGGTATGCTCTAGGCAGCACATTTAACACTAGAACAATTAATCACAACTTCAATGACAGCCAGCAGAGGGCGAAGGAGGGGAGGCAGGCTAGGCAAGCTCAAGATAGGACCAATAAGTTAGGCAGAATGCCGAGACAGAAGGTCAGCCACCAATCGCAGCCACGAAACGCCGAGTTCTAGGTCCCTCCCGTAGCATGCAAGCCTTATAGGGTGGTATGGCAGCGCTTGCACGGCAGCGCACGAACTGCTTCGAGCACGAGTGGCTTTACAGGCGGAAAACTTCCGGTGCCATCTCGAAGCATCGGCTGGAGGTAACCACTTGATCGTTGGACCCTAAAGCCGTGTGCTTCCACTACGTACACTGGCGAACGTTCGGAGTCAAGACTACCGAGAAATTGAGGACCCAAAAAGCAACACGGATGCCACCTTTGTAGAAGCACTGCGAGGGAGACCGATGAGACTCAAGTCCGTGGGACTGCACGAGTTTGGAATAAATACGGGAATTTAATGAGCAATTTCAATTTGCCGAAAAAGGAAACTTTACGGCCTTCAAAGTTCCTAAATCCCTCGTTTTTTTCAAGTGACAGCTAATACACCAGGCAAAGCCCAACAGCGAGGCTAGTCTCGACTTCGAACTACTACACTGCTGGTGTAGAAACGGCTGGCTCGGCGCTAGTTTGCACTGGAGCCAAGTTATCAGCGAGTGTCTCGACTCCAAACGTTTGCCGGAGTAGGCACAGCCTTAGGGTCCGAGAGATTCAGCTAGCTCTCTCGTAGCACTGAATTGGGCTAGCCAAAATAAAAAGGAGTCCGAACCTTGCTGCCTTAATAAATCGCAAGAACCGCCACACTCGTAAGGCTCAGAAAAGAGGCACGGCGAAACAACCGTAGCAAACTTGCAGAGCACAATAAACAACGAAGATGCAGCCAGGAAAGTCACGTGCAAGACCTCGGCGACGATGCCCTATAGCACGAATCGACGCTGAACTTGTGGTGACCTTGGATGCCAACAGTTGGTTTCAAACGCTGGTTGGCATTAGAGGGGCAAGGAAATCAAAGGAGGTGATGCTGGCTACAGATGCTGGACCTGTTCGGCTTCCAATTAGTGGACAGCAGGGAGAACACGATATGCCGGCACATCTTCGACCGACTCAATTATCCACACGGTTAAAATTAAATAATGGCATGCCTTCGGGACAGCAGGCAGGCAAGATCTGCAAGGTCACTGCCGGGGGGGGGGGGGCATTGCACATTGCATCATTTATCGTCTTTAGGAACTGGCAAAGAGGTCTCTTTCTTCCTTTCGCCCCGAGGCCTATTAAAAGTTTCGGTGGAGCATCAATTGCTGCTCACTGCAAGCTAAATTCTAAGCCGTGTGCAAGTCCTTCAAATTGTCTCAAACAAGTCCTTCAAATTGTTACACAAGTCCCTCCACCAGTAAACTGCCAATGGTGGCCAGTCACCAATCATCCCCCCTCTCCAGGTACAAAGACATGCTACATTTTACCGATTTTTTTTTATCAGTCTCCCCATTGCAGCTCGTATCAAGAACACCGGAGCGAGCCGTGGCAGTCCAGTTGAACTCCTTGAAGAACCCGTACACTGAACTTAGTTCCGGGTCAGGTTTTAGAGCTAGTCACTCCATAAAGTCGGCACTGACTCGAGTGTATAACAGGAAGATTATTTTAGGTAGAATCTGCCAGCTCTGCTGGATCTATCGGCAGCTTTAAATACCACTCGTCATCAAGTCCCTATCGAGCACCTCTCATCTCGTCTGGGCATCACTGGCACTGCACTGCAATGGTTCAGATCCTATCTCGACGGGACATTCCAGAGCATCGATGCGACAGAGCAAAATTCACCCAAGACACCTTTTAAGTCAGGTTACCTCAGGGGCATGCACAACTGTTCATATCGAGCTTAACCAAGGGCAAGAGGAATATTTTTTCCCATAACATCCCATAAACTTGTCTTCTTTCCATGAAACTTCGAATGCTTAACTGTGCGTGATTCAGCTTAAGTTACTAACAGGACTATACCAGTGGCTGTGAGTATCCTCTTGTATGTTTCTGCGTGCTTCCTGAATAGCCTGTCGGTTCCCTTGGGGCGCTAAACAAATAAATTATCATCATCATAGCGATCTCTGCCGCAGAAATTCATGACCGATGACCATTTTTCAAGTTACGACATACGTCCGACATATTTAGTCATGAAAAAGACGGTGAGCTCGGAGGCAAGCCGGGAATGAGCAATGCTGAGTGGCAGCTGCTGAGCGCTGTCATACCCCATGTTTGGTGGCACGGTGATTCTGCGCTTGCCGCCCACTTTCATCCCTGAAAATATCGAAGCAAACATGTTGGGCATTGGAGCGATGCATGAGAGCTGCACTTAAGCACAAGAGCCCTTCTTGAAGTGGGCAGGCGTGCAAGAGGCAGTACAGTACCCTGTATGCCGACATCCCAGCCCTTGATCACTTCACCCTTTCCGAGCCTAAAGTTGAATGGCTTATCGGACGTCTTCTTGTCAAAAGTCTTGCCCGAAGACAGCTGACCGACGTAGTAGACGTGAGCCTATGGGATAAAACAGAAGACGTCGAGTCGCCCTGCCGGTGGGGTGGGGGGGGAGAGGCGGCTGCGCAAGCAAGCAAGCGTTCAAGCTCAAAAAAAAGAAAGAAAAAAAAAGAAAAGGTTCTCAGCTCTCAGCCAACATGAAAAACGCGACCAGGCGATAGCGAGCAAGCGACAGGCAATCGAAAAACATAGAGCGACTGCCATTTTAGACTAGCGTCCCTAAAGACCGATGAGGCCACCTGTCGGCTGCTATATCTACCATTCTAACAAAAATCAAAGCCAGGCAGAGAAGATGGTGGCACGAGCACACCAATCAATCAAGACAGGCCATGCAGCATCACGAGTCTTGCCGAGGTATCTCGCTTATGCAGGTCCTGCTTCGTCTCTTTTCTGCAAGCTTTTCACGTTGCACAATTTCTGGCCTTTTAATTCCCCCCCCCTCATCTCTGATCTATCCGGCGTGCAGTTCTCGATCTCCGACCACTAGTGCCCTGGGAGGGGAGACGAGCAAGTACACATGCTAGAAGACCCAGGCGATCGAAGATCGAACCATCAAGCAGACGACTCTTCATTGCCAGACGAAAATGGGGTGAAGGCAGCAAAAGCTAATGCTTCTAAATAAGTGAGGCAATCGAATCAAGCCGGTCTTTAATTTAAAGTTGTTTCTAGAGGTGTGTGAATCTGACAATCACAGGACAGGACTAAGCAGTCAAGGAATGTGCACGAATGTTTCTGCCAAGCCGCCTTGGAAGGCAGCTGCAATGGTGGGGGTGCGTTCGCGAAGCTCTACGTATAGCACAGTGCTCACCATTTTACCAGATTTGGCCTCCGGGCCAGCTCCAGTTTTGATGTCATTGATTACGACTCCACCGGCCAACTTTTGCTGACCACCCGGGGTAGGAGGAGCAGCGGCCGACGGCTTCGGCGCAGTGGCGGCGGCGCTTGCACTGGCTAAACCGGAAGCCTCAGTAGCTTCTTTCTTATTTTTCTTCTTTTTCTTTTTCTTCTTTTCGACGCTGCCTGCTGCTGCGATCGCCTGCAATGCAGAGAAACCAAGGACGATCAACGAGAGCACAGACGTCAACGAAAGCACACGATCGTCGTACCGACAAGCAAGCTTCGTTATGAAAGCCCTTCACATTCGGAGCCACCGATTCTTGCCAGCTGCCTATAGCCAAGGGGATATCAAAGAGCATACGTGGACAGAGGAGCGACCGCCTCCACAGACAGGCGAGGTAGAGCACAGTGACACAGCGTATCAGCTCGTATCTACGCACATTTGGTTAAAACACATACGAGTGCAAGTAAAGTATGCATAGACACATCAACTCGGCACCCAACGATGGATAGGACCTCACTATAGGCATACCTTTCTTTATGTAGCAACTGCAAACATTGTTCCCCGGAGCCTGATCGCACACTAACAGTGGCAGCAATCCAAGCTAGGGCCGCAAATCAGCTAACCGACCTTGCCAACAAAAAGCAAGCACCAGGCAAGCTTGAACAGGCAGCCAACAACCATAACTCGGTTGCGGCAGCTGCCAAGGTTAGAAATAGCTACAATCTTTAACTACACAGGCGCTGGGCACAGCACGATGCCCCACGTATGGCGTTTACATCACTGGCTTGAAAGCCAGCGGCCGGGGAAATTCTAGAGTATTACACACAAAGTCGACGTGTGTCACCCTCAGTTTCAAGTAAAGACAAACAAAGTAATAGTATATGTACATATACTATATTAGCATAATGTGAACACTTTCATACTGCTGTGCTTTCACCTTCACTTCCTCTTTAGTCAAATCGATGCTACTGTGAACCAAAAATGGAACTAACCACTGGGCAAAGGTTGAGCAGAAAGTTGCTTTAACAACAAAAGGCCTCGTGTATATAAAAATGAAGCAGCAGCATTTCCCCCTAATTTTACTGAGATGTTTCTAGAGCGTTCTTTAATATATATATATATATATATATATATATATATATATATATATATATATATATATATATATGTGTGTGTGTGTGTGTGTGTGTATTTGTAGCATATATAGCATATTATGTACTTGCAGTGCAAACAGTAGCTGAAACAGAATGAGAGAGTGGCCGAGCAGGAGAACATGAATAAGCGAGGCAGCCCTAGAGAAAGGAGCGCACCGACTAAACAGTTGCTTAAGACGACTTTGGGACGACTGACAGATAAGCACAAATTCGGACATGCAGCAGCAGCATCTGCGAGCAGCACAGACAGGGCTGCTACTACAGCTCCACAGACCAACCAGTGCCGAAATCCACGACGAGCGCAAACACTTGCGATTTAAACTAGGTACCTGCTCGACACTGACACAAGTAATGGCTGAATTCTCGTGCTTCACTTAAGAAATGCCAATTGAATCTTGCATCGAGTGCCAGGTTACTCTTCTAGGAGCAATTCATCAAGGGGAAAAAATGCCAGCGTGTCTAAAACCCACAGGTCGCGACCTGACGAAGGAAGGGGGCAATAGAAGAAGAGAAGCTACAAGTGATAGTTAGTGCAGCAAACGTGGTTCAGACAACTTTATCGGATTACATAGCTGCCAAAAAACCAAGGTAAATACATCGGCATAAAAAATGGGAACCGACTGGGCTATCATCCTCCTTGTGGGGGAGGGAGGTCGATGGCATGACCGGCGCTCAGGAATGGGCCGAAACGATAAAATTTGATAAAAACGCAGAATTAATTGATTTGCAAAATTGAAGGGGGTGAAACAGTCAACTAACAATTGAGTTCAATGACATCACATCACATTACACTATGTAACACACTTTTACTTTATAGATATTACTTCCTCGGTAGCAAGAGCTATTTTGCAATTGCTTATGCATCAAAAGTATAGAAAATGATCACTTCCACACTCTGTTTTTACAATACATTTGAAATGACCTATTTTCCGAAAGATTGGCTATGGCTGCCAGTCGGACGTTAAAAGAACGAACGCCGTTATCGAAAACTTGTAAAACCAATTTTCTTTGAAATATTCACTCTTAGTTCATACTGTAATCGAACTTGAGAGTTGACATTAACTAAAAACGATTCAGTATTTGATATTCCACCTTAATGCAACATATTTGTAAGGATGCAAACTAGGAGTCACTATCTGCTGTCAACAGTAGCGTAAAAGAGAACGAGGACAAACATCGATCACAAAGGCATATTCATACTGGTTTGGTCCAGCGGTTAAGGTGCACGCCCCGACCAAAGTCTGGCTGAGGTCGTGGGCTCGAGCCCCGAGCAGCATATGTGAAGCGCCGGAATAGAGATTAAGTTCTCTTGGGGCGCTATACAAATGAATATTTTCCCCTAACCATGTTATTCATTTTATTTGTTTTTCAAGCATGATTTTTTCTTACCATTTAATTGCATTTCCCTTTGCAGCAAATGTAAAGCGCCTAGAAAGAGATTAAGTTCTCTGAGGGCGCTTTATCAAGTACATTATTATTATTAGCTACCAACGCCAACCAGTATCTATTAGTGCGAAGGAAGGTAGTCCGGTGCAATTTTTTAATTCTTCCTCCAACTCAGGATTTAGCACACCGGCAGGCTAATTCCAATTGATTTAGCAAAATTGCACGGTCCTGCTACTGTTGCCTGGTATTCAAATCAGGTCTGCTTACGACGAAAAACTATATCCATCAGCTGTTGTGGCCCAGCTGAGGCACGCCTGGTGCTCATCTGGTGAAGCACCCAGCAGCCCGGCTGGTAACGGAGAAGCACAGCGTGCAGGCCTCACGTCGAGCTCAGCCTTTTCGCTGCCCACAGCAGCACCAGTCTCGAGGAAGAGGGAGATCTCCTCAATGCTCGAGTCCTCACACACAAAGAAGAGAGTAATGCCCGTGATGCGCACACACGCTAGTAGAGTTCGACGGACCACACACACACACACACCCACCCACCCACCCACACACACCCACACGCACACACCCACACGCACACACCCACACGCACACGCACACACACACACACACACACACACACACACACACACACACACACACACACACACACACACACACACACACACACACGCATGCACGCACAACCCCCCATTGTCAGGTCGTGTTCAGGTCTAGGTTCAGCCAATTAGCAAAGGATTCGAGTCTTGTGGCACGTGTCACATTTTCATGCCAACTCGTTTGAGGGAATCGAAGAAACTCAAAAATAGCCGATAGCCCAAGAGGGTCGCAGAAGGCAACCACACCCACCTCTGATTCTTTGGACTCTTTCTGTTTCTCGACTGGAGCAGGCTGCTTCTGACCTTCAGTGTGACCTGCGATATAAAATGCAGAGAGACGATGGTTACCTATGATGAGATGTGTTCCTTTGGAACGAAGAAGCTGCCAGACCAGTGCTGCTGCAAGGGCATCCGCCAAACTTAAGAATGCTTAATTAAGACCAGCACAGCAGAGCAAATAAGTATAAACATTTTTTTAACAATCGTGCAACTCATACGTGAGGTCTGCTTTACATTTCTGTATTCTCACAACACAATTTGCCACATTTTGTCCTAATCCCACTTGGACAGCAACAAACTTTCTCAAATTGAATGACAATTAAACCAACTCACAAACTACTGACAAACCTAGTGTTACACAGAAACTGAAAAGCACCAACCTCAGAAAACGATCATCCAATCTTTGAAATTTGGGATGCCACGGATACCGGCTGTAAGTCGTCTCCTATTCCTAGTTTATTCTTTCCCCTTGCCGATGAAATCACTAACCACAATCGAGGCTTTCATTATTATGCAGATGACATGCAGCTGTACTCGTGCTCTGATCCTTCCAGTATGTCGAACTCTCCCTAGGGTCCTTAACAGCATGCATTACTGGCATCCACACTTGGATGGCAGCAAACTTTCTGACACTGAATGACAAAACCAACTTACTAATTCAACACCAACCAAGTGTGTTACTCCGAAACTGAAAACCTTAGCTCTCCAAATCAGCTCTAGCGGCAAATCACGTGTAGCCTCTGCCAGGAATCTGAGTGTCCTTCCTCATACAGACTAGGTTTATCAAAAATGTATTCTTTGTTGGTCTTCCTGAACAGCCAGTAATGCGTTGGCAGCTGGTATAAAAATTAGCAGCTAGGCTTCTGTCGTGAATGTGGAATTGCCACATTACACCACTTAACAACCTGCACGGGCTCCCCATAAAACAAAGGATCGTCTTTAAGGTTCTGTCATTCACTTTTATGTACATACTCTCGCTCTAGCCTGACTTCCCAAATCAGTTCCCAATCAGACTAGGCTTTCTACCAGCTGCTCTTCTGAATAAAGACGTATATAAGCTGTGCACACCACCTGTGTACATCCTTTGGAGACTATGTTTTAGTTTGTATGCTCCAACAGCCTGGAACTCACTCCCGACTAAAGCCGAGACATTCCCAGACTTGACACTATTAAAAAAGAAGGAAAAATTATTAACCTTTCCCTCACAACATTTGCTGGGTCTGTGTGAATAGTCTTATGCGTGCTAACACTGTGCAAGCAATCACTTACCATTTGAAATGTCTCCTTGGCAGCACATAAAAAGTGCCCAGAAAGAGGCCTAGTTTCTTGAGGCAAAGCTCTCGTTATAATTATTATTACCATTCTTATTCTTATTATTCTTATCGTTCGGCTCGGTGCAACTTTGTCCCAGAGAATGTGCTGTAGGGATGAGGCTGGATTGTACAACCTTTGAACTCGTCTAGCTGCCGGCAGCTACGCGTGTTCCAAAGGGGACTGAACTGCCGACGGTGTCAGCAACGACACAGCCAGCAAAGACAAGAGCGCTAGGCACAGCTAGCAAGGAACCGTGCAGTACAAGCAGGTGAGTTTCGACACACGATAAATCCAGCACAGATAAAAATAAAAGACTATGCATGGCAAATCGTCTTACCGGACTTGGGCTGGTCCCGGCTTTCAATGCCCTTGGCCACCTGGAAAGGTCACACGGGCACAATGAGATGCACTGCAGGCACTAGACAGGGTGGAAAGTAACGGTGGAATCTTGAGTTGCAAGCAAAGTTTGCAAACTAGCGATCGTATCGAGAAGGTCGAGAGGTCGCGCTTTTTTTTTGCGCCCACTGCCCTGACCTTTGCCTTTTGACTCTTGGCACCGGCATCGGGCACCTGCTGCTTGGGCCGCTTGGCCGGCGGCACATCCAATTCGTCGTCGTCATCCTCGCTATCGTCGACGTCCTCATACGTTAGCGGGGCAGCTGGAAGCCAAGTTAAAGTGAAGAGCGAGCGAAGCGCAGAGCAGTCGGCAGCGGGCGCAGCGCGATCGACGAGTGCATCGAGAGCGGCAGACCTTTGCCGGACTTGGATTTCGCTTTTAGCGCCTTTCCCTTCTCATCCGGCTCGCTGAGCTCGTCAGACGACGGAGCATCGTCGCTGTCAGAGGAATGAATATCGTCGCTGTCATGGTCAGCCTCCAACTCGTCCGAGCTGAACTCGTCGCCGTCGTCGTCGTCATCATCATCGCCATGCTGACAGTCATCGATGACATAGCCTGTCAGGTGCACGGATCCTGAAAAAACGACGTCAGAGGACCGAAGAGAGCTGGCAAACGGCAGCATGACTCACTCCCCCCTCTTCTTCAGCTTTCGATTGCCCAACGAACCAGGACGACGTGGCAGCATTTTGCACCGTGCCTGCAGAAGCCACCAGCATCCCATCCATGGTTCTACCTACGTATCTTACAACCTGTCTATGACAATGATAATTGTTAAGCGATGACGTAGCAAGCAGTGCCGGCAGGCACAAGCCCGAAAAACAAGACAATTCGTACGGCTGGAGCAGATGCTGTGCTGGTGTGTCTATTAAACGAAGGCGAAATATCCACCTGCTACGACCAGTGGCCATGTGGCCAACGACGAAGAATTGCCGCTATTGCCGGTATATTTTCGCAGTAGTACTTCAGTCCAAAGTGCCCACCCAAAAACAGGCACGTGGAAAAAAAGAGAACTCCAGCTACAGCCAAACTAGACGGGCTTTAATACTTGGCTTTCATCCAAGAGAAATCCAGTTGACTATCTCCTAAAAATCAGGCCGAACCAGGTTCAGACGCTGCCAGGGAAACTGGCAAAATTCTTGGTCAGTGGCTGCAATGTGCGCGGAAAACAAGAACCACACAGCCGTCAATGTTAGCTGTGTGTTAAAGCTGATCTCATTCACGGGCTACCAGAAAGTCGCCCTCCTCTTTTAATGTCCTTGAAAATGTTTACTACGAAAAGACGTCGGCTTTGGGCAGATTTGAGTTTGGCTGAAGGTGCTCAAGAAGATTGGGGCACACAGACGAATAATAATAATAATAATAATGCACTTGATGAGCACCCTCAGAGAACTCAATCTCTTTCTAGGCACTTTACATTTGCTGCATAGGGAACGCGATTGAATGGTGAGTAATATCATGCTTGATAAACAACATGAATTACATGGTTAGGGGTGACATACACAGGGTCACCATGCAAACGTGGTTAGTGGCAGCATGCACAGTGTCAGCACCCATAAGCACAGGAAGGACGAATCACAGCGACCCACTAAATGCTGTCCTAATAGGTGTGTTTTTAAGTTCTTTTTAAATGTGGTCAAGTCAGGGGATGTTCTGATGCAAGTCGGGAGGGAGTTCCAGGCTTTGGGAGCATACGGGATTTGAGGTTTGTACGAGGCATTGGTAAGCTGTCGGATTCCGAAAAGCGGGTGGAATCACTCCAGTCTTGACCCCGTCGTGCACCGATGCAATGGCACAGACTCTCCCCCCTCTGCCTTTTCCCTAAAGGTGGCATGCGGATGTAGTCAGTCACGTAGTCAAGCAGCCAACTTGTCGAGCAAGTCCGGTTACTGAATCCGGATGAAATATCGAATAGACCAGTAGCAACCAATTAGGAATCTGTTGGTAATGATTTTTCTGCCCCGAAATGTCACAAACAGGTGGTGTATCAACAGCTAAAGAAATCCGCCTACATATCCTTACTATGCTAAATTTTACGAGTGACTTATTTAGACTAACAAACATAGCTTATTATAGTCGTAGATATGTCTATACAATTGGGTATCCGTGTCCTTTTGGTAGTTTTAGTGTGCAAACTGGTACCTGGGGGTAATATACCAGCACGGGTACTCAGCTAGCGCTTGGATCAGGGTGCGGAGATCCCCCTCCCTCTGAATGTTCGCCCCCTCGACATTACCCTGGTATATGGTTAAGCGTTTATAATTTAGGGTTTTTAGGGTTTAGGCTTTAGCGTTTAGGTTGTTGGGCGGTCTGCGCCTCCACTGCCTAAATCCACCATTGCTTGTATTAGTGCGTATTAGGGCAGAACTAGATCTTTTGAGGTAGAGTTATACTCAGTAGACCTCTGAGGCTTAGCGCTCATTTGCAAGAATGCACACCGTAGCGCCCGCCCGCTTGGACGGGTACGAACAAATGCCTGGCGGGTCGAGTGGGACATAACCTCCGAGGGACTGAGCTGTATAGCTCGCTCCATTAGAAACCATCCTTCCAATCCTCTTAATTATATTGAGTTGATTTTATTTTAATAGAGCATGAACCTTATGTATTCCAAGTTATACATTCATCAACATAGGGGGATGTCCTACCCGGGAGGGGATGTCCTAGGGTCTATCGGGGGGGGGGGGGGGAGCAAACGTCCAGAGGGGAAATGTCCTACAACACTTGGACCCCAGGCGTGACTCATTTCGTGGAATTTACCAATATGGCCACCCGTATTAAGCAAATGGGACACGGTGATCCACACCAAGATCTGCAAAGTCTGCAGTCACAAATATACGTATACATATAATTAATTTAAATAGTACCGTAAGAGAACTTGATCTCCATTCAGGCACTTGACATATATGCAACGGGATCTGAAGCCCACGACCACAGTAATCAAATATAGTCAGTGACCTCCGTCGGGGCAAGTACTTTAACCACAGGGCCTAACTAGCGTGGCATCCATGCAATGCAGCAGAGAAGGACCCATTTGCCTTCAGAGCAAACGGGTCCTCTCGGAAAACTCAGCAAATCTCTGCCCCCACTCTAGAAGGTCAGCTGATTCAACACCCAATTGATACAGCGGCAGGAGAAATGCCGGTGCTAGCACTCACACGTGCTTAATGTGATTCATACTGCGGACAATAAAGAATTGCCTACTGCATGAATCGAGCCAGTGGTGATTCCAAGCTCATGAGACATAAGCAGAGGCACGTGAGGGCCATCGCATGTGGGGGGGGGCTTCCTCTTGGACCTTAACGGTAAAAGCTGCAGTCAAAGGTCATCCGGGCCCCTTTTAATAATAGGTCGCTTGGACAGTGCCCTTAAGAGAGCTAAATCTCAAGCAAGACATTTTAAAACTTGCTGCAAGAGCTTCAATAACTAAGGGCTAACCGAGCTCTACTTGCTGCACACTCTTGAGTCAGTAGCCTCTACCAATTAGGGCTATTCTAGGAAGCCGAGCCCATTGACAACATCATCACGCCATCCGCACTTAACTGTATGCCAAT
Source organism: Cristatella mucedo (assembly GCA_009760855.2). Classification (NCBI taxonomy): domain Eukaryota; kingdom Metazoa; phylum Bryozoa; class Phylactolaemata; family Cristatellidae; genus Cristatella; species Cristatella mucedo. The sequence continues at coordinate 1,882,170 of WPIO01000055.1, forward strand.
CGCGTGTCAGCTAATGCTCACTAGACCAGAACCGCCCATACCAACGACTATAGGATGGAGAGAAGTTCACAAACAGTTTGTTATCTATCAAACGATTTCAGCTTAGCTTTCTGTTTTGGCCAGGAAGTCCTTTTAAACAGAATCATTTTGATAGAACCGCTGCCTCCCGTGCCGCCTGCATCTGCTTGGCTCATCTGCACATGCAGGCATCAACCAAAAAAATTACGCCGAGCTGCTGTCCCGAACTATGGCTTCTTGTTAGGTGCAACGTCACGGCCAACGAGAAATCAATTAAGCAATTGCATGTTACGGCTCACAAAGCCGCGGGCCACAGCCACAGCGGCTTTGTGGAAAAAGGACCGAATTGGCAACCACAGCTTATGTAGATCTCTGCTAAAGTTAATTAGCATGCAAATGACGGAAGACTTGAAAGGAGGCTGAACCTGTGGCCAGTTTTACAAAGCTCTGCAACAGCCCCCTTCCTAACCCCTACAGCTCCTGCTGCTAACGAGAGAGAGAGAGAGAGAGAGAGAGAGAGAGAGAGAGAGAGAGAGAGAGAGAGAGAGGCTGGGCAGCGGGCTGTACCTTTGCCGACAAGGAAAAGCGTGATTTCCTCTCCTTCGGTAAACAAGAGGTCGAGCGCCTGCTGATAGACTCGGCCACGCTGCAGCGTGCACAGTAAGAACTCGGCGCCCGCGTGCTCGAGCATCACCGACACGCACGCCTCGCTGTCTCCTTGTCCTGTAACGACGGGCAACGACTTGGCTCAAGGCGACGCCGAGCAATGGCATCGCTGCAGCGCGTGGCCGCGGCCACAAGCCGCTGAATGCCGCCGAGAACGTCCTGAGCGTTCGCTGCACCGACGGCCACATTTATCGCTCGGCGCGGAGGATCAAGCGCCTGCGAGGCTCACAGGCGGCGCCAGGTTAATAATAATATTGAAAGTAGCACATTAATTATAGCGCCCTCGGACCCAATATCTTTATGGGTACTTTGTTACATGTGCTACAACGGAAGCACGATCGAATGGTTAGCGGTAGCATGCTCAGCGACAGCGAGCATTGCACGGCTAGAGGTGGCACGCAAATATAGTTTGGCGCAGCGGCGGCAGCGATGCGCAAGTAACGCCCATCAGATCGACGGGAGAGTGCGAGCAGCAGCCTCTACAGCTCGCTACAGGGTGGCGGCGGGGGGGGGGGGACCGGCGCGGTGGCACGTGGCACGCGATCGTCGAGGCTGGCGGCGGCGGCCGGTCGCGCTGTGCGGCGGCGTACCTTTTTCGCGACAGTCGAGCGCAGCCATCGACACGTGAAACGACTGCTGCACGGTCTGGCTGTAACGCTTGTTGCCATCTAACGTGATACCTGCGGGCGAGAACGCGCTCGCCGACGAGGGATTCCCGTACCGCGTGCCGGGCACAAAGGGAGAGCGCGCAGGCTGCTGAAGCCATGCGATAGCGCGGCAGTCGGCACCCGAGACTGCCGGAGCAGCGGAAACGAAAGCTATCGGACTCACCCCAAAATCCGTCTTTCGCGTCTGCTATTTTGACCATATTTGGCTGACGTATGAGCACGCAGCGGTCGATAGCTGGCAGAACGGCACCGCGAAGACCCACGTGCGGCCGGGAGGAAGTGGACCGTCGACCCGGTTCCTGAATTCTGACGAATGCACATTAAATGGCTAATAACGGCATATGAGTATATATAATTGATATAAAAATAATATTTTGATAATATTCTTTTTATTAATTAGCCAAGCTAATAATCCTGCACGTTCACTCGACGATGGGTACGTAGCAACCCGCCGCCGCCATTTGTATGGCCTGCCTTCCTGCCGCCGTCTAGCGGGCGAATGCTGAAGGCCAGTACCCCTCAGTTCACCGTCAGCACGGACTATTCAAAATGGGAGAGGAGAAACGCCGCGAAGACCCTGCAGCGTCAGTCGAGCGTGAGGAGTGGCTTGCGCGATAAGCCGAAATCCGCCGCCGACGGCGAGCGGCCGCCCGCCAGGACTCGCCCGCTGGCGGCGGACGTCGGCGGCGGCGGCGCTGACGTCAGGGATCGCGCGGCGGCGCTCGAGGCGCGCGTGCGGTCGCAGCGGCAGCTCGTCGACGGCCACCGGAAGCGTCGGGACGAGCTGCTCGAGCAGAACGTGACGCTGAGGGGCGAGATCGCGGCGACGGAAGAGCCGGCGCTCGGCGAAGTGAAGGCGCTGCTGCGGCGCTACGAGAAGCTTCGCGGCGGCATGTCCTATCTGAACGAGAAGTTCCTCGACTCGCTGCAGGCGGAGCGGCGCGCGCTGAGCGAGCTGCAGGCGCGCTGCCGCCTGGAGCTGGCCGACGCGCAGGCGGCCGTCGACGCGGTCGACGAGCGCCTGCGCCGACGGCTGGACGAGATACGCGTGCTGCAGAACTACAAGGACAAGGAGTATCCGGTGAAGGCCATGCGCATCCTCGAGCTGCTCAAGGAGATCGACCGCGTCGAGCTCGACTGCGAGGACGAGCGCGGCGAGCTCGAGCGCGTCGTCGTCATGGAGCTGGCGAAGCTGAGCTGCGCCGAGCGGAGCGTGCGCGACCGCGTCGTGGCGCGCGCGTCGGAGCGCGCGCTCGCCTTGATGCACCCCAGCCTGAAGGACATGGCCTCGCAGAACCGCGCCATGGAGCGCGAGATCGACGCGCACGCCGAGGGCGCGCGCGCGACGCAGCGCGACATCGATGGGCTGCGCGCCGACGTCGAGCGGCTGCTTCGCGACCCGGCCACTAACGTGCGCCTGCAGCTGTTCCCCGAGTTCTTCCGCGAGCGCGCCAAGTGCGCGCCGGACGACGACGTCGTCCTCGACATTGAGCGCCGCGAGCCGCTGCCCATCTGAGCGCCGTCGGCGGCGCCGTCAGCCGCTCCCCTCTCGCCGCTCGTCGACGCCTCGTCGGCGGCCCCTCGCCCCTTTTTTCTCGGGCGCAATCTTTGTTCGGCGGCGGCGGCGAATCGCGCGCCGGACGGTAAAAGCGATGGCGGCACGAGCTGGCGCGAGCGTCGTGCCGGCAGCCGACGCTCGGCCGCCGGCGCCGTTTCGGCGCCTCGCTGACCGCCAGGCGGCGGCGCGCAGGACGGCTCTCTTGGAAGCGCGCCTCGCGGCGGCGGCGGCAGTCGCTTCCGAGGGCTCGCCGCGTGCTCTGTCCGTTTCGCCGCGCTCGCGGTTGGGCCGAGCGAGCGTCGTGTCGCCGAGCGACGGGTTCGCGCGCGGCGCTTCGCCCTCTCAGAATCGAGATTCGAGCGCGTGCGCCTGAGCCGCATCGACGGCCCGGCGTCTGCGACGTATTTGATTTATTTTTATTTCTACTTACGGCTGCGCTAAATCCGCGCCGAGACCGCGCGCGGCGCGCGCTCGGCTCGGAGGGAGCGACGGATCGCAGCGACGCATTGCGAAGCAAAAAAGCTCATCTGCGCGAAGCTAGAATGGCGACGCGGACGACTGCGTGCTGCACATGCGACGGTGATCGGAGCGCGTCCGCCAATTCACGGCCTGCGTTCGTTCCGCTAGAGCGAGCTTCCTGCGAGCCGCCACGCGGCGTCGGCGGCTTCGCGGAGAGCGAATAGCGATTGCGAGCGACGAGGCGTCGTTTTTTGTGTATCTGCCAAACTTCAAGGCGTTCCGCGCGGGAATCGCGGAGAAAGTGAAGTGCAACTGCAGAGCTCAGCGGCCATCGGGAGGGACAGCCGCCCCTTGCAGCCGTTTCTCGCGCGGGGCAGCGAAATGAGCTGAACGTGCCCCCCCTCCCTCCGGCGAATGGTTGTAAGGCTCCGCCAGTGATACGCAGGCGTGTCGAGAGACGCCTGCGTATCCTTGTGGATCCGGTGCCTCTTAGTATATGATCTGGTGGTGATTTGCGTCAAATGCTGTTGAGAAATCGCAGAGAACTTGCGAAGAGGCCCCACCCAGCGCAATCAGCACCGCATACTCCGAGTGGTGCGCTGTGGATCTGTAGCTTAAATTCATCGTACTACCTTCGGGTAAACCGTCCGCTGCTTTCATCACTGCTCGCGAGCTGCCTTCGGATATACTACACAAAACAGGACCTGCTCAGCATAAGTTGAGATGTCGCCATTATTCGCCATTATTCGCCACCAACGCACACCGCGGCGAGCCTTCTTCCGTGGGTCATGAGAACCAGCCTGCCAGCCTGCTGCGTTCACCCTATCAACCGCTCAGCTGTGGAAACCACGAAATGTAAATCTAAAGCGCTGTTTAGCACTCTTTGTGGTAGTAGCTCACTCGCCGTGCCTAAGTATGCAGTGAAAAGTCGACCGTTACTAGGGTTCCCGCAAATGCGTTAGCGCTGCGTCTGCAGAGCTGGTTATGGGACAGCCTCTCGAAATTCCGCCAGTTAAATGTCCGCTCACTGAAAACCAAAGGGGAATTTATCGAGTCTACAACCGGAAGCCACAAAGCCTATGTGGGTATTATGCAAGAGAGTTTTCTGTTGCGAACAAGAAGCCTAATCAGCTTTCGGCATGCATTCGGTAGCCGACAGACTTAATATCATGAAACAAAGAGAAAATGAGAAGCATTGCTGAGTCAGGAGAGCAGTTGAGGTAGTGAGCAGCACGGAAGTAGCAGCTGAACAGGACGGCTGAAAAGTTTTTTTACTAGCTGACTAGGCAGCCTCTGTTGTATTGTGACAGAATAGCCTTTACGGCTATCGTCACAACTTGCAGCAGCCATAAAGGATCGCCAACTGCAGGATTCGAACCTACGACCTCGGGACCGATGTCGTTAAAAGTAACCACCTTACCTAATGAGCCATCACAACTCCCCGGATGTACCATTGTCGGAAGCAGGAGAGTAGTTGTCGTTGCAAAAGAATTGAGAATGTGAGCTCCACAGTCTAGGACCTGCAGAGCTAAAAATTCTGTATCCAAAGGTCTTTAAGTGGGTAATAAAACAGCTAATTCATTGTCCATCCAGGACCCGAGGGCCTGGGCATGACCATGAGCAGGCTAAAATTGATGCAGCAGTTTAGCTAGGTATGGAGGAGCCAAGCCGTGGCGGGTCTTGTGGGTCAGCGTAAGAACTTTGCTCAGTATCCGTTGTTCAACCGGCAGCCATCCTAGCTCTCTTAGCAAAGGAGACACATAGTCAAACCTCTGGGATTTGTACACTAGCCTTACAGCCATATTCACCATCAGCTTCAATGGCCTAGTGGCTTTCTTTGGTTGCCCAGCTACATTGGAATTGAAAGAATCTAGCCGAGACTAAACCAAGGAGCTAGTTAAATTCTTTGCAAGCCACCGTGGAAGACGATTCTTAGTCTTAGAGATCAGACGTGGTGTCTAGCTGTGGAAGCAGTCTTCTTAACGGACATTCTAAAATTTAGGAAGCTTTAGGAGACGACGTCTACATTCCGAGCACGCGATGATGGTTGCAAAAGAGCACCAACTATTAGAAGAGCAAAGCCTTCTATTCCTTACCGAGGTCTGGCCGAGGTCGTCGGCTCGAGCCCCCGTGGCATACGTGCAACGTCTGAAGAGAGAAGAAATTCTCTTGGGGCAAAATACAAGTGAATTCTAAGTAATTCTATATATAGTCCAGCCACACGCTCGGTGCGTGCTGTGATGAATAGCAGCTCCGTTGTGTCGATGCATCGCCTCCACGGTCAAGGTCAGCTGTGAGCAAGTCAAGACCGGCCACTATCAGCTGCGATTCACAGCCAAAATTAAGGCCTGTTTAGACGAGAGTGAGACTGCAAAACTATATTTCAAGGCACCTATCTTTACCTTATCTTAGAGTAGCGCAATTTTAACGACAAATTTCAGGCTGTCTTGAAACAAAGTGAGAGTATTGCGATCGCTGAGTGACCACGGAGCGTGTACCGGCGCACTTCTAAGAGATGGCCTTGATCTTGCGTCACGCCTCCCACTCGTCGAAGTTTGGTCACACCCCACGATGCCAAAATCTTGTCCACGCCTGCGACAAGTGGCGCGCTCCGGATCGAGCAGCCGCAGACACAGCAACAGAGCCATAGGATTTTTCTGGGCGCATTCTGGTGATTCGCTGTCATCTTACGCTCGCCCGCCGCCGCCGTAGCGAGGGCCGCTTTCATTGGTCGGCCGCGACGCAAGCCGGGCCTATTGATCGGCGACGCGCGTTCGCCGTTTGCCGAGGCGGCTCGCTAACCGGTTTGTCGCGCGCGCGCACGATTAAGCTAGCAGCCACCGGGCGCCGGCACCCGGCCTCTCGGGCCACGCCCATCGAACCTCGTGGTGCGCTCTCATCTCCTTCAGATGATTTCGCTTGCTCGCTGCTTGCTGGGCGGCTCGTGTCGGCGCGCCGGCGATTTTTCATTATTATGTTTGCCGATCCGACTTTCGACCGCCGCCGCCGCCGTTGCTGCTGCTGCGGCGGCGGCGGCGGCGGTTGCGCACACTGTTTTCCGCGCTTGCAAGCGCCCGTGGCGTTCTCTGCGAAGCGCGAGCGTAGAGCATAGAGTAGCTTTTTAACACCTTTTCGCCCGCGAATGCTCTCGCAAAGGCGTGCGATCGCGTGCGATCGACCGCCATTACGACACTGCCGCTGCTCTCGGGCGAAAGTGGCGAATGGCGACCCTTCGCGTTTGGAACCGCGCGCCGAGCAGATCCGTTCAGATTGAGAGTAAGTCTCGCGAGAAAGACGCGTGCGCGGACGGCCGAATTCACGACTCAACAGCTGGATAAAGAGCCCGCGGTGACATCTTCGTCTGTGCGGCGCGCCCTCCCCCCCATCGATATCGGCGACGGCGGCGGCGGCGGCGGCGCTCTCTGCGTGAGACGCCTTCTGGGCGTCAACTCAGGCTCGCAATCTTGCTCGCGCGCACGCGAGAGAGAGCGAGAGAGCGAGAGAGAGAGAGAGAGCGAGAGAGAGAGAGAGAAAGAGAGAGAGAGAGAGAGAGAGAGAGAGAGAGAGAGAGAGAGAGAGAGAGAGAGAGAGAGAGAGAAAGAATCGCTCGCGAGATCCGGTTACTTGCGTTCGTAAATATGGTAGCGCTTGCAGAGAGATTAGCGGGCGAACCCGGCGGCGAGGCGAAAGGTTTTGCTGCGAGCTCTAGTCAAGATTGACCTTCGAGGATCCCTCCTTTTATTGCATGCAAATATGCAGGACGCTCTCAAGCGTCGAGCAACGGGCGATCCGACAGCGCGCGATTGGTCAGCACGAGTCTGCTCGGATTTCGCCGTCGCGCGACGCGCCTGAAGGTGCGCACTGTCGCAAGCCGGCGGCGGCGGCGCCGCTATCTCCGCCGCTCAGGAAGCAATGGCGGCGACGGCCGGCGAGGAGCGCCGGCCGAGCGGAGAGAGCTCAGTGGCTGCAGCGACCCGCCAGCAACGCTCCGGTTTGCGGAGCGCTGGAAAGCTCCGAGGAGAGCTACGAGCGCTTCGCGACCTCGTGACCGCGCGTCTCGTGACCTCGCGTCTCTCCACCTCCAAGTGCGCCCTCTCTTTTGTACGAGCGGGTTGTCAGCGTTCTTCGGCTGGCCCTCGCCCTCGCCGCCTCCGCCACCGTTGCGGAAGGAGCGGCAGAGGTGGCGGAAGCAGAGGCGTCAGCGGAAGCAGCGGCGTCAGCGGAAGCCGTGGCGTCAGCGGAAGCCGTGGCGTCAGCGGAAGCCACAGCGTCGGCGGAAGCCACAGCGTCGGCGGAAGCAGCGGCTGAAGCTGCAGAAGGAGGAGGAAACGACGCTTGGCGAGCAGACGAATGCCTGGGGCGCGCGGAGGCCGAATCGCGGCCGAGCGGTCGCGGCTGCCGCAGTGCGGTGCCGCTGAGAGCCGAATCCGAGTCGTTCCGTCGCTCGTAACTGACTTCCGGCGCGCCGACGAGATTTGGAAACGACGGTGAATGCGAGCGCTTCCCGGAAAGGCAGTCGGGCGAGTAGAAATCGATGTGCAGCAGTTTGCCTTCGCCGGGGTCGCTGTAGCAAGACGGAAAGAGGCCGTTGACGGCTCGGCACCGACCACGGTGCACCTGAAACGACGCGAGCCCGACGTTGTGGCTTAACATGTGGTTCCACGAGAGAGGAGAGAGAGACACACATACAGAGAGAGAGAGAGAGAGAGAGAGAGAGAGAGAGATAGAGAGAGAGAGAGAGAGAGAGAGAGAGAGAGAGAGAGAGAGAGAGAGAGAGAGAGAGAGAGAGAGAGAGAGATTGGGAGTAGATTCAAAATAAATCTTGAAAATGAGAGAGGATCTGCTGGGTTTTCTCCAACGGGCTCGTTAAAGCTGCCAGCTCGAACTGTTTGTTCGCGGTGGTTAGTTTCCAGAACGGATCTCGTTATTTTTACAAGGGCAATACCATTTTTGTGTGGTGGCTTAGGGAGTAGCCAATTTGTTTAGTCAGGTCCAAAGCGGCAAATTAAATTAGAGTAAAATTAAATTGAAATAAAAGTAAATTGCAAACATTTGGACAGGCTTAGAAAGTTATATTTTATATAAGTTGGTCCACACATTTGTGACATCCCGTTTCAACTTCTGCAAGTCACTGCTTTCTGGCCTAGCAGCATGTGCGATCAGGCGATTGAAGCTGGTGCAAACTCTGCAGCTAGGCTGGTCTGTCGTGAGCGTCGCAGTTGGCACATTACACCACTTCTCGCCGACCTGCACTGGCTACCAGTCAAGCAACGGATTGACTTCAAGGTTTTGTCGCTCACTTTTTATGTTACCACTAATTATTCGGACGTGCTTTCTTTACAGTATCTGCTAAGTGCCTAGAAAGAGATTTAGTTTTTCTGAAGGTGCTATACATGTATAATTATTAATAGCATACACTCCGACTGCTGACATAATTGCCAAGCACAATCTAGGCTGTAATTTTTAGGTGGGTGACAAACAGCTTTGACCTTCGCTTTGACCTCTCTGCCTTTTTAGTAGGTTTTACACTCTTTCTTCCGTAGCGGTTTGTCATTCGCCTTTAGGTGGCCGCTAGCTTTCTTCAATTGAATTGCAATATTTCCAACGCCGTGCTGGTTTGGCTTACTAGTTTAGGTGCTCAACCTGACCAAGGTCAAGGTGAATGTATTGGATGGCCGCGGTTGAAGGCTCAAGCCCATTGGCATATGTGAAACACCTAAATAGAGATTAAGTTCTCTTTAGGTGCAATACAATGAATGATATATATATATATTAATAGGAATATTACAAAGAAATTAGGAGAACCTAAACCTCAAAATCAGCTTCGTCGGCAGATTCTCTGCAGCGTCAACACAAAATCTGCCTCTCACTTTCAAAAAGGGATCTCCGCAAGATGATCACATCAGTTCCTCAGCCAAGTCTGCCTACTTTCAGCTGCATAATATTGCAGCGATTATGGCTTGCTGAGATAAGAGTACTCCAGCTTGACTGGTCCGACCACATTTGACATCGCATCCCATCTAGACATATGTAACTCGCTACTCTCACATCTCAGAGCCTGTGCAATAAAGCGCTTACAGCTGGGGCAAAATTTGGCAGCCCTCCGGGTGCGGTCACGAAATTCCAGGGTTTGACGAAACTAAATTGAAGGTAGAATGCGCCCTTTCTGCATTTGCATCGTCCTAATGCTTGCTGACTCTGTGGGCTACCACGAACCAATGGGTATGCTTCCTTTCCAGCATATTCAATTGCCTGGAAAGAGATTTCGTTTTCTCAGCATGCCATACAAACGATTTAATAGCATCGCCTTAAATTAAGTCCTACTCTAGCCGTCACACCACATCACGTCGACAATATGGCAATCATGCACACAATTGCACAAAGACCTAAGATAATGAGATCTCTCTTTCGATGAACTACATACGCTGAAGAGAAAGAAAGTCAATAGATTATTGACAAAATGCACTGTTTCAGCACGCGAAATAAATAAAGAACAGGCCAATTTGCAGGGCTATAGCATAGTCTATAAGGAATAGGTGCCTGACGTCATTCGGCAGCGAGTTCCAGGGCTCTGCGAGCGCACTCGAACGAAAGGCGTGACCTACCGAGGATTTGAGGTTCGTAAGACGCACATCTAAGCCACTTGAGTTGGAAGATTTGGTATAGTCCGAAATCTGATGACGGAAGTATTTCGGATCCGTAGGGCCGTAGCGAGAACCGTAAAGTTCGCTTACACGTAATTGTCAGATTGCCTTTTTATCGGCAACACAACTTCAGACAGTTTTGCTGCCACCATCAGCAATTTGCAAGCTGCTGGGGAGGCTGCTTGAGGAGCACGACGGGCTTGGAGGTCACCGAAGGTCGTCTGCGCAGGATCGGCGCACCGGTGGCAACAGTGCGTCTCGTGCTTGCAAATGACAGCCTAGATCGATTTTGGTGTTTACACTGTCGTGGGGGCGAGTACACGCTGCGAAAAGGAATGCACCTAGAGCAGATGCCTAGGAGATCGTTATTTTGTGCTCAACGTAAAGTACAAAGCCTGTCTGGCTCCTCAGAAGGCGCAGGGGCGCGAGGAGGCGGGAGTGACCCCTTTTGCCTTGTAGCCAGGTGGCGGGTCAGAAGGCTAATGACAGCGGTCCTGCGTCACCCAAGCCACTTCCTAGGTTGCGTGCCCTATGGAGTGGTGGTGGTGGTAGTGGTAGCGATGGCGGCGGCTGTGTGTCGACGGGGATCTGAATTCGAGACCCACAGCACTGCTGGCACCGATAAGACTGACATATCGCCACCTACCTTGACCTCGGTCATAACTATGGAGCAGCCGTCGTCATCTGGCCGGCGTTCGCCTGCTTCGATGGCCGGCCGCCTGCCGCTCGAGGGTGGGAAGCTGATGCCGATGAGTTTACCGATGTCCAGCTCTGGCCGCCGCTCGGATTGAGTTTCCCGCTCGGCGCCAGTCGAACCTGGTCGAACCAGCTGCCTCTGAAAAGTGAACCGGCAACGATCGACAGTCGGCGTCCCGAGTGGCGATGGCCCCGTAGCGAGCGCGCCTGAACGGCTCTGTCGCTGCGCGACCGAACGTCGGTTGCCCCCCCCCCCCCCCCCCCCCCCCCCCCCCCCCCGCCCCCCCCGCCCACGACTGGCGTCCCGCTCTATTTCCGGCGGGTCGCCGCGCGGGAGCCGGAAAGAAGAAGCTTAAGCGGCAACACGTTTCGCCGACGCGGCAGCCGACGTGGCGTCGGCGAAACGCGCGGCGTCGTGAGCTGCCTCGGGAGCCCTTCCGCCGCCCGCGAGCCTCACCCTGAGCGGGACGACTGTGTACTCGCCCAAGAGCGGCACGAACGCCTCTCCTTTCTTCACGTACAGCTGCAGAGGATCGTCTTCGGCGAGCGCGATCGGCATCAGCATCAGCAGCAGCAGCAGCGATGCCGTCGGGGCACGCCTCATTTCCGTCACTGTTTGCGGTTCTCCGATCGCCAAGAAAGGAAGATGTCTCTTCGCAAATGCACTTTTACCAATCTGCCTTCCTCGGCGAAAGATACTCGAACTCTGGCTCTGCTTCGACGGACGCGCCGCTTTTATAACGGCGAGAGACTGCTGGCCAGCGTCGAGTTCAAAAGTTCGTCGTCGGTTCAAAGGTCCACGAAGGTAAACCGTACCTGGCCAAGCAGCGCTGCTGCCCGTAGTCTCGCGAGCGCCGAACGAGGTCGGCTGAGAGGCGATAAATTGTGTCTCCTGCACCGCGTCTTCCCCAGCTTCTCCCCTTCTGCCAGCACTTCCATTCACTGTCTTAATGTCTCACATCGTCCTCCTCCTCTTCTAAACTACTGTTTCTCGATTTCTACTTCTCTCGTTGCCCCGCGTTGTCCCGCGTTCTCTCGGGGGCTTCTTCTCACTACTCACTACTCTCTTCCGCCGGTTCCGTCCCTTGCTGAATATCTTTGTCTCATCTTATAATATCCCAGCTCTCAATTTTCTCAATGGAAGTAGATCCGCACACCGGCCTAGCGGATTCATTTCGCTGTTTAGTGTGGGTAAAAAACCTGCAAAGGTTGATGCGCAGTTGCTTGTCACCCATCACACACGCACACACACACGCACACACACACACACACGCACACACACACGCACACACACACACACACACACACACACACACGCACGCACGCACGAACGCACGAACGCACGCACGAACGCACGCACACACACGCACACGCATGCACACACACACACACACGTGTATACAATTCATTTGTTTTCTGTGCATACAATTTTGTAAAATTCATATTAAATTCATGTATTAGTCGTATCATACTCATTCGTCCGCTGACGCTCGCTCGACGCCTCGCTCCGTACCCGCAGCGTCCACGCAGGCCGCCGCTTACACGGCTGCCGAGTCCTGGTAGACGCGATGCACCTCTCAACCTAATTGAACTCGACGCTGGCGTCTGAGCAGCTAGGGGTGCGAAGCGCCACCTCGCTCACGTCGAGCGAGCGCGCGGCACGCCGCCGCTCGGTCGGCATCGCGTGAATCTCGCCGCCCGAGTGCCGGTCAGGCGGTGCGTCTCAGCCTGGCGACCGCCGGAGGGTGGGGGCCAGCCGGCGTGGTGCCAGTGCGGCGACGGTGTGGACGCTAAGCCGGCGATAAGGAGGACGTTGGAAGGTGGACGCGGAACCAGCGTGGATGTCGGTGAGTGAACAGCTCGGGCCGCAGGCAGCAACGCGGCCCGTAACTTCGGCTCGCAGCGCCACGAGCACTGCATCGCGATCTCGCTCTCGCGGCGGCCTCGACCTCGCGGCCTCGACCTCGCGGCGCAGCGAGCACTGCGAGCGGAGACCTCTCGAGCGGCGCCTCGAGCTCGTCCGCGAGCGCCCGAGCGCGCGTCGAGCGCCTCGAGCTCAGCTCCAGCCAGGCGCTCAACTCCAGAGCCGAGAGCTCAGCTCCAGCCAGGCGCGCTTTGCACGTGCCTCTCTCTCTCTCTCTCTCTCTCTCTCTCTCGCGCGCGCGCGCGAGCACTAGCTGCTATTTTGGGTATGTAGGAGACCGAGCTGTGAGTTGCGGATGCACGTTCTAGTTTCGACGCACGAGACACTGTCGGAGTGCAGCCGGCGGCGACCTATTCAGCGACTTACAGCAACGATCATCTTTCTTAGGAATCGGCATAGACATCGGCAGTCGTCGCCGGTAGGCCAGACCACGGAGCTAACGGAGGTCACACACTGCCTTCGCTGCTGCGAAAGGTTTCGAAGCGTCGCTTCGCGTCGTTGTGGGATTCTTCGTTGCTGAAGCTCTTCTTCTGACTGCTGGCTCGCTAACATCTATGTATGAACTGCTGGGCGTAAGACGTGGCTTTGCCTGCCCTATTTCACCACCATCACTAGGGGAACTGCCAAAATATGTGAGTAATCGCAAAAACGTGCTCTCTCGCTCACTTGTACGTATGAACGCAGAAATGCATTCGGCCGCGCGCAGCACACAAACAGGCGCGCGAACACACACGCACGGACACGCACACCCACATACACATGCACTCACGCAAGCATGCACGAAAGCTCGCACTCGCACAAGACAGACACAAAGACTAAGCAGCGAAATCAGTTACAGTACTTACGGGTACTGATGACTCGCTAATTGAGAGCAGGTGCCTCGTCCCTTACCGTGCTACCGAACCTTGTCACCTTATTTCAACAGCTGCCTGCGGAATATTTCCAAGAATTTTGATTGGAATTTAGCAGGTGGTGTACTGAAAAGGTGAAGCTTGACGCCGGGCATCCATTGAATTTCGCTCGCCTGAGATTCCTACAGCAAAAGAATTAGATGTGCATAGCATAGCGCAGCGTCTCGCCAGCGCGGCAGGGGATTGGTGAAATAGAAAGTGTGAGAGCGGAGTAGGGGGAAGGGGAGAGAGGACGAGAGTGAAGAGAATGAGAGATGGACAGAAAAATGCAGAGGTAGAAACACGTAGGTAGAGGTAGAGAATAAGAAATCTACAGCTAAATAAATGTGGCCATTTGATCAGGTAGCTTGAAGTAGCAGGTATCAGGTAACAGGTAACCTATTTAGTCAGGTAACCTATTGTTTTCGATTGCTTCGAGCGTTTCCATCGTCGTTGCTACGCCATCAATCCGCTTCATCGATGCTGATCGACTGCTTCAATCCCAAGTGTAGATAGCTATTTGACCACGCTTCCTTTGCAGCTAATGTAAAGTGCCTAGAAAGATATTAAGTTCTCCGAGAGAGAGAGAGCTATACAAATATGCTATTATTATTATTATTACTGTGCCGGAAGTCAGCAGTAACCACGAAATCGGTCCACTGAAGATACAACAATTGATTAGCTGCTGCTTTGTCTATTCAAATGTTGCTGATGGCAGAATTGTGGTGTCCTAACGGTCCCACACCGAGAAGCTCAATTCGACAGCAGTGGCACTCCGACATTGCATTGTGATCCCGGCACCTCCTTCTCGCATGTTTCTCTGATTTTACTTTGCTACTCGTCTCGCAAGCTATTGATATGTTGCCCGAGGCGGACATGTGGTATTGTCGACTGAGCCGGTCCGAAAACCCAAGCTTTGAGCGCACCTTTGAAGAAAATACAACCCCAGCCCACCAAATCTTCGTCAGTAAGTCAGTGGGATTACTGAATAAGATAAGATAAATACCAATATGGTGCTCAAAAACGCCGACTAGCTCCCATCATAGGGGTAAAGCTAAATTCTCGAGCCTCAAAGGATTCGCCGTATTCAGATATCCAGCGCGACATGCGCAAAACGTTCTGACCGACTGAACGCTCAGCTCTTTTATACCGTGCCCGAAGCTAAGCATTGCTCAAGCCGGGAAGTTTTTCTTATAGACACAACTTGACCTTGACCTTACAGCTTTTCCTGGCTTACGGACATTCCAGTTACTGAGACGAGACTTGGGAGAGCTCTGGGAACGGTCGTTAGCTGAGCGTGAGTATAAAGTTGAACGGAGGTTTGCCTCGTTATCGCTGGCTGGGTGGCTGGGTGGGGGACCCCACCCACTCCTCCTCTCGCCTCGACTTGCCACATGGCGCCAGAGCGTGCAGGTCAGTTAATCGGCTTAACTCAGATAATCCTTAAAACCGACAGGCGATAGACTACTGTTACATGCTACGCCTGCCTGGACCTGCAGGCGCAGTCTCGGCCGGCAAATGCTGACCACGCTTGCGCTTACTCGCCGCAGCAGCCCCGGACCTTCCAAACAGCCTCCCTGAGGCACGGGGCAGCCTCTAAAGGTCTGCTCGCACAATATCAATTCGGTTGAAATCAAGGTGCTGCTCATCCCCAATCTCGACCCAGTCCAGGAGAACATCGATGCAGTTCTCCTGACCGAGACGTGGATAACCGTCGCTCTGGTGGTCTGAGACACACCCACCTAGACTTTTACTTTTTCAGACGTGCTGCTGTTGGGTCGAGTTGTGGTCGAGGCGATGGGGTTGGGTTGTGGTTGTGGTGGTGGTGGGCTAGCTACTGTTGTTCGCGAATTGCTTGGCTATTTGTATTTGCATTGTTTCGCATGGGCCGTCGCTTGTATTGGTTCCGCCATCAGATCCTCACCGAAGACCGAGAATTCTCTCGTATTTGATTTGTGATTAACCGATCCATCCCCTTGTTGCAGTCAAACCTTGTTCACGGAGGAGTTAAAGGAGATTCTAGCCAAAGTATTCGTGTATGATAGGCTAATGTCGATTTCCGGAGACTTTAGCATTCACGGAGACGATCTTAGTATCAGTCAAGTACTCTCATTTCTCGACTTTCTGGAGAACTTCGGCTTGATCCAATACGTTGGTCACGTGACCAACATCGGTGTCCATGCTCTGGATCTCTTGATCGTGAAGGATGTCTGCCCAACTAATCTGTTTGCTTACCCGCTTACCATTTCCGCTCATTGCTTAATCTCGTTTGCAGTTACTGCTCCATCGAATGAGCAGGGAAACATTGAGCTTGTCTAGCGACGAAACTTGAAAAGTATTAATGATGAGAAATCTTCTAAATCGGTTTGTAGTTCAGGCTTTCTTGATCTGCACTCAGATTTTTCCGGCAGCTCGATACCCACATTGTTGCAGTAACCTTGAAACTTTGAAGCGCCTCCTACGTGTCTACACACCAAAGCTTATTCTGCTGCACCATTTTAGCCTCCTCATGCCGTCAGGTCATCTTCAAAACAAGAAATTAGGTGTTCCGCCATTCTTTCATTTAGTGACTGTTGGAGATATAAGCTTTTGCTCTGCAGGTACTAGGCTCTGGAACTCACTTACAAATTTCTTACTTAACGACATTTAATCCCCTGCAGCTTGCAGTGGCACATCCTTTCAAGTCGTCCTGAGCTGCTACTTCACACTTTCTTGACTGCCCTCCTCACTCAGCTATGCTTCTCACTATCTCTTTGTTGCGTAACATGAAGTCTATGGGCTACCGTATGCTCGCAGAAAATTTTTTATAACTTAAGTGGTGGCGTTTTGTGCGCATATGATAAGCCAGTTCGTATGCTCCCGCAGCTTGGACCTCATTCCCGACTTCCGTCGCGGCATCCTCTGGCTTGACCACATTTAAAAAGAAATTAAAAACGCACCTAGTTATGACAGCATTTAGTGGGTCCCTGTGATTCGTCATTTATGTGCTTGTGCATGCTGACACTGTGCATGCTGCCACTAACCACATTTGCATGCTGACCCTGTGTATGTCACCCCTAACCATATTATTCATGTTGTTCGTCAAGCATGATTTTACTTACCATTCAATTGCATTTCACTTTACAGCAAATGTAAAGCGCCTAGAGAGAGATTAAGTTCTCTGAGGGCGCTTTATTAAGTGAATTATTATTATTATTAAGATAAGTGGCGTTCGTGGTAACTGCATCCTCTGGCTTGACCACATTTAAAAAGAAATTAAGAACGCACCTAGCTATGGCAGCATTTAGTAGGTCCCTGTGATTCGTCCTTTATGTGCGTTTACGTGCTGACACCGTGCATGCTGCCACTAACCGTACTTACATGCTGACCCTGTGCATGTCATCCTAACCATTTTATTCGTGCTGTTTATCAAGCATGATACCACTCACCATTCGATCGTGTTTCCTTTGGAGCAAATGTAAAACGCCTAGAAAGAGATTGAGTTTTCGGAGGGCGCTTTATCAAGTGTATTATTATCATTAATCGGCTTCATATCAAGCAATGGATTTGTACAGCGCCCCAAGATAATTAGTCTCAATTCAGGTGCTTCACATATACCACGAGGCTCGAACCCACGACCTCGGGCGTCAAATACATTCACCTTGACCTTGGTCACGACCTTTAACCACTGAGCCGAACCAGCTCGGCATTGAGTTCGCCATAGAAAACTCTTCTGCGTAGAACTTCTAGATTACTTCTGCGTAGAGCATCTAAATTCCGAGCTCACATTGACGGTGGCGCAGCAGCAGCACGGCACCTGTTAGAAGAGCAAAGCCGCCATGCGTCGAGACATCGCATGCTTTATTTACTACTGGTCGTACTTTTTAAAAAGTACTAAAGGTAAACTAGTAAAAGTAAAAGTAAACTAAGTAAACTAGTAAAAGTACTATCGTACTTTTTCCATGGCTAGCTGACAATTTTGCGTAACCTAATTCCGGCGGCCTTTATCAACGTGGGGCTTGAAAGCCAAGAGACGCCAAGAGAAAGAAATAATCTTAACCGAGTCTGTCTGTAATAATTAAGAATGAGTGTGTGCAGTCTAAATGAGACTCGGGTGTCAGCAGACGAGTCCCAAACGTGGCTCGAGCCTTTGAGAAACCTGACTACAACTGTGCAGCCGCTAGTAGGGATTCTGGGATTTCTTCTAGCCTAGGGATTCCGGTCCGGGTTCTTGATACCGGTTCCTTGTGGTTAGATGCAAGGTAAATGAGGTAGGCGGCCATTATAGAACTCAAAATAATGTGGCACTCGCGAACGCTGAAAGTCCTGATTTTTCCGAGAATCTGACGAAGTCCATCTGGAGCAACACAATAAACAATACATTCAAAAGGACGCAGGCCTTCAAGATCAGGTCACGAGTCACGAGGTCACGAGATCTCTTGCTGATCCGCGAGAGCAGACGGCAAGAGAGACGGGAGTTTGACCGTGACCTAGAATTCCAGGCTCTTGTTATTCACGTCACTTGTAGACTAGTTTAGATGTAGATGCAGCGCAGTCATGGAATGTTTTCAAATGCCACACCGTGTCTAGACTGTCTAGATCTTTCTTCTAGAATGCACGAATCAACTAATGTTAGTCAGGCGGTCTGAGAAGCAATCACATTTTCATTATGTTCCGACAGTAAAGCAATATTTGTCATCTTGTTCATACGCATTCGAGTTAAGTGAGGCTTCACAGGAGGCTCCGTAAAGAAGCAAACATTGAGCGTTGGTGTAGTTAATTTCTAAATATTTTAGCTAGGCAGTGCAATATATTAATAGTTAGGAGAATAGTTTTGCCAACCTGGTTTAAACCACAGTTTAGTACTATCCCGCTGAATGCTTTATAATATTAAAATCACAGCATTTAGTGGGCCCTTGTGATTTGTCCTTTATGTACTTAAACGTGCTGACACTGCATGCTGTCACCAACCATACTTGCTCGCGGAACCTGTCACCTCTAGCCGTGTTATTCTTGCTATTTATTGAGCTTGCTATCACTAACCATTCGATCGTGCTTTATTTTAAAGCGCCTAGAAAGAAATTGATTTCTCTGAGGGTGCGTTGTCAAATGTATTATTATTATTACGAATGCTTTTCAGATTGAAGAGTCTAAAAGCTATGTTATAGGATACAAAGAGGCATTACTGGGTCAAATTTGGCAATCGGTGGGAAGGAACTGTGGGAATCGCCTTGAAACGCATTTGTTCGAGAGCCGTTTTAATGCATATACGGCATCCTAGCCAATCACAGCCATGCACATCCTACAGCCAAGTAATTTTTCGGTGATGCCCGAATGCTGGTGAAGTGAGACTTCCTCCTTTAGCTGCGGGCTCTCGCAGAGCAATACCTTAGATTTCGCTTTTGTGTTCACTAGCTTTTGGCGATAGTATCTTTGCTGTGCATGTTTTGCCCCCCATGGCGCTCACTTCCTCGATTCTTACCCAGCAACGATGTCTTCTGTTAATAACAACAATAGTAATACACTTGTTCTATTTGGAATTTCAGAAAATTTCCAG
This sequence comes from Cristatella mucedo, assembly GCA_009760855.2. Lineage (NCBI taxonomy): Eukaryota > Metazoa > Bryozoa > Phylactolaemata > Cristatellidae > Cristatella > Cristatella mucedo. The sequence continues at coordinate 1,901,229 of WPIO01000055.1, forward strand.
TTGTCCTTCACTGCTACTTTCCTGCAATCTGCTTTTGAGATTTGCTCGTTATTATTAGTATATCTGTCACTATTTTAATATTTCCTGCTATTTTGCATGGGTTAGCGATAACGTACCACAATCGCGTAGGCTTCATCGACAATGTCGCCAAAAGCCATGTCAATAACAGATTGATATGCTTGCTTTGCAGAGTCTGTAAAATGCCTAGAAAGGGATTGAGTTATTTCTCTGGGGGCTCTCTGTATGAATATTGTATCACCACTGTTGTTATTAACATTAAGTCCTCATTGCTGAGCAGAAATATCACAGGGGACACATACAATGCATATACAAGTAAGAGGAAGCACGCTAAAGTCACCAAGTTCAGGTTACATTCTGGAGAACGAATTTCGCCTGACTAGAAAACTTCAAGCAGATTAGCGGAGCTACAGAATGCCCAGCCAGCCAACATCTTGCAATCTGTATCAAGCGCATTCGATCGACACTTAGATGGACACCAACTTCCTGAAGCTTAAATATACTACCAACTTAATATTTATGGGTAAGCTTAGTGTCACGCGATTAAGTTGAAAACACTCAACCCTAAGATTGGTTTATCTCCATTGACGTGCAGCCATAATCTGGGCGCCTTGTTTCACAATGACCTTCACTTTGATGTAGCACGTTGCCTCCACTATCAATTCGGCACACTTTCAATTGAGGAACATCGCCAAAATCAGAGCCTACCTAAACGTAAGGACCACAACCAAGCTAGTTAATGCGTCGGGTAATGTCGGGTATAAATTACTGGCGTTCATCTGATTCGGGAATCGTTCGCCCTAATCGCCTGCAGCTGTTGCAAATCTCATCAGCTTGTCTGGCCTGTCGTCGAGGGCAGCGGCTGCCATATCGCTCTATTTATTTCTGAGCTTCATGACGCTCGATCAAACATCGAATAGACCGTGATGCTTTTACACGGCTCGCAGGTCGCTTCCGATTTTTTGCACTAGCCTTGACCTATCCGTGCAGCCGTTGCTCCTCCGGTCAAACGCTCTCGCATCGACCGCTTCTTGGCTTCTATTAGCGTTGTCGTCTCTTGTTCTCAATTGAAATCTTTTCTCGATCGGGCTTCCGATTCGCATGCACCGAAATTCGGAGCTCGCTTGTAGCTTGGGTTGCTGCCTGCAATGACATAGCATGGCATTATTTAAATCTCGGCTCACGAAGAAACTGCTCCGCCAAGATTTTTCTTCTCCCTCATTGAAACGGTCTTTTATAGTTTTGTAAGCTTTGCATGCTGCTACATGTGAACGATTCATTGCAAATTACTAACTAAGGAGTGGTCCTTCTAACCAATGGCCAGAGTGTCTTCTAGTGTGCTTTAGTATAGTGGCCAAAGGTTAGTAATTTTTTGCTATTGCATCCTTTTCTAAGCATGATAATTGGATGCCATTAAATCTTAATTATTGATGCTCATGCGTGCTGACACTGTGCATGCTGCCACTAACCACATTTGCATGCTGACCCTGTGCATGTCACCCCTAACCATATTATTCATTTCGTCTGTTTTTCAAGCATGATTTTACTTACCATTCAATCGCATTTCACTTTACGGCAAATGTAAAGCGCCTAGAGAGAGATTGAGTTCTCTGAGGGCGCTTTATCAAGTGAATTATTATTATTGTTATATGCTCTTGCAGCTGAACAGGGCCTGAATAGAGATCTAATTTACTAGGGCGCTATAAAACGACGTCATATCCTATTATTGTTATAATTATTATATCATTCTTAGCGACATTACTTGGGTAAGCTTAGTGTCACGCGATTAAGTTGAAAACACTCAACCCTAAGATTGGTTTATCTCCATTGACGTGCAGCCATAATCTGGGCGCCTTGTTTCACAATGACCTTCACTTTGATGTATGTCTATGAAAACTAGCTGCTCAATTTCGCTTATTGATTCAAGATCAGCATCGAAATTGCAAGTATGACTAGAACTTCGTTTAGAATATATAGAATTAATGAGTACCGCTGGAGCGTCCAGGGAAAGATCTTGGGAAATGAGCCGCTGCCGAGAGCTCAGCCTTTATAAGCAGGGATACGTTTAACTGCTCAATAAAAGTAACCAGTCTTAAATATTTAAATCGGTCAGCGAGAGCTCGACCTTTTTGTGGGCAACAGAATCGCGGTAGTGACGCAAGGCAAGCGCACCAGCTCTGCGTTCTTAATCTTAAACTTCCTACTTTACGCCCAACCAGCGTAGTTTACTTGTAGCCAGCCAACCGAGCTCAGTTGCCTCAAGCTTACCGACATGGCATTTTCTACACTAAACCCGCGTCTTTCCGCTCAGCCACCACTGACATTAGCCGGCAGGCGCTCGTGTCGTCGTAAAAAACAAAACCGGTCTGTTTACCATGGCGATGATGATGATGATGGCGATAATTGTGGTGGCGATTTGTATAGCGAATTTGCATGGCACAACATGAGAGAAATAATAACTGACCAGGTACTTCACACGCCGAGAAATAAAAAAAAGTCGACAGGTTAGTGGTGTTAACATGCAGAAGTGTTGAACGCATAAGCACATTAAGGCTGATTCGTGCAGACAAAGAAGACAACGTTCGAAACAGGTGGGCATCCATACGAGCTTCAAATGTCGATGCCGTATTGTCAGTCGGTAGGGAATTTTAGGTTCGTGTGTGTAAGAACCGAAGGTGCGGTCTCCACATGATTTGAGGCTCTATTCGAGGCACAGCAAAGTGACAGGACAAAGCCACTAGCTGAAAAGGGAAGGAATGTAGCGAAGTATCTCCGTCTGTAACTTCACAAAGCCACAGAGACCATGTGGGTGCTACGCGGAAGAGTTTTGTATAGCGCACTCACAGCCTAAGCGGCTCTTTCGGTACGCATTCGGTAGCCAGCAGACTTCGTCTCACGAAACAAAGAGAAAGTGGGAAGCATAGCAGAGTCAGGAGAGCAGTTGAGGTGGTGAGTAGCATGGAAGTAGCAGCTCATGACCGCTGAAAAGGATGAGCCACAGTCGGCAGTAGGAGAGTAGTTGTCGTTGCGTAAGAATTGTGGAAGCGAGTTCCACAGTCTAGAACCTGCAGAGCTAAAGCTTCTGTCGCCAAAGGTCTTTAAGCGGAGTAATGGAACAGCTAGTTTATTTTCAATACACGACCTGTGGGCGCGAAGAGGCTGAAATTGGTGCAGCAGTTCAGCTAGGTGTAGAGCAGCCAAGCCGTGGCGAGCCTTGTGGGTCAGCTTAAGAACTTGGCTCTGTATCCGTTGATCAACCGGTAGCCATCCTCTAGCTCTTCTGGCAAAAGTGACACGCGGTCAAATCTCTGGGGCTTGCTAAACTAGCCTTGCAGCCATATTCATAGCCGTTTGCAGTGATCTAGTTGCTTTTTTGGTAGCCAAGCCAAAAGGGAGTTATAATAACCAAGCCGATACAGAACTAAGGAGCTAGACTTAATTTTTTGGTTAATTTTGCGGAAGAGGTGCAATGGAAGAAGATAAAGATGGCGGGTTAACCAGACAAAAGCGTGCAATGACTCAAGCACGCAGGGCAAAAGCAAGCCGAAAAAAGCGCACAGCAAACAATTTAAAAAAAAGGCTGGTTTAGATATGTTTTTATGATTGACTATTATTTTATCAGGGAAGACACATGCACGGTGCAAGTCGCATCGCGTTATAATTTATGCCAGCTGCTACATATATTTTGACCTGGCATAGTTATATAGAAAATTTTAATATAGCCTAATTATTATTAGCCTATTTTTTATTAGATGCTCACGCTGTGTGCGATTTACTTGACGGTGATCACCAGCTAGGACTATTTGCAGGTAGTTTGTTGATGTTTCAAACACAATCATCCGAGTCTCCCGAATCACTGCGGTACACTGCGATACAGCTTCCATTTAAATTGTAATAGTCAGAACACGGCGATTTTTATTCCAAATTTTGCAGAATGATGTTACGGGTTTACCCAGAAAAGTTCATAAAATTGCGCTTGCGCGTTCTCGTTCTCGTGCCAACAGTATGCAAAGTTTACCCACCAAATTTCATGGAATTTTCTTCCGCTTTCTCAGGCTCTGGCCTCTGATGGCCAGGCCCAAAGGCAGTCCCAAGTATTCAAACTGAAATGCAGCTGTCATTTCAACAACAAGCCTCACGCAGCTGGGGTTTTGATTGCAAATTGTAGAAATAAATGGTCCAGTTTAACCCACCAAATTTCATGCGATTGCGCTTGCACGATCTCATGCTATGGCCTCTAGTGGCCCAGACCAGCGAGCCTTCATACACATTCCAATGGCGATACAGCTTCTATTTCCACAATACGTGTTATAAAACTATGGTTTTTATGCCACATCATAAGTGCAACTTTTTTGGGCTCACCCACCTATTTTCATGATATTGGGCGAACGCATTCTAATGCTATGGACTCTAATGGTTTGGGCCGTCAGAGGCTATAGCAATTTAATGCGTTAGGGAAATCGCATAAAATTTGGCGTGTAAATCCTGAACATTGTTTTTCATAGTAAGAAATCAAAATCGCCGTTCTAAGTTATCTATTTTCGGTATAGTAGCTGTATCAAAATTTGAAAATGCATTGCGGGCCGGGCCATTGAAGGCCGTTGCACGAGAACAGGCACGGGCTGTATCGTGGAATTTGGTTGGTCAACTCGAAACTATTTGCTATGATATGAAATAAAACCTCAGGTGCTCAACGCTTTTTTTTTAGATATGGAAGTTGTATTGCAATTCTATTGCGTAGGGAGGCCGACTGGCCCGGGCCATTGGAGGTAATAGCATGAGAACGCCCATGCGCAATGCCATACAATTTGGTCGGTGAAACGGAACACTGTTTTCTATAATGCGGAATATAAACCGAATTCGCACCAAGCCAATGATAGAGATTGCAGTTTTGCTGCAGTTCAAAATTGCACGGCAGCATCGGGCCATCGCATTAAAACGCGGATGCAAAGTTCCATGAAATTGTGAGGGTGAACTCGTACAACCGGTTTCTATGATGTGTAATCGAAACCGCACTCTCGCGAATTGTTGTGGAAATGGCAGTTATATCGCCGCTCGAATATATGAATTGGCTGGCTGACCCGAGTCGTTTGAGGCCATCGCACGAGAACGCGAAAGCATAATTGCGTGAACTTTGGTTGGTAGACCAGTAACATTGTTCTGCATAATTTAGAATCAAAACCGAAGTGCTGTAACATTATTGTGGAAATAGCAGCTATCGCTACGGCAGTTCTATCGCAGTTATTCGTGGGACTCCAAAAATTCCCCAGCTGCAAATTAAACATTGGATTTGCGCGTTGACCCCGCTTAGCTGTCTGACAATTTATATGTCGTCCCATTAGTTGATCAGTAGTGCCATTAGAGGAGGGCAGTCATGCGCCAATTTTTCGAAAGCAAAGGAGCATTCTGTACAGGATTAAAGCTATAAGTTAAAATGATTTCGACGCGAATTCGCGGATTTTGTCTTCGTCACGGTATTCTGTTGCAAGATTGAAACCTTGAACCTTGCGCTACAGCTTCTGTCCAAGATCAATACGGGAGTTTGCAAGGTTAGCTGAAGGTCGGTTGCAGGCAGCCCAGCCCGCTCAGGGCAGGCTCAGCCGTTGCCTGGCCATGATGGAGGACAGGTTCGCGACCCACAGCCACTTTCAGACCACGGATCTCAGCTTGTCGTTGGCCTTGCGCACCTGTGCGCTCTGCCGGTGGGTGCCGCTAGGAGCCGGTCGTATCCTGGAGCGGCCACCAGCTGCCGCCTTTGCCGCGCCGACGCTGAGACCGTCTGCCACATTCTAAGCCACTGCCGCGGCCGATGCTGCCACAGGAATAGCGGCCACAAACCGGTTCTAGGTCGCCTAATCAGGGCTCTTTCAGCCACCGCGCGCGCTTCTGCCTCTCGGCAAGTGGCGCCAACCCGCTCGCCGGGGGTTTGAATCTCAAGCCGGACCTGGTCATCGACATCGGCACCGATGCGGTCATAGTCGACGTAACGGTGCCGTTTGACGGCAGCGAGGACGCCCTGGTGGCGGCGGCCCGGAAAATGGTCGATAAGTACGAGGCCATCATTGCCCGGTCGTTCCTGACTGATGGCTATCGGACGGCTGTAGTGAGGCCACCGTAGTGGGCGCCCTGTGCAGCTGGCGGCCAGATAATGAAGCACGCCTGGCGGACCTCGGCGTTGCACGAAAGCAATGCGGCGGCATTGCGGCGGCTGCTGTGCGTCTCGGACGTCATTTCCGGGACGGAAGCCGTGCGGTCCCTGTTCCTAAACCGAGAGTCGCCGGTAACCCCGAGGCCCCGGCAGGCAAGGGCTCTTCCGGCTAATGTAATGTGCTACATTCTAATATTTTAATAAATCTGTTTAATAATAATAATGCACTTGTACAGCGCCATCAGAAAAATTAATCTCTTTATGGGCACTTTGCAAATGCTGCAAAGGAAGCATGGCTGAATGGTAGTGGTTTCGTGGCAGCACGCACGGTTTCAGCACGCAAAAATACACAAAGAACGAATCACAGGGTCCGACTAAATGCAATGACAAATAGATGCGTTTTAAGCTTCTTTATAAATGTGGTCAAGTCAGGGAATTTCGTGACGCCAGTCGGAAGTGAGCTTCAAGCAAGCATCCAACTAGCTGCTCTGCAGGAAAGGTGGTTGAACAGTCATTCTGACTGGCTTTCTCAAAATCTGACATAATATTAGCCGGATTCAGAGTTTGCATTATTAATGAACGAAGAAACTTGGACGTACTATGATTACATCCACACCAACCTTATCGTGCGATGCTTCTCTGTGGCACAATAGCAGTTGATTTGTAAGACAACAAGCAGGTTGAGCCAATTACACCGTATACTTAAAAAAAAGCTATTGCTATAGTTGGGCATTTTTGTCGGTGGCCTTTTCAGTTCGGAAATGCATAGTCGCCCTTGTTTTGTACTTCCCTGCATGCTCAGCCGAACTGCGGTTGAAAGGTTCCTGCGGGACGCGAGGGTCCGCAGAACGCCTTTTTGTAGCTGGCCACCCAATCATCAGGAATCCGAAGCAGCGCTGATCTTCAGATAGAGCGAACTCCATCAGTGGTGACCCTATTTATGTTCGTGGTGAAACTCATGACAGAGTTCAACTAGAGACCACGGTCAAGGCCTGGCATCGTGAGGTCGTGATAAACATGTCGACCCCAACCGTCTTGGGTGCAGGCTTCCTTAGAACACTTCATGAGTGAATATCGAGGTAAGAGCTGATGGGAGATTCTACAGCAGTAAGAATGATGTTCGGCACAGTTTTCTTCGATTGGCTGAGGTCCCCAGTGCATGCTAGGCGCGAGCGCGATGAACGGTGAGCCGTGATGACACAATAGGTATTGTAACGCGGATGCTTTTCATGACCTCGGTCCCGAGGTTGTGGGTTCGAATCCTGAGGTGAGCCATCCTTTATCGCTGCTGCAAGCGGTGGGGACAGCCGTAAAAGCTCTTCTGTCGCTATACAAAATAGGCTGCTAAATCAGCTAGTATGAACAGAGTGCATCTATTGATAATGTGCGAGCCTTACTTGTCGCAAAGACAACAGTTTTGCAAAGGCAGGAGCCAAATGATAATGCAGTTGCAGTGCAACTCTTGTTCGCGGCAAGGAATCTTGGTTGAAGGAGCTAATCTGCTGCACGGTGTACGTTTGAGTAAAACGCCGATGATCCCAAAAATAAGTAGATACTTTGGGTTAGAGCCGTGAACCTTATGGACAAACCGGGACGTTATATGTAAATCAGTCGATTGGACATGCTGAACCGGCTTCCGAACTAGTCTGCCCAGACGGCAACGGCGGCCACGAGCAAAATCTACACAAACTGGGCGTGGATACGATACCACTCCATTTCTCTGGAAAACAGAAGCAGCCAACGAGTTTGCTTATTAAATACCGCCAAGTAGTTTCCAAAAGCTCCGGGGATTTGGGAAAGTATAGTAAAATACAGCATGACATTCTGCTGCAGCCACAAGTAGTGCCGATGCGACAGTACTCTCGACGTAATCCACTTTCGCTACTTGCGCCCCAGTTGAAAAGACACGTGTCGAGATGCTGGATGATGGCATCATCAAACGATCAACCAGCTCATAGGCATCACCCTTAGTAATCGCCAGAACACCCTCATGTGATCTTGATATTTGTGTCGACTATTGAAAACTCAATGAGGTCACCGTGAGGGACAGCTATCCTCTACCCAATCTCACAGAGACGCTGGACCGTCTTCACAGAGCCAAGTTCCTTAGCAGCCTCGATATGACATCTGGCAACCGTCAAATTGAGGCTGCTGAATTAGGTAGACCAAAAACGGTGTTTGCATCACCCTATTACCTCTACCAGAGTTTTCGTATGCCGTTCTAACTCAACGATGCCCCAGGAGAATTTCAACGTGTCGTCAATGACTTCGTTCACATGCTTGACACAGAAGATGTCCTGGCATACGTCGACGACTTCGTTTGCTTCCAAGAACCTTGCGGTGACCATATGGCTAGCCTCGATAGAGCGCTAAGCCTGTTCAGGTCATCAAGGTTCAAACTGTCTGGGAGGAGGAAAATGCTGCCTCGCCCAATAGGACGTCGTTTTCTTAGGACGCATCGTGTCTGCACGAAGCATTATACCAATGCCGAAAGCACGTGTCAGTCATCCACTAGTGGCAAGTACCTGAGGATACTACTGACGAGTTAATTTTCTAGCTTCCCCGTACTCTATCGGCTTCTATCGAAAGTTGATCGCGCGCCCCGATTTTCACTATCCTCTACGACTGAAAGTTGAGGTAGTGATGCAGCACGATAGCTGAAGCACGTACTCGAGTGGCTGGAATAATGTACATCGGCCTTCAAAAAACTCAAAGGGCAGCTCATTGACGATGTGGTAGTGAAGCTCCCAGATCCAGACCTCCCGGTCGTCGTAACCTGCGATGCCACAGTGCCACAGTGTCGTGCTTGTCTTTGTCCTGGAGCAGCCAGATAGGCAGCTCAGGGAGAAGCGTGGCCGGTGGCATTTGGAGGGCGAAAGCTGAGAGAGAGAGAGAGAGAGAGAGAGAGAGAGAGAGAGAGAGAGCCCGAGAGGCGAATCAATCGGCAACTGAGCTGCGATGCCTTGCAAGAGGGGGAGGCGCTGAAAGTGGGCACGCACCACTTTTTAGGCACTAGGTTCGCTCTGTACATAGACCACGAGGCGGTCACGTGACCACTCGTTAAGAAGAGCGCTCAGAGCGAACCGCTGCGAGCCTTCGGCGGTGGGCCCACAAGTTGGACGCGTTCGACTACCGGGTGGTCCGCAAACCCGGTCAGGCAAAGGTTGCTACCGATTCTCGCAGCCGTGCACCTCATCGTGTCGCAGCTATTACTTACGAGTGCCGATTCTCGCTAGAAGCTATCGAGCGAGCGAATCAGGATCGGGATCTGGCAAAAGGAAGCCTTCCGCTTGGCGATTCCAAGCGAATGCTGCCCCAGAGTTTGGATTCGGCAACGGGGCCGCCCACTGTAGACGGTGCTCGGAATCATGCCCCCCCCCCCCAACAACACTGCTGACGAGTGCTTTGAGGGCTCTTCGTGACAAGCCAGCTGCAGGGCACCGTGCTACGGAGAAGACTTTCTCGATGGTCTATGAGTGGTTCCTCTGGCTAGAAAAAAAGAGGGACTTGATGATTGGGTTAAATCTCGAGTGACCTGTCAGGAGCAGCGCCGACCAGCACGGAAACAGAAGGTTCCACTTGATCAGATACCGAAGCCAAGCAAGTCATTTGAGTTTGTTGAGGTAGACCTAAAGTGCAATCTTTCGGAAACTTCAGCCTGAAACAAGCAAACTATGGTCGTAAATGACTATTTCTCAAAGTGCATTGTTGATGTCCATCTACCGAACAAACTCACAGAGACGGTTACTGAAGCTTTCAACCGCTATGTTGTGCTCTTCTATGGCGTACCGAAGGTCGCCTGTGCAGCGACCAAGGTGCCGAGTTTGAGTCGAACATACTGCACGAAGTTTTCCGACTGCTTCAAGTGGAAAATGTACGCTCTAGCGTTGTCGATCCTGCCAGTAATGGAGGTGTCGAGCGGTGCAATTGAACTACGGGTGAGCTACTCCGACTACCGACTACTTGTTCGCCATGGCCAGCAGGACTTGGATTTGTGTGTTCCATAAGTATGCTTTGCATATAAACTAAACTATAATAAAACTAACCTATTATTATTAACCATGTCATTAATGTTTTTTTGTCTATCAAGGATAATATTACTCACCATTTAATCGCATTTTCCTTTGCAGCAAATGTAAAGCGTCTAGAAAGAGACTGCGTTCTCTGAGGGAACTGTATCAAGTGCATTATAATTATTATTATAACACCTTGAGGCAGGCAATAATAATAATAATAATTCACTTGATAAAGCGCCCTCAGAGAACTTAATCTCTCTCTAGGCGCTTTACATTTGCTGTAAAGTGAAATGCAATTGAATGGTAAGTAAAATCATGCTTGACAAACAAACGAAATGAATAATATGGTTAGGGGTGACATGCACAGGGTCAGCATGCAAATGTGGTTAGTGGCAGCATGCACAGTGTCAGCACGCATAAGCACATCAAGAACGAATCACAGGGACCTACTAAATGCTGTCCTAAATAGGTGTGTTTTACGATTCAGTCGTCACCATACGAACTAATATTTGGCCCCACGGCACCTCGAATCACGTGCGATGCAATGTTAGCGAGACTGCATCACCCTGACAACACAGATGTCTCACCAGCCACAATGGCTAGCTTACATGGATACAGAAATCGCATCCAACAAGCGTACGGCACAGTGGCCAAGAACTGAAATTTCAACAAGCTAGGCAAATGAGTGAACAAAACAGGATAATAATATTAATAATACACTTGATAAAGCACCCTCAGAGAATTTTAATCTCTTTCTAGCTGCTTTACTTACATTTGCTGCAAAGGAAACATGTTCGAATGGTTAGTGGTAGCATGCTCAATAAACAACAAGAATAACGTGGTTACGAGTGACCTGCACAGGGTCAGCATGCAAGTGTGGTTAGTGGCAGCATGCACTGTGTCAGCACGCATAAGCACATGCAGGACGAATCACAAGGACCCAGTAAATCCTGTCATAAATAGGTCCATTTTAAATTTCTATTTAAATTTAGTCAAGTCAGAGGATGTCGTGACGCAAGTCGGGAGTGAGTTCCAGGCCTTGGGAGCATACGAACTAAATGCACGGTCTCCAAAGGATTAGATGTAGTTCAATCAAAAGGACAGTTTAATCTGTGCCTTTTCAAGAGGGAAAGAAAGTGCGGCTTCGGAACTAGCGAAAATCACCTTGTATATGCGATAAACTTCAACCTCACAAGGCCGGTTCGTCGATGGGGTCAGTCACCTTTCGTATCTAATCAGATATGGAAGGGCGAGACCTTGCGTCGTGCACTGTGACCATTTGTTTGGTTTAAAGAACGGAAACATCTGGCTGATGAAGAACACACACTTCAGGATAGTCAGAATAACAGTAGCGACGCACAGCAACCAGTAGCCTCAGCCTCAGGATCGCTCGGATCGTTCTGCAGGTGCTTTTCCAAGCATTCCCAGCCCAAATCGAATCTGCTCCTCCAGCTGACTTGTCTGCAGACGACAGCCAGTCACCTGTCATTGGCGACCGTGGATCTGGACTAACTGAGCAGTGAGTCATTGAACCGACCCGATCCTCGACCAGCCACGAATACTAACTAGGCCACGAGCTGTCAAACCTCCAGCTTGGCTGCGTGACTACGTGACTGAGTATCTCTGCATGCCACCTTTAGGGAAAAGGCAGAGGGGGGAGTCTGTACGATTGCATCGGTGCACGACGGGGTCAAGACTGGAGTGATTCCACCCGCTTTTCGGAATCCAACAGCTTACCAATGCCTCGTACAAACCTCAAATCCCGTATGCTCCCAAAGCCTGGAACTCCCTCCCGACTTGCATCAGAACATCCCCTGACTTGACCACATTTAAAAAGAACTTAAAAACACACCTATTAGGACAGCATTTAGTGGGTCGCTGTGATTCGTCCTTCCTGTGCTTATGGGTGCTGACACTGTGCATGCTGCCACTAACCACATTTGCATGGTGACCCTGTGTATGTCACCCCTAACCATGTAATTCATGTTGTTTATCAAGCATGATATTACTCACCATTCAATCGCGTTCCCTATGCAGCAAATGTAAAGTGCCTAGAAAGAGATTGAGTTCTCTGAGGGCGCTTTATCGATTGTATTATTACTATTATTATTATTAAAATGAAAAGTCACTTTAGAACAGGATAGCCAGATTTCGTGCAGATTTAACAGGAGACATACTGGCAGAGCCGATTTTGAGCGTTAGATTTTCCCATTTCTGAATTGCACTTGGTTTTCCCATTACTGATAAGTTGGTTTTATCATCATTTAATTTAAGAAAGTTTGCTGCCATCCATGTGCGGATGTCATCAATGCAGCAAGGAAGTTAAGAGGATTCGACGTCGGGGAGGGCTGGGAGCGGTCAAAGCAAAGGTACAACTGAGTGTAGTCTGCATAGAAGTGAAAGCCTAGATTGTGCCCGGCAATCGTACCGGTTAGAGGGAGAGTATAAACCGTCAAAAGAACCGGACCAAGCACAGAGTCCCGAGGTACACCGTACTAGTGCATCTGGGATTCAACAATGTTTTATAGAAGCCAAAATTGGCCTTTGTTAGGGTAAATTGGTACGGTCTAAACAGTAGTCCCCGCAGGCCTGTATTCACGTCACGAGTAGTCGTCGCTCTTTCTTCGGCTATCTATGACAATCGCGGTTGTGACCGCCGGGTGTTTTCTCTCGGGTCTAGCTCTCTGTCGATGTGACACAGCCACACAACCCACTTCCGTAACGATAGTCGGTCGCCTCGGCAGTGCGTTAGTCACTTTGACAGCGTCACTTAAGCTTCTGTCCTCCGAGCGTCTTTTGGATCGCTGACGTTAGCTGGGAGTCGGCGCCGTGTTGATTGCGGCAGCGTTGACGCGCCTAGCTCTCTCTCTGCCGCTAACTGTTGAACCGGATCGCAGACACGCCTATGCCTGCCTCCCACCTCAATCTACCAGACCGCGGTATATCCTGTTAAGCAACGCCGTCGGGATGGCCTTCACCTATAGGTCTTCTCATGCCTCCATCATAGATTGATCTAAAAAGGTGGAGCGACCACGGCGAACACTCACTCAGAGGAGGAAATCGGGTAACTCATGGCGAGAAGCCAATAGCTTCGCGAAGGATTCGGAGAAATCTGAAATCCGGGTGGTTCCGACTGAGTTTACACACAAGTGAATGCTTTGCAGACGATGGTTTGCGTGCGACGAAACGAAAAACGATCGCGTGACACATGTCGTGGCCACGTGATCACGAAATGTGCACTAAGGTGACGCGAATTTAACCAAGCTCTATAAATTAAAGGAGTAACGCTCAGATTGAAAATTGGAGCCAAACAATAGTGGTGATATTAAATATAATGACGATATTAAAAATAAATATTAATAAATACAAACTGGTGATATATTAAAAATAAAATGGTGACGGTGGTCGGCTTTCTCAAAACTTTGACTTAAATCCTATATCTAGTTTATGTCTTTATCGACTTATCTGGTTTCTCATCTGGTTTTGGATGAGGCCGATGTACCTCAAGTGCGTCAGGACGCCGAGAGCGGAAGAATGGCTGCCTACGAAAGCCGAGACGGCAGCACTCGGAGGCGCGTGTCTGAAAGACGAGTTGAGGCTCGAGAAGTTTGGCTACCGAGGGTAGAGAGTAAGGTGCACAAATGACTAGACCGTGCATCGCCGCGCATGCGCGAACCAGTAGGCACTTCCGTCTGCAGCCCACGAAGTCACGAATGCTCCGCTCGCGGCTGCCCTGGCTGCCGCCACGGAGAGAGCTCGAAAGCTCGCTCAAGGCCACTTATTATTTATTATTATTAATTACAAAAATTGAAAAAATAATTATTCTAAAAATAAGTGGCTAAGCAAGGCTTATCTCAGCGACTTATCTCAGGTGCGCTAATCGTCGGGTTGTCGCCGTCAGAGCGGCGGCTACCGCTTGCACTGCCAGGGTCACGCACGGCCTCGACTGGAGACCGCCGAGAGGCTGCACCGGCGAGCGCCGCGCTATCGCGCGTGCCGCCGCCACATGTGCGAGATGCTTTGCTCGCTATTTCGCTTTGCTTCAGCCGCCTTTCGGTCAGTCGGGCGCGATCCAGTTTGACGTGGAACTTCCGACGAGCGGGTCGACGAGTGCGCGAGGAGCAGGTGTTTAAAGACTTCCTCAGCCGCCCCAACCACTAAGAGACCGGCCCTTGAACACCGCCGCCACTGCCGCAGGATAGGATTTCTCGCTGCATTTCACGCCCACCAACGCCGTTTCGTAAGCGTGCGCATAACATGTTCCGCTTCTGCGGGATCTGGCTTGGCCGATGAGGACCGGCGGCGGCTAATTTCCACATTCAATGACCTCCCATTAATACGTAGGCTTGTTTATCCGACACCGTCTTTTGGGGGCTGCATTCATTACTAGAGGGCGCTCGCATTGCGAGGCAGCAATAACATGCCGAGCGTAGACTTGCCAGGCGCTCAGCAACAACAATGGAGGTGCTAGCATCAACATCAATAAATATCAGCAATATCAACAATAGCACCAACAACAGAACAGCAGCAAATGCAGCAGCGCATGCAGCAGCAGCTGCACACGTAACGCAATCTATGCACCGCAATCTGTAAGTCCACAAAGTCACAAAGACTATGCGAGTATTACGCACAGCAGTTTTGTCTAGCGCACTCAAAGCCGAAGCGGCTGATAGGTAACCATGGTCTGAAGCAGTGCGTGTGCGTGCTTGCGTGCCTGTGTGCGTACGAGTGGGCGCACACACACACACACACACGTGTGTGCGTGTGTGTGTGTTTGTGCATGTGTGTGTGTGTGTGTGTGTGTGGGGGGGAGAGGGTGAGTTTGTGTTTTGAGTGTGTATCGAGTATGCAAGTGCGTGTGTGTTTTCGAGCGAGATAATACTGGCATCGTCTAACACTATTCACTCACGTGGGGTCGGAAAGTAAGTTCATCGTGATGCTAGAAGAATGTGATCGCTCCTAACCTTAATATAATATATAATATATAGCAAATGTGTGTAATTGCTCCTACCCCTAATCACTGAGTGCACATTTTCAGAACACGCGAGCAATGCAAAGGACGATTGACTTTCACTGAACAAAGGCTGTGAGGAACAGGTAGGTAACATTGTTGCTACCTCTAGAATGTCAACTTTTTGAAGGGTCCTAATCGTGAAACTTGACCGACCTTGACCTTCTAGCCTTTTTTGGCTGACTTCGGGCCCCAATGACTGCAGTACTCCGCATCTCGGTACTGCTCATCTCGTTCAACCGGCTGCGCTGGACGATTGCCCGCCACCTTTCTGACATTCCCATACCGCCACAGCAGCAGCAGAGCAAACAACGAGCTGCTCACGTGGCTGTCAGCAGCTGGAATCAATAGTGGCTCGCGGAGTGACGCATGGATCGGCGGCCAAAAAAGCTCGTCAGCATCGTCTCGTGGTATAATAAAAACTATACATTTGTATAGCGCCTTCAGAGAAGTGAATCTCTCTCTCTCTCTCTCTCTCTCTCTCTCTCTCTCTCTCTCTCTCTCTCTCTCTCTCTCTCTCTCTCTCTCTCTCTCTCTCTGTAGGCCTTTTACAGATGCTGCATAGATAGCATTACTAAATGTTTGGTTGTAACGTCCTCAAGCCGCAGGAATAGTGTAAGCAGGTGCATGCGCACGAAGGACGAATCAAAGACCCACCAAATGCTGTAATAAAAGGTGCGTTTTAAGCTTCCTTTTAAATGTCGTCATGTCTGGGGACGTCTTGACGAGCGTCGGCAGTGAGTTCCAGGCTTTGAGAGCATACGAACTAAAGGCACGGTCTCCAACGGTTTTGAGATTCGTACGAGGTATGGCTAGACGATTCGAGTCAGAACAGTGGATTGTACGATTCTTCGCCCGGTCGGGAGAGTAGTTCTGATAGCTGTAGGCTGGAGCGAATAAAGGGACCCAAAAGTAAGTGACAGAGCCTTGAAGTCAATGTGCTGCTTGATTGGGAGCCAGTGCAGGTCGGCGAAAAGCGGTGTGATGTGGCAACTACTACGCTCACGACTGACAAGCCTAGCTGCAGAGCTTTGCACCAGCTGTAAGCGCCTGATTGCACAGGCCGGTAGGGCCAGAAAGCAGTGAGTTACAGAAGTCAAGATGGGATGTCACAAATGCATGGACCAATTTACTTTACAGCAAATGTAAAGCGCCTAGAGAGAGATTAAGTTCTCTGAGGGCGCTTTATCAAGTGAATTATTATTATTATTATTATCATTATCAATTTAGATTTGGTATCCCTGTCTAAACAAGCCCAAATTTTAGCATGATATGTAGCTGAAAGTAGGCAGACTTGACGGTGGAGCTGATGTGGTCGTCTAATAAAATGTCACTTCGGAACCCGAAACCTAGATGTAGTGCAACTGGAGAAATGCTGGCGGAGCTGATTTTGAGCGTCAGGCTTTTCAGTTTCTGAATCGCACTTGGTTTGCCTGTACATTGTTAATGTTGCGGTAGGCCTTTGAATCTCACGCTGACACGTCTGCAGAACTATTCTGCCGGTCTCGCTCTCATCACGTTCTATTTCAGATGCTTCCACCGAGAGTCTCTTCAGCACTATTTCAGCACCCGGTCGCTTCTTGACGCGTACCTTCTCCTTCTAGCCCGATAAAATGTGCTGCTCTAAAGATCCGGCTGCATGCTCACACCTGCTGCTGCCTTGACTGAGTTGCCACCTGACCAAATGGCCCGCTGTCGGCACCCGGTAATCAATATGTAGGTCGGCCTGGCAAGAGGGTCAAAGGCCGCTCGGGGTAGGCTCCTCGGGCGTCTCAGAACGGTCCTTTTGATCTCGACGAGTTGAGTCAAATCCCAAGTTTTCCAGCGGTCCTTGTGCGATTGCATAACTACCTTCGGTACGCCGTCTTTATTCCTCAACATTCCTCGCCTCAGTCGCCGCGGTGGCCGCTTCTTTCTCGAGAACTCGCTTGTCGCACGGCGACGCTCTTCTGCGGCAGGCAGGTGCGAGCAGGTCGCCTGGCCAAGGCTAGGCGTCCTGTAAAGCTAGCCACGTCTATTTGCTTCCGTTGCCAAAAGAGAGATCCGAGCTCCTCCGAGCTTCGACACTCGATTTAAGCTTTGAGTGCACAGATCAAAGGCAACGGTTACCGATGCTACTCGCTTGATAATCTTGAATCATTACCTGCATAATAGTCAGATCCTACCTTGTACTCTTCGACCGGGACCTACCCGGTATACGTAACTTGAAAAATTAAGCATATAATATATATATGTGTGTGTGTGCGTGCGCGTGTGCGTGTGCGTGCGCGTGTGCGTGTGCGTGTGCGTGGTAGGCCGGGTGTATACAGGTGGCTGGGTATGTAAAGCTGCGTGCTTAATTTTTCAAGCTGTGTATACCAGATAGGTCCTGGTTGAGGAGTAAACAGTTAGAACTGGTTGTTGTGCAGGTAATTTTTCGAAAGGTATTTATATTTATGTACACACACACACACACACGCACACACACACACACACACACACACACACACACACACACACACACACACACACACACACACACACACACACACACATATATATATATATATATATATGTGTGTATAAGTATGCATGAATGTGTGTATGTACGTACAAATGGCAGGTTCATGTTCCTGTACCCAGGAGTCGCGGGTAGCACCTGCGGCCTCGGCAGGGCTCCACCGGTTAATGTACATATTTACATTTTGACAAACCACTTCATATAATAATAATGATAATAATAATATACTTGATAAAGCGCTCTGAGAGAACTCAATCTCTTTCTATGCATTTTAAATTTGCTACAAAGGGAAACGCGATTTGAATGGTGAGTAATGTACAAATATACCTAGAAATACTCATATAAATTTAAATACCTGCATACTTATATATCTGTATATATATACATATATATATATATAAGTATATATATATATATACATATATAAGTACATAAATGTATACCTGTATACCAAAAGTGCCTATATACATTGGGGATAGGATAACTTTGTTTTTGCCCGATTATTCCGATGGGCTCAACGAAATAGAGCGGTTATCAAGAGAGGTTATAATAATCGGACAAGTAGGCTGAACTGGTAGCACCCACGTTTCCCAACTATGTTCCTACTTAGATAAGACTACGACCGCCTAAAAATTGCTCAAGCGTTTGTGATGTTGGGAATTATTGCAATTCCTTCGTTCGCGACTACCGGACTCGGCCCGCCAATCGACACTAGACCAAGAGAACTAATGCAACTACCGCCCAGTCTTCCTTCTACCATTCCTACCAAAGACACTGGGGTGCAGTCGTGGCAGACCAGCTGATTTCATATATATTTAAACTTCAAACCTTGCTAGAAAGTTCCAGCCTGGCTTTAGAGCTAATCACTTCAGGAGTCGCCATTGCTTTGTGTGTACAACGACCTATTTAGGAATGCAGACATAGATAGGGAATCTCTGCTGGTTTTGCTCGATCTTTCAGCAGCTATTGATACTATTGATCACCAAGTTCTTCTAGAGCTCCTCTCATCCCGCCTGGGCATCGGTGGCGCTGCGCTGCAATGGTTCAGGTCCTATCTCAGTGGGAGGCTTCAGAGTGTTGTGTGAATAGGTAAAGGTCATCCGAAGTACCTCTGAAATATGGACTACCTCAGGGCTCCGTGCTAGTTCCGGTTCTTTTCACGGTTTATACTCTTCCTCTTGCCGATACGATTGCCAAACACAATCTAGGCTTTCACTTTTATTCGGGTGACACTCAGTTGTACCTTTGCTTTAATCTCTCCCAGCCATTGAGTACCTCGAATTCTCTCAACTCCCTCGCTGCTTGTATTGATGACATCCGCACATGGATGGCAGCAAATTTTCCGCAACTGAACTATGATACAACTAACTTGCTAGTTATGGGTAAACCCAGTGTGATTCAGAAATTGGAAAGGCTGACGTTCAAAATGGGCTCTGCCAGCATATCTCCTGTTGAATCAGTTCGAAATCTATGTGCCTGTTCCAAAGTGACCTCTAATTAGGTGACCACATCAGCTCCACAATCAAGTCTGCCTACTCTGCTACATAACATTGCTAAAATTCGGGCTTGTTTGGATAAGAATACCACGTCTAAGTTGGTCCATGCATTTGTGAAATCCCGTCTTGACTTCTGTAACTCACTGCTTGCTGGCTTACCGGCCTGTGCAATCTGGTGATTACAGGTGGTGCAAAACTCGGCAGATAGGCTTGTCTGTCGTGAGCGTCGCAGTTGCCACATCACACCACTTCTCGCCGACCTGCACTGAATACCAGTCAGGCAACGGATTGACTTCAAGATTTTATCGCTCACACTTAGGTCACTTCATTCTTTGTCTCCAGCCTATCTCTCAGATCTACTGCCCCACTAGGCCAAGCATCGTACCACCCACTTTTCGGAATCCAAAAGTTTACCAATACCTCGGACAAACCTCAAATCCCGTGTAGACCGTGCATTTAGTTCGTATGCTTCCAAGCCTGGAACTCCCTCCCGACTTGCGTCAGAACATCCCTTGACTTGAACACATTTAAAAAGAACTTAAACACACCTATTTAGGACAGCATTTAGCGGGTCCCTGTGACTCGTCCTTCATGTGCTTTTGCGTGCTGACACTGTGCATGCTGCCACTAACCATATTTGCATGCTGACCCTGTGCATGTCACCCCTAACCATGTTATTCGTGTTGCTTATTGAACATGCTTTCACTGACCATTCGATCGTGCTTCCATTGCGTTCTCTGAGGGCGCTTTATCAAGTGTATTATTGTAATAGTTTTTTTCTTAGTAATTGATTCTCCTTCAGATTCTCCCTTATCCTCATACTTCTCGGGATGAAGACGACTCGTGTCACGTGGCTCCCAGCCCTACTGGAGCTAACCAACGCCAATCTCGCTCCCACGAATCAACATCACTCAGAGAACCGACTACCGACGGCTTTTAACCAAGCTTTGCTCACGTGATCTAGTGGTTTAATCGCATATCGTAGTAATAATTGCGATAATAATAATAATAATCGTCGTTTGCATAGCAGCCCGAGAGAACGGTGACTTGAAATTTCGAAATACGCTGCAAGAGAATCAACAATAATCTTTCGGAGTATCGTGTGAGACGACTATGGTGAGCCGTGATGGCAGAATAGGCCAGGCGGTTGCTTTTCATAACCTCAGTCCCGATGTCGTGGGTTCGAATTCTGCAGCGGGCGATCGTTTATTGCCGCTGCAAGCGGTAGTTATAGCTTAAAGGCTCCTCTGTCGCTAGACAAAAGAGCCTATTAAATCAGCTCGTATATTTTTATCGACGCATTCTTAAGCAATCCCCTTCAAGCTTAAGCGTTGAACTCATACTACATGTTACAATTGCGTTGAACTCGTACTTCCTTTGCGTCAATTTTGAAACACCTACAGAGAGATTGAGTTCTCTGGGGCGCTTTATCAAATATATTATTATTATTATCATTACATATCATTAGCAGCATAACATTAGCTAGTCGAAGAATAGAACTTTTGTACGCAGACGAGTTTCGCAGGTAATAAGGCTGTATGCATCTATCTCAATAACGAGAACCTCTTAAAATGAATGCGTTTGTATTAATGGCTTCCGGGGATGTTAAAGTGACTTGCTGTAACCCATGTCTGTCTTTTTTGGTCGGCTTATGTCGTCTCTTCCGCCCGGCATCTCCTCCCGCTTGTCTCCCGCCCTTGTCTTCTAACCCCTTTCTACTATAAAACAGAGAGCTAGGATGGCTGCCGGTTGGTCAATGGATGAACGCAGCAAAGTTCTTACGCTGACCCACAAGGCCCGCCAAGGCCTGGCTCCTCCGTACTTGGCTGAACTGCTGCGCTAGTATCAGCCTCTTCGTGCCCTCGTGTCCTGTATGGACAATAAATTAGCTGTTCCATTCCTCCACTTAAAGACCGTTGGCGATAGAAGCTTTAGCTCTGAAGGTCCTAGACTGCGGAACTCACTTCCACAATTCTTACGTAACGACAGCTACTCTCCTGCTGCCGACTATGGCTCATCCTTTTCAGCAGTCCTGAGCTGCTACTTCCATGCTACTCACCACCTCAACTGCTCTCCTGACTCTGCTATGCTTCCTACTTTCTCTTTGTTGCGTGAGACGAAGTCTGTTGGCTACCGAATGCGTACCGAAAGCCGCTTAGGCTGTGAGTGTGCTATACACAAAATTCTCCTGCGTAACACCCACATAGTCTTTATGACTTTGTGGAGTTACAGACGGAGATACGTGACATTACATTAACTCTAGGTCGTTCACACAAATGTGAGGCCGTTTTGCGGCGTCACATTTGTGTGAAATACCATCCAGCTAAGGCTGTAGCATGAGACCCAAGGTAGGCTTCGGCCGGAAAGGTGATCACCTAGGTGATTTCAGAGGCCCAGCAGAAAGCTGCTGGTAACTTGAACTTCTTTTGACGTAGTCTCTTGTTGTAATCTTGAATCTCGCGTAAGTGACGTCTTCTATGGCTCGCCGAAGTATTAGTATGGACTCACACCCGATTCATCCTGCTCTGTGCTATTTTGTATATCAGAGAGTATGAACGGTAAATGTGAGAACGTTTGTGGAACGTTTGTTTTCGGTTCTCGAGAATAAGAAACCGTTGCAATATACTTCACTTTTTGCCTAGATTCTTAAGAGCACGCACACGATTGGACGACTTGCTGACATCTAAAATGCCTAAACCTGGTGTCCAGGTGTTGGAGCGCTGCTATTGAGTGCTGTGGCTAGCTGCTGTTGGTCTGGGTTTCTATTCATCCGGATTTGTATGTGAATAGGTGAACCACCTCCAATGCCTGGCCTCAGCAGCTGATTTGCTAAACGAAGCAAAGACGACCTCCGTTACAATTGGGTTTTTCCTACGTGACTTTCCCGTGCAATCATTTCAATGACTTCAGCTGCACACTAATTCTGGAAACTGCTGGTTTGATTTCCGAAAGCACGATCTCTTGATTTTATAGAAGTTTGAAAATCTTTGCTCGCTATTCGGTCAGCAACAGGTGTATTTAAATAAGGATATAGACGCTCTCCTACAGTTTAAGCTCTTTGCTTGCTCTTGGGTCTTATCGTATTGGTAAGGTGCTCGCTCTCCACGTCTTAGGTCTTCATGACCCTGGTCGTGGGTTCGAGCCGTGAGCCGTTCGAGCCGTGAGCTCCTCCTTTATTGCCCACAGCAGGCGGCGGCGGTATTAGCCTTCTAAGGCTCTTCTGCCGCTACATCAACGAGGCCGCTAAATCGGCTAACTTTTCCATTGTATCTGTTCTTACATCTGGCGATGTATTCAGCACCATGAAACCGCATTCCTGGTTTCATGAGAGACTTTTTCAGTCTCCATCGAATCTCCGTGTCAAGTATCAAGTATCTATTGTATCGAGAGACGCCGCGATGCAAGTGAGTCGTGGGGTATGTAACCGGGGTGGAACAGCGGCACAACGGGTGCACACAAGAGATGGCGCGATGATATTTTGAGCGACAACATAGAAAGGACAAGAGTTCTCCAATGGTTGGGCCAATTCACTTTTTAGTGCTGGCCGAAACTTCTTCGCCGGCGGTCTGTTGCCACGGACGCACGTGCCTCTAAGCCAAGAAATAAATTTGATTAGGTCACGGTTTAGCTTTTAGGCCGGTGGCCATTCAAGGATGGTAGCAGAAAAAGATCACAGAACGGAGTGGCTGGCCGCTAAATAACGAGGCATTGCGTAACCAGTTCAAAAGCAAGCCTGGAAGCAGTTCGGAGGAAGCCTCAAGCAGCCGCATCCTCTGACAACAACGACCTTTAATTCAGCTTTATAATTGAGTTTTATAATTGAGTTTTATAATTGCTTCAGTTGACTGAAATGCCGATGCGATTGCCTTTAATTTGTGTGAATCCGTGCCAAAAAATCACTCCAGACTGACGTCTTGACATCTACCGACTAGATTAAACTTTCAAAGAAGCCTAAAACGCGTACTTTTCTCACAAAAGTTGCTGAGTTTTTTCAATCTAATTGTTTACCAATACCTTGTACAAACCTCAAATTCTTTGGAGACCGTGCCTTTAGTTCGTATGCTCCCAAAGCCTGGAGCTCACTAATGACTTGGATCACGACATCCCCTGACTTGGCCATATTTAACAAGAAATTAAAACGCACCTATTTATCAAGCATTTAGTGGGTCCTTATGATTCAAAGCTTATGTGCTTATGCGTGTTGACACTGTGCATGCTGCCACTAGCCACAGTTGCATGCTGACCCTGTGCATGCCACCCCTAACCATGTTATTCATTTTGTTTACTGAGCATGCTATTACTAACCATTCGTTCTAGCTTCCTTTGCAGCAAATATAAAGTAAGTATTAAGACAGTGAGTTATGTGAGAGCGCTTTATCAAATCTATTATTATTATTATTACATGTCATCACTAGCCATTTTGACATGCTTTCCTTACAGCGCATGCAAAGAACCTAGAGAGAGAGAGAGAGAGAGAGAGAGAGAGAGAGAGAGAGAAGGAGAGAAAGAGAGAGATACAGATAGAGGGAGACGGAGAGAAAGAGAGATTTAGTTCTCAAAGAGTAGTAGGCAAGCCTCATATCGAAGTTTCAATTTGGAATAATAGTATTAATACACTTGATAAAGCACCCACACAGAACTCTGTATCTTTTTTTAGGCAATTTAGATTTTCTGCAAAGGAAACACGATCGAATGATGAGTAGTATCATGCTTGATAAACAACATTAACAACATGATGACACGTACAGAGTCAGCATGCAAGTGTGGTTAGTAGCAGCATGCAACAGTGTCAGCACGCATTAGCACATAAAGGACGACTCGCAGGGACCCACTAAAAGCTGTCATAAATAGGTGCGTTTTTATTTTCTTTTTAAATATGATCAAGTCAGGGAAGGTCGTGACGCAATCTCAACTACAGAGTTCAAGGTAAGCTAAGGATCGGCCTCATGAATTAACCTTAAAGTAACTCTGTCCACAACCGTACTACCGCTTACGACGTCTATTTTTATTTCCTGGCGGCTTTTTTCCCCATCGCGAAGTCAGTCTGCACTTAATGCCGCGTCGGATCGCGTCTCGTGGCGTTCTGCGCTCCTCGCTGCCGCGCGAAATGTACAGATCGCTGTCGTGCACACAGCGTCCTCGGAAATCTCATCCATCTTACGTCGCCGGTTAGCTCGGACATCGCCAGCTGCACTGGTCGCTGCCTTGACGTGGAGAAAGTAGCCCTTAATTCAGCAAGCTCAATTCTTCTCACCACGTGCTTCGCTGGCGGCGGACTGATTCAAGGTTTGAGAGAATTCATTAGTTTTCGCAAGCAGCGCCATCAGGAATTCAGCTGTCGCATGCCCCTACCACCCGAAGTGAAGACTGCGCCCCTTCGTTTAGTACAGGTGCTTTCATTCTATCTTTGCCCTCCTCCAAATTGCGAAAGCACGCAAAGCTCGCTGGCAGCAGCTTATTCGCTGACGAATATAATTTCTAGCGACCAATAAAGACGATAGATTAATTTCAATGCCGCTTACCTGGCAACAGTGCCACTTGCCTGCCACTTGCCTATTTGTATAGCGTCTTTAGCGAACTCATTCTCTATCTAGCCTCTTTGCATATGCCACAAGGCTCGAGCCACGATCTCTGTAGTAAAAGGTGAGCATTTTGACATTGGTCGTTAAGGGTGAGCACCTGAACCCATGGCCCATATCAGGACGGCACTTGAGAACTGTGGGCTTTTGATTTTCAAACCAAACACCGTTTCCTGAGCCCAGACTGGGCTCACGCGATTGAAGCAATGCAGTGTGCACGATTAAAACTTCGCACACTTAGTTGCCGCCTTTGTGTAGCTCTATTCATTGATTTGGAGTAGTAACAATAATAATAATGCAGTGATACAACGCTGCCGGAGAACTAAACATCTTTCTATGCACTCTTCTATGGAAATAGAGATGAAGCCTGTCAATCGGTTAATACTAAAACGCATGGTGTCAGCACGCATAAGCACGCAAAGGCCAATTATTACGGATGGAGAAAATTCTTTGATAAGCCAGCTGTCTTTTAAGATTCTATTTACACGAGCTGTGGACTCGCTTCGCTGAGTCACAGTACTTCAGTCACGGAAGAAGACAACGCTGCACCCACCATCTTGCCGCTTGACGGAAGTTCGCCATCTTGCCACGTGATGCAAGTGCGCCATCTTGCGGCGTAACGGACTTTCTCGCTTCAATTAGTCAAGATATCATAATAATGATAATAATAATAATAATGCACTTGATAAAGCGCCCTCAGAAAACTTAATCTCTTTCTAGGCGCTTTACATTTGCTGCAAAGTGAAATGCAATTGAATGGTAAGTAAAATCATGCTTAAAAAACGAACAAAATGAATAATATGGTTAGGGGTGACATGCACAGGGTCAGCATGCAAATGTGGTTAGTGGCAGCATGCACAGTGTCAGCACGCATAAGCACATCAAGGACGAATCACAGGGACCCACTAAATGCTGTCCTAAATAGGTGCATTTTTAAGTTCCTTTTAAATGTGGTCAGGTCATCAATTCGGGGCATTTCATGACAGGAGAGAGCAAGTGTTCCTTTGCTCACAGATTAATGACATTAAATAAAAACATATTTACCTGCTAGCGCTGAACCTATGACCAGTT
Source organism: Cristatella mucedo (assembly GCA_009760855.2). Lineage (NCBI taxonomy): Eukaryota > Metazoa > Bryozoa > Phylactolaemata > Cristatellidae > Cristatella > Cristatella mucedo. Next base: position 1,927,068 of record WPIO01000055.1, read on the forward strand.
GCGACGAAAAGATAATTTTATTGCCGTATAAAAGCTTCTGATTCAAACAATCGCACCGGGTAGTGTGACCAGGAAGCGAACAGGCCGCTCAGAGGCTCTTCTCTTCGCGAACGCAGCACTACGCAGCACAGCAGCGCAAAGTGCCGTAAAAAGCGCGGTTCGTGAAGCACCACAAGCCGCTATTACCTTTGTGCAAAAATTAAAGTCCTGGAAAGTCCAAGTCCTGAAGTCCGGACCTTTAAATGAATGGGCGCGTGCGAACATTACGAAATATTCTCGTTCGCGTTTCGCTACACCGAGTTCATGGCTAGTTAACACACCGCCTCATAGATTACCTAATTGAGGTCTCTTTTGATGCTTTGCGGACAGTCGGACTGACAGACCGACCGAATTATTTACACACCAATTATTAGCTACTAATTAAATCGAGGAAGTTCGTCCGTCTTTCCGTCACTCGGCACTGCCATCACGTGGCTAGATGGCGACCAGTACTTCCGGAAGTGACGCGTAATAGATGTGTAATTTTACTGCGACTCAGCGAGGCGAGTCCGCAGGCACTGAGCTCTAGTTGGTACACATTATTACATTATCGCGAGGATATTCCACCGTCGGTGCATCGGCGCATGCCCCGCGCATAGAAGCTGCTCGCACGCTCGAGCTTCCGGCCTCGGAGCGCCGGCCTCCAAAGCATCTCGGCCGATCGATCCGATGGCAGCAGCGAATGTCAGCTGACTAGGAAGTCTGCTCAAATCGCACTCCCGCGAGACGTCTGGGCCGGTGGCGGCGAAAGACGTGCTGAAAGTCGTGCTCCTGCTAGTTTTTAGCGGGAATGTAGGGACTAGTCACTCGGCCCCCAGCCCCCGTACGCCACCGCCGACGAGCGGAGAGAGGCGTGCCATTCGCCGCGGGGATGCAGCGGCGAAATTCTCGACTGAAGACGGCGGCGGTGGTAGTACAAAGACAATTCCGCGTGCGCGTGCAGCAAGGCCGCGCCTCCTCCGGACCTGCGACGGGCAGGTAGGAAATGCACATTCCAGCGAGGATTCGTCAGCCGCCGGCGCTCGGGCGGCTGACGATTGCCAGCCTCGCACGTCGGCAGCTCGGCACCAAAGTTGGCGGCGAGCGCGCCGGGCGAGCGAAGCGGCACATGGCGGCGGCGGCGGCGGCTGCCGCTGCGGCTGCGGCTGCACGTGATCGCTCGCTCTCCAGCGGAATCACTCGCCGACGCGCCGACGGCTGACGCGCATTCATCGCAATGCAGCAGGCGCTCAATAAAATTTCCCCGGCACGTCTTCGATAGATGCTCGGCCGACGATCTCCGGGGGGGGTGGGGTGGGGGCTCGAGAGCAGTGCAGTGCAGCGGCGGCGACGCAGACGCTTTGCCGCACGGTAGGTCCGGCGGCTGCGAAACCCTTTGACCGAGCAGCAGACTCTTTCGCACATGGTGGTGACTTTGCTCTAGCGCACGGTTTATAACATCTTTCTCGTGATACTCATCTTCGGCAGCTTTTTTTGCTACTCCCTTCCCCACAATGTTTGCGAATTTTATCCGATTCAAGCTACGCTTCGACTTTGTATAGCTCTCACTGAAAGCCGCCGGTCCAAAGCTGCCAGAGAGCGTAGGGAGGCGAGCGCAGCTCAAAAGAAATTTGATTTTCTTTTTTTATTTTGGTTGCATACTTTATAATCCATGATGAACGCTGGAGCTTCAGCTGTAGTATTTTAGTCCAGTAGTATTTTTTTAAGACTTTCTGTCCGAAACAGTAATAAAACAGAGAACAAATAGTAACAGTAGCAAACAGTAACAAATCAGAGAAACAGCGGCCGTTAACTGCTTTTTGCTATTTTGGGCGAAAAGCTGCCATTCGACCGCTAAACCGCGTTTATTTATTTATTCGACCGCTAAACCGCGTTACCGCTACACAGTTAACGGACACCCCGCACTGCGCATTGAGAAGCCGTGCAGGAGTATTGGCCATAGCATTCAAGTGCTTCTTCGCTTCCGCGGTCATGGGTCATGGGTCATAGGCCGGTTGTTCGGACACATTTTCGGACCGCCGACGGCGTTCGATAGCTCCGCTCTCCGCGCAGAGCGTAAGACGCCCCGCGCGGCCGGCGGAAAGTACCGAAGCTCGCCGATGGAAGCGCGCGCTGGCAAAAGAGAACGCGCGTATCGCAGGTCGGCCGGCCAGGCCAAACTCGGCGGAATCGGCAGCGCACAGCGTCATCTCGTCGTACCCCGACGACTGGCGCGCCGGGCGAAACTTCCGGCTGCTTGGCGCCACGGCGAGGCACTTTGGGCCGTCCTCCAACAGCGTTCTCAATTCAGCGAACCGCGGTCTGCAGGAAGGAGTAACTATTAAAAAAATGCAACTCCTCTACATATCGCCCGAAGAGAAGATAGATAGTCTCAGTCGAGGCGCTTCGCGTGTGTGCAGCTCGAGGCTCGAGACGGAGGCGCATCGAACGCGCTCGCCTCAAACTCCGTCGTCGAAGGCGAGCGCCTGTAGCGCGCAGCTTCGTCGCAAGCGCCAGCTGGAATGTATTTCCTCATTCGTCGTTTCTCCCAGCCCAACAGACCTCGGCAGCGTCGTCAGCACGCCACTGAACTCGGAACACCTCGCGGACGCTTGTGGCCTCCCTCCAAGCTGTGACTGATCCCATCACAATTCCGTACCCCAAGGTAACAGCGGTGTCCGTACTCGCCGTAAATGTCAGTGGACCATAAGCTGGCGTCCAACGCGAGTAGCGACGCGCCATAAGTGGCCACACACCATAAGCGAGCAGCAGCGAGTCCTCCTTCCTGGCCCGGGCCAAACCCCGGGCCAGGAGCGGCCGAGCGGAGCGGCGCAGCGACGCCAACGGAAGCCGGGCGTGAAACCGCGATCATCGGGCCCAGAAGGACGAGCGTACTAACGGACGGACGGACGGACCGTGTAAGGACGTCCGTTCAGACCGAACGGCTCGCGCCAGCTCGCTGTGCCGGCGCTGCTCGCCCGCCGGCCGCAGCGCCAGCTGGTGGCGCCTTGGTCGGCGTTGCGTGTGCGAGGATTGGCGAGATTCCCGAGTCGAGCGCTCTCTTCTTTTCTCGATTGCGAAAAGTACGCGCGGCTCCGTCGCTGATCGCCGGTCGCCATCAGACGGCGGCATCCGGCGGTCACAGGACGCCGCCCTGCTCTGGATGCCAAGGCACGCCTCCACGGACGACTTGCAGCAGACGAGTCTCGCTCGCTCGCTCGCAACCGGATTCCGCGTCAGGTGGCGCCACCCGCAGTCTTTCGCCGACCCACAGAGTGCGCTCGCATGGCCACATGAAATCCGGATACAGCACGGCTGTCAACGCACCTCGCGCCTCGATCGGGCGGCTCAAGGTTAAGAGTTAATAAAAACCATTTGAAGTCGCAGCGCGCTGGGGCGCGTGGGTGGCGCCGGCTAACTAAACATTTCGGTCGTAGCTTAGCAACGACTGCGGCCGCCGCGGTCACCTTTAATAATAATAATAATAATAATCATGCCCTTGATAAAGAGCTCAAAGAGAACACAATCTCTTTCTACACTCTTTACATTTGCTGCAAAGGGAAACCGATTGAATGGTTAGTGGTAGCATGCTCGATAAACAGCAAGAATAACATGGTTAGGGGTGACATGCACAGCGTCAGCATGTAAATGTGGTGAGTGGCAGCATTCAGTGTCAGCACGCATAAGCACATGAAGTACGAATCACAGGCACCCACTAAAGGCTGTCATAAATAGGTACGTTTTTATTTTCGTTTTAAATATGATCAAGTCAGGGGATGTCGTAACGGAAGTCGGGAGTGAGTTTCAGGATTTGGGAGCATACGAACTAAACGCACGGTCCCCATAGGATTTGAGGCTTGTACGCGGTATTGGTAAACTGTTTGATTCCGAAAAGCGGGTGGTACGATGCTTGGCCTGATGGGGGAGTAGATCTGAGAGATAGGCTGCAGCCAAAGAATGAAGGGACCTAAAAGTGAGCGACAAAACCTTGAAGTCAATCCGTTGCTTGACTGGTAGCCAGTGCAGGTCGGCGAGAAGTGGAGCAATGTGGCAACTGCGACGCTCACGACAGACAAGCCTAGCTGCAGTTTTGCACCAGCTGCAATCGCCTGATCGCACATGCTGGTAGGCCAGCAAGCAGTGAGTTACAGAAGTCGAGACGGGATGTCACAAATGCATGGACCAACTTAGATATGGTATCCCTGGTACCATAGGTGTCATTTTCCAACGCGACCTCTCGTTAGACGACCATATCAGCTCCACAGTCAAATATGCCTATTTTCAGCTTCATAACATTGCTAAAATTCGGGCTTGTTTAGATAAGGATACAACGTCCAAGTTGGTCCATGCATTCGTGACATCCCGTCGCGACTTCTGCAACTCACTGCTTACTGGCCTACCAGCATGTGCGATCAGGCGATTGCAGCTGGTGCAAAACTCTGCAGCTAGGCTTGTCTGTCGTGAGCGTCGCAGTTGCCACATCACACCACTTCTCGCCGACCTGCACTGGCTGCCAGTCAAGCAACGGATTGACTTCAAGGTTTTGTCGCTCACACTTAGGTCACTTCATTCTTTGGCTCCAGCCTATCTCTCAAATCTACTCCCCCACCAGGCCAAGCATCGTACCACCCGCTTTTCGGAATCCAACAGTTTACCAATACCTCATACAAACCTCAAATCCCGTGTTGACCGTGCATTTAGTTCGTATGCTTCCAAGCCTGGAACTCCCTCCCGACTTGCGTCAGAAAATCCCCTGACCTGACCACATTTAAAAAGAACTTAAAAACACACCTATTTAGGACAGCATTTAGTGGGTCCCTGTGGTTCGTCCTTGATGTGCTTATGCTTGCTGACACTGTGCATGCTGCCACTAACCACATTTGCATGCTGACCCTGCGCATGTCACCCCTAACCATGGTATTCATTTTGTTTGTTTATCAAGCATGATATTACTCACCATTCAATTGTATTTCCCTTTGCAGAAAATGTAAAGCGCCTGGAGATAGATTGAGTTCTCTGAGGGCGCTTTTTCAAGTGCATTAATATTATTATTGTTATTATTAGGACTGCGTATATGGCCGGAAGTTCTGCCCGGAAGTGAAAGCCGTAGCTCCCGGCTGTGACGCCACGTCTAACTTAGAAGTAAACCGGAAATAATATATCTAAAAAAAAATTTTCGGTTCTCTGAATCAAGTAAGACTTTTGTCTTAACTTGCTGAATCGTTTTAAAGGTTGAGGTACATGTTGTGGTTTATATGAAGCTTCTTTCGCAGTATTATTATTATAATTACTATTATTATTGTGTAGCTTGGTGTCTCGTAAACTTCATAACTTGACTAATGTTTGACGGATCAAAGTGAAATGTCAAATGTGAGTTCAGCTCAGCTTGTATGTCACAGCAGTAGCTCATTTTTTATTTTTGTTGGATGACGTAAGTTAGACATGTCCGTTATTACGGATAATAAAATTCAAGGACATTTAATGACATGAAGAGCATAACTTATCCATCAAAATTGGCTCTGCCATCATGCCCTCGGTTTCAATTTTACGAAATGTAGGTGTCGTGTTCCGAAGGTACGTTTCGCTTGACCACGACATCGGCTACAAGGTCAAATCTGTCTAATTTCAGCGAGCAGCCTTGCAAATATTGGGGCCTGCTTAGAATAGAATAGAAAGATATTGAGTTCTCTGAGGATGCTTCATCAAATTTATTATTAGTATTATTATAAGCTAATCAGATCCGTGATGATCCATGCATTCATGTCTAAGCTAATCCATGCATTCATGTCATCCTCTCTCGACTTCTGTTATTCACTGGGTGCAGGTCTTCAGGCCAATGCAATTAGGCGCTTACTGCTGGTACAAAACTGCAGCAGCTAGGCTTGTCTGTCGTAAGCGTCCCCTTTGCCACATTGCACTACTGCTCGCCGACCTGCACTGGCTCCCCATTAAGTAGCGCATCGATATAAAGGGTTTGTAGCTCAATTTTAGGCCCCTTTATTTGTTCTCCTAGCCTACCTATCAGCAGTACTCCCCTGTCAGACTAGGCTGAATTTCGCCACTGACTATCGACATATGACTGAAATATCTGAACTGAATATCGAAATGTTTTTAAAGCATAAATAAAGTGTCTAGAAAGAGATTTAGTTCTCTAAGGATGCAATAGAAATTTATTAATGTTATTGTTACTATTACAATAATATACCATCATTCTTATACAAGCATTCTGTAGGAAACATGAAGACACTCGCGGCTCCTGGTTACTAAGATCTCTAACTAATAACTGAAGCAGTAGCACTGAACTAGTAGCACTGAATAGTACACAGGTATGAACTGCGCACAATGACAAAAAGACAACTTCATTGGGGCAAAGGAGAGCGGAACAGGAATCGGAACAGGATTTCTGCTAAGCTGAGACCTAAAAGATGCAATAGTATCTCTGGTCGTGACAATAGCCGAGTGAGTTACACACTTTCGGTGCAAGCGAGCTGAAGGCTGGATTCCCAAAATATTTCAGTTAATTCAGATAGAAGGCGAGATATTTCTATGCTGAGAAGCGGCGTGTTCGAAAGAATATTGGAGAAGCGAGGAGGACTAATAATAGTAGTAAGCTATTTTTGAAGCACTCTTGGCTAAACTAATTTTCTTCCTAGGCACTTACAAAACTCAAGGAAGTGAGTATATCTTTTGCTCAGTGATGACATCTAAAGTGTCTATGGGCAGCGGTCGAACCATGATCGTCATGCAGCAGTGCACGAGCGGCAAGTTATGAAAAACTGCAGTGCGCAGCCATACTGTTTACTCGACACTCAATCTGCGGTGTAGCTATGTGAATCCCAGCGTCGCGAAGTTTGTAAAAGTGTGGACCACTAAAATAATTGATGACTGCGTCCCTACTACACTGCCCCAGCTCCGGCCCAAGCCCGAAATAGGGAGGAGTCAAGGCCGCGACCCCTCACTGTCCTAGGCGGCCATAGCCCCCCCCCTCGCCGGCTGTGGAACCGTACGCGCGAAAGCACGCGCAGGGCAATTCGCGCGGAAACAGCTTTCGCTGTAAGGAGCAGGCAGGCTGTTAGCTTCTGCGAGACGGCTTATGGGTTCTTTTAGATTTTGGAAATTTGTGTCGTGAAGATAAGGAACGACTTGCAGCCTGCGCCAGCAAGCGCAAGCGAACTGAACGCTTGGTACGCGTACGACTTGTGGCCTTTGGTGACACTGCTAAGCGACTCGAGTCGGAGAGCGAGGGTGTGGCATGGTGAGAGCCTGTTTCCGACAGGTCGGCTACGGGTGCGCTACACGTCATGCGGTTGGAAAGGAGAGACGTGCAGTTTGTTATCTCAATAACGTGAATGGAATCGACTCACAGCTCAAGCGACTGCTACTTCTACTCGCTTGACCCTTTCAATTGTCTGAAACAGCGCATTCCTTCATCTATCACCCAAGTACCACAATTCCCAGAGCGCCCGATCACCATCCTTTCGGAGAGGTGTCAGCCATCTTCACGAGAGGAAGCACCAAATCAGACAGCGAGGAGGATATAGTAGATCCAGAATACAATTTCACCGACGCGGCAGACGAGAGAAAATCATACTTTCTCAACCGAAAAGATCTCAGCGATCTAATCAAATACTTTGGTCACAGCAAGTCTAATGCTGAGCTCAACTGTCATCAATGCTCAGAGAGTGGAACTAGAAGGACGAAAGTTAGAATGTAACTAATTAGAGAAAGTGACACGGACCTTATTCAACTTCTTCAGTCGTCACGATGCTCTGTGCATCTGCAAAACTGTGGCCGGTCTATTCGAGTCACCTGTAGGAATCATCTGTAACCTGAATGTATGTTGCCTATTTACAGATAGTTCATAGTCAGGCGTTTTCAAGCCTGCCTGCTCATATCCTTAAAAGTATCCGTCTCTCCCTGTGGCCCAGGGAGAACTACAACTAGGTGCAAGTCGAAGAGATATATATGACTGTTGTGGCTGAGAAGTCTTTGGAGACTTACAAATGATGTCATTCCTGATGGTCCTCACACGTGGTTTCTCACGCTTTGTTGCACAATCTTTCCTGCACAAAGTTTGGATTCCGGGCAAATCTTCCCGAAGCAGAAAATCACGAGCAGCCTGGCTCTCTGGCTCTCATAATTAGGTGCCAAAATAAGACGCAGACAGTCCTAACTCCTTGTACTTGCTGCCCGTCTTGACAAATTCAGGCAGAACATGGGAGATTACTAAAACGAGTAAGACGAAAGCTTTCACCAAGATATGCTGGACTTTTAAAGTCTTCACCGTGGCCAGGAAAGCAAAAACAAAATGGGCACTGTGGCTTGTCTTCTTGGAGAAACGACTTATAATATAGCTACAAATCTTGAGCCTATCTACTCATTTCTGAACCCTGCCCCTAGGGGACTTTTATGTATGACTTCAGAGTAAATGTATGCTATTTTTCATTCACTTGCTGTTCTATCTGACTTAATGTGAAGCAAAAGATGCAAATATAAAAAAATAAAAAATATGTCAGCTTTTAAATTGAAACGGGCCAATTTCAAGTTCATGTTCTGATTAATAGAGTCAAATTTGTTTAAAAAATAGCAATTTCATATACTTTTGGGTATAACCAATTGGAAAATAAAACTTAATGCACAATGACAAAGTGTTTTGTTGCATAGTGTTGTTAGCAGTGTCTGTAAGAGAATAATTTCAACCCGGACCTTTTTTTATTTATTGTGGGTCGTGATAGCCACGAAGTAAGGTGCTCGCTCTTCACGACCGAATTCGTGGGTTTGCATGCTGCAGTGGGCGATCCTTTATTGCCAATTGCAAGTGATGGTGACAGCCGTTAAGGCTATCCCGTCCCTATGAAAATGAGGCTGCGAAGTCAGCTAAAATTAATAAATTACTGATGATAGTTAATATCCGCATTGATGCGACTAACCATTCGGCCTCGTGACCAGGCGATCTCTAGGCCTTAAACCACCGTTTCTGCTTTCACGAGAGGCTGTAACCTGGCTCCTTTGTTGAGCAGTAAAATGTGCACGATATCTACTTGAAAATAATTCGAGTCCATTAGGACGAACGAAGTCCGAGACGCAGCGTCATTCGAGGATCTTATCCTATCAAGTTATGCCCCATGCTGCCGTTGCTAAAAGTTTTTTATATTATTAACGGCTGCTTCGGAATCGATTTGGCTGCGCCGGTGACATTTTCGCCTCCAAATTTGAAACCCGTTGCATTCAATTCCCCGACTTTGCCTCAATTGTGCAACGAACTAGCTATGGACCGGATGCTCTGTCCGCGAGAATCAACTTGTATGTGCTTACGCATGCTGAAATAGTACATGTCATTCCAAACTATGCATGCGTACACTTTCTAACCAATTTATTCGCAGAGCCTAGGAAACGACATAAAAGTGGCTGGTTCTCGTGACATCTCTGCTTTATTATAATTAAAATTACTATGGGAAGCAATAATAATAGCTAAAACCTGTAAATCGTATCAGAAGTGGACAAAATGTTACCATTTCTCATTTTCATCAGCACATTGTTAGCAAACTAAGATAGCAAGACAAGTCGATTTCTATTGAACTTGATTGCTCTATGACTTCTATCTTGTTGTGACTGATTATTTGGCACGGGTGAGTTCAAATACTTAATTTCTCAAGTTTGAATTCAGACAACGTGAGTAAATTTGCGATCGATTACACTGGCCTACACATTAAATCTTGTTGTCAGTGGTTTTCTATCTAATAGATGATTCAAAGTACATTTTGGAGAGCTCTTTCAGAATCTGTAACTCGTTGTAACCCAGCATGTCAGGATTATTTTTTACCAATTTTATTTTTATTTTACAATACTTTCACACGGACTACATCTTTTTTAATAATAATAATAATGCACTTGATAACGCGCCCTCAAAAATCTCTTTCTAGGCGCTTTATATTTGCTGCAAAGGGAAATGCAATTGATTTTTTAATCGTTTAAGAAAGATATCATCTAGGTTATGTACAATTAAAACATAAGTCTGCCTTAATTTTCTCGATTGCTTTTAAACTGCCTCTCTTCTTCGGCTTTCTGCAATGCTCAGCAGCTGGATATTCAGGCGCTTCAGGCTCCAACGATAATCGGCCATCGTGTTAACCTTCCAGTGGCCTTGACATTTGCGCTCCATTTCGCATATGTTTGTTGGAACCTCTAACCCTTTCCTCGCTGAATGTTCCTAAATTTGATGGTAAATATTCAATGTGAGAGTCATAAAATCTATCCTAACACTAATTCTGCTGCGAAGAGCTGCGTAGCGTTGATAAATGTTCTCATCAATTCGCGAAGCTTGAACTGATTGTGATTGTCGAGAGCGGTTTTTAACACAGACTTAAATCCATTCCATGCCTGCAATTCTAGCCCAGTCATTTTATGTAAACTGTATTTCTTAGAACAGTTTTCCGATTTGTGGACAATATTAAAATCCAGCCTTTATATCGTTAACTTGAGGAAACTTTTCTTGTGAGTACTTAAGGTGTCACCGTCTTGGTACAGATACTTGTAACATGGTTACTTTCTCACGAGTCAAAACTGTGCGTGCAAGGAAGGAATAAGCACTTTCTTGCTGTCGACCAGACGGAGGCTCTCGGACGTCGTCACTCCCAGGCTCAAAATAGCTTTGGCCAGTTTTTCTTTCGGTAAATGAAAAGCGATCAGCACAGATCCCACAGAAATGCAAAGCACGGATATTGCGTGCAGCCACCTTGAATTCCGAGCAGAAGGCCAACGGCCATTACATTGCAGCATATATGCCACCGGTGTTGATCGCATTTGATTTCACCAGGAAGTATTTTCACGTTTCCGTTAGTCTTTTTCATCGATGTAGAATGCGTAACGGGCAAAAAAACAAAAATTCGTTTCCATTTTGAATTAAAATGCCTTTAAAATGTGGTTCGATAAATCAATTCAAAGAGTCTACATTCACTTGAATTAGACCACATTTCCATTTGGTTAACTATCCTTTAGCGTTGCTGCAATGGCCAGTAAATCATTCGTCGGAAAGTACGGAAGAAACTCTTTTTTACGATATCTATACCACAAAAAGGTAATATCCGGCACATACAAATTCTCTCTTTTAATCTAGAGCCAGGGAGCTCAGCTGACTCTTTGAGGAGGATAAGGTCTCTTACTAAATCTTCAAGATTAGATTGTGACAGTAGATTAATAATAATAATAATAATGCACTTGATAAAGCGCCCTCAGAGAACTCAATCTCTTTTTAGGCGCTTTACATTTGCTGCAAAAGGAAACGCGATTGAATGATGAGCAATATCATGCTTGATAAACAGCATGAATAACGTGGTTAGGGGTGACATGCACAGGGTCAGAATGCAAATGTGGTTAGTGGCAGCATGCACAGTGTCAGCACGCATGAGCACACGAAGGACGAATCACAGGGACTCACTAAACGCTGTCCTGAATAGGTGTGTTTTAAGTTCTTTTTAAATGTGGTCAAGTCAGGGGATGTTCTGACGCAAGTCAGGAGTGAGTTTCAGGATTTGGGAGCATACGAACTAAACGCACGGTCTCCATAGGATTTGAGGCTTGTTCGTGGTATTGGTAAACTGTTTGATTCCGAAAAGAGGGTGGTACGATGCTTGGCCTGGTGGGGGAGTAGATCTGAGAGATAGGCTGGAGCCAAAGAATGAAGGGACCTAAAAGTGAGCGACAAAACCTTGAAGTCAATCCGTTGCTTGACTGGTAGCCAGTGCAGGTCGGCGAGAAGTGGAGCAATGTGGCAACTGCGACGCTCACGACAGACAAGCCTAGCTGCAGTTTTGCACCAGCTGCAATCGCCTGATCGCACATGCTGGTAGGCCAGCAAGCAGTGAGTTACAGAAGTCGAGACGGGATGTCACAAATGCATGGACCAACTTAGATGTGATATCCTTATCTAAACAAGTCCGAATTTTAGCAATGCTATGCAGCTGAAAGTAGGCAGACTTGATTGTGGAGCTGATGTGGTCACCTAACTAGAGGTCGCTTTGGAATATGACACCTAGATTTCGAGCTGATGCAACTGGAGATATGCTGGCAGAGCCAATTTTGAAAGTCAGCCTTTCCAATTTCTGAATAACACTAGGTTTGCCCATAACTAGTAAGTTAGTTTTATCATCGTTTAGTTTTAGAAAAAATTTGCTGCCATCCATGATCGGATGTCATCAATGCATGCAGCAAGTGAGTTGAGAGAATTTGAGGTGCTCGAAGGCTGGGAGGGATCAAAGCAAAGGTACAACTGAGTGTCATCCGCATAGAAGTGAAAGCCTAGATTGTGCTTGGCAATCACATCAGCGAGAGGGAGAGTATAAACGGTGAAAAGGACCGGACCTAGCACAGAGCCCTGAGGTACTCCATATTTTAGAGGTACTTCAGATGATCTTTGTCCATTCACGTCAACACTCTGGAGTCTCCCACTGAGATAGGACCTGAACCACTGCAGAGCAGTGCCAGTGATGCCCAGGCGAGATGAGAGGCGCTCTAGAAGTACTTTGTGATCGATGGTATTAAAAGCTGCCGAAAGATCGAGCAAAACAAGAAGAGACACACTCTACCCATGTCTGCATTCCTAAGTAGGTCGTTGTATACCCGAAGCAATGCTGACTCTGTGGAGTGATTAGCTCTAAAGCCAGACTGGAACTTACTAGCAAGGTGTGAGGTTTCGATATACGAGTTCAGCTGGTCTGCCGCGACCCGTTCCAGTGTCTTTGATAGGAATGGTAGAAGGGAGACTGGGCGGTAGTTGCTTAAGTTCTCTTGGTCTAGTGTAGCTTTCTTGAGAAGTGGCCTGACTACAGCTTTTTTTGAAAGGTGCTGTGGGGACCTGACCTGAGGCTAATGACATATTAATGATGTTGGTTATGCATGGCAGCAGCAGATCAATGCAACGTAGGAGCAGGACAGTGGGAATAGGGTCCAGTGGACTTGTTGTCTTCTTTGATTGAGATACGAGCTTTAGGACTACATCACTGGTGACCTGTTTTAAATGCAGACATTGAGGGCGCAGCCAGGAACCGAGGAACAGCATTCTAGTGGGAAGGTGTCATCGCAGGGATGGATTCCCTGATTTTGTCTATCTTCTGCACAAAGAATCGAGAGAAGCGATCGGCTAGATCATCACAAGGATCATCTGGTATGGAGCTAACCTGGGAACGGTTGAGGAGATGGTTTATTGTCGACATCAGCATTTTTGGATTGTGCATCTGTGATTCAACAATGTTTCTATAGAAGCTAGACTTAGCCTTTGCTAGGATCGATTGGTACGACCTACAGTAGTCTTCATATGCCTGTCGATGGACAGTTAGTCCGGATTTTTTTGTATGCCTTTTTCAAGCTTTCGTTTAGTAGACTTGGCTAGTTTAATGTCTGTGGTAAACCATAGGCCGTCTGGGCGGGGGGCGCACAGTGCGCTTTGTCAAAGGTGCAAACTCGTCGAGCGTGTCAGCTAGTGTCGTGTTGTAGCAATCTACCAGTGATGACAGATCGGAGGGAGGACTGAGCAGCAAAGGTGAAGCAGATATGCTCGCACGGACAGCATCGATGTCAAGGGTCTTGAGGTTTCGCGATTCACAGGTTATTTTAGAGGAGAATGTGGGCACACACTGTAGATTGAATGAGATCTGCATGTGGTCAGATAAGCAGGATTTGGTGATAACTGGTGATGACAAAGTGCAGTTATATGAGAAAATTTGGTCGAGTGTGTGACCCTTGATGTGGGTAGGGCCATGCACATTAGCCACAAGAGATAATGAGTCTGTCAATGTACGAAATTCGGTGCTGAAAGCATCAGATAAGTTATCAAAGTGAACGTTGAAATCACCCATAACGAGGAAGGATCGATTTCTTGCACACAGAATCGAAATGAGATCGGAGAAATCTGAGATAAAGGAGGATTTGGTACCTGGTGGGCGATAGACTACTGCCACTATCGGTAGCTTGTTTTCGGGTGAGACCAGGACAATTGATTCAAAAGACTGCTTCGAGGGTACCGTAAATGGCTTGAAGTTGAATTTCGAGCGCACGATCATAGCAACTCCACCTCCAGTTTTGATTGATCTAGGGTGTGAAAGAACGTGAAACCAGATGGAGTAGCGTCTTTAATTGTCGGGCAGTTTATCGATTTCAGCCAAGTTTCAGTTAGGGCGAGCAGGTCGATACCATTTTCAGAAATAAGGTCGTTTATTACTAGAGGTTTATTGCACATTGAGCGAGGATTCCAATTTGAAGTGGAGCAATGTGGCAACTGCGACGCTCACGACAGACAAGCCTAGCTGCAGTTTTGCACCAGCTGCAATCGCCTGATCGCACATGCTGGTAGGCCAGCAAGCAGTGAGTTACAGAAGTCGAGACGGGATGTCACAAATGCATGGACCAACTTAGATGTGATATCCTTATCTAAACAAGTCCGAATTTTAGCAATGCTATGCAGCTGAAAGTAGGCAGACTTGATTGTGGAGCTGATGTGGTCACCTAACTAGAGGTCACTTTGGAACATGACACCTAGATTTCGAGCTGATTCAACAGGAGATATGCTGGCAGAGCCAATTTTGAAAGTCAGCCTTTCCAATTTCTGAACCACATTGGGTTTGCCTCTAAATAGGAAGTTATTTTTTATCATCGTTTAGTTTTAGAAAATTTGCAGCCGTCCATGTGCGGATGTCATCAATACATGCAGCAAGTGAGTTGAGAGAATTCGAAGTGCTCGAAGGCTGGGAGGGATCAAAGCAAAGGTCCAACTGATTGCCATCCGCATAGAAGTGAAAGCCTAGATTGTGCTTGGTAGTCACATCAGCAAGAGGGAGAGTATAAACCGTGAAAAGATCCGGACCTAGCACGGAGCCCTAAGGTACCCCATATTTCAGAGGTACCTCGGATGGTCTTAGTCCATTTACGTCAATACTCTGGAGTCTCCCACTGAGATAGAACCATTACAGAGCTGTGCCAGTGATGCCCAGGCGAGATGAGAGGTGCTCTAGAAGAACTTTGTGATCGATGGTATCAAAAGCTGCCGAAAGATCGAGCAAAACAACCAGAGACACTCTACCTATGCCGGCATTCCTAAGTAGGTCGTTGTACAGGCAATGCTGACTCTGTGGAATGATTAGCTCTAAAGCCAGACTGGAACTTACTAGCAAGGTGTGAGGTTTCGATATATGAGTTCAGCTGGTCTGCCACGACCCGTTCCAGTGTCTTTGATAGAAATGGTAGAAGGGAGACTGGGCGGTAGTTGCTTTAAGTTCTCTTGGTCTAGTGTAGCTTTCTTGAGACGTGGCCTGACTACAGCTTTTTTGAAAGGTGCTGGGACATGACCTGGGGCTAATGACATATTAATGATGTTAGTTATGCATGGCAGCAGCAGATCAATGCAACGTAGGAGCAGGACAGTGGGAATAGGGTCCAAAGGACTTGTTGTCTTCTTCGATTGGGATACGAACTTCAGGACGAGATCACTAGTGACCTGCTTAAATGCAGACATTGAGGTACAGCCAGGAATCGGGTAACAGCATTTTCGGGGAGATGTCGTCATCACAGGCTTGGGCATTCTCACAGATAAAGAGCGTGATGACGTGTGGAATCTGATGCTGCCCTATAAATTCAGCTTTCAGTATTAGCAATTTAAAGCATGGCCCTAATGTCTTGACGTCTGTAGGAGAATTTAATACTGTATCATCTGCTCTATGAACAACCATCCCATTTCCTTCAGAATTGATATCAAAATGTTTAACTACTTTGATTTGAAGACTAGCCTCAAGGGCGAAATCCAAAATTCCAAAATCCTCATCGGGTAGATGGCAGGTCTTGGTAATCCAGCCATAGTTCAGAGTTCAATTATTTTTTCCCAGAGAGAGAATTGACGTGCTTTTAGAAATAATTATTACAACATTATATTTTATTGAGCCCTCAGAGAACTGAATCTCTTTCTAAGCACTTTACAGATGCTGTATAGAAAGCATTACCAAATTATTGATGGTAACATCTGCAAGCAGCAGGCGCTGTGTAAGTAGGCATATCCATACGAAGGACGAATCATAAAGACCCAATAAATGCTATAAGACGCTTTGCTAGCTATAGTGATAGGCAGCACACGATTTTGATGGAGTAAATATGGCAAAATTTTGACGGAAAGAATCTTCTTGTAAATGTGTGACGTCCTTGACCGAGTCAGTCGGACGTAGATTGAGTATAGGTTATGAATATAGGCCACCTGAGTGATACACTAAGGAACTGATTTATTTCCACCTTATTCATAATCTCTACTCTCTTTTGCCGCCATCGCCGATGTCAATCTTGGCTGAAATTTCTATCCACCCAGCCTTTAGCAATCTATTCTTCTAATTTGGTCCTCGATAAAATGCAAACACTTTAGATTCCTTCAACTTCCTGGCAGCTTGTATTGATGACGTTCGAAAATGGGTGTCATCATTTTCTCAAATTTGACGACAACAAGACTAACGTGAGAATTGCTCGGCAAACCTAGTTGTCACTTAAAAATCAGAGAACGCGTATCCTTAAGTGGGCTCGGCTTGCATGTCTCCTATGGCCGCTGGATCCTGGGACATCCTGTTCCAATATAACCTCTGGCAAGATGACCCGCATCAGCTCCACAGTCTCGGTCGGCCAAGTTAGTTTTAATGCTAAAGCAGTCGGGCACGGCTACGAAAGCAACTGGCGAGCTGCAGCGCATTATGGCTTCTTTGCCGCTCGCTCCGTGCTTTGCAGCGGCGTGACGTCAGTCGTCGGACGTGCAGACGATGCCTGTCGAGCATCAGCTGCCCACGGTGCGTCAACAACAGCGTGACCACCGCCGCCGCCGCGCTGAAGCCTCGAAGCTGGTCAATCGAGATCTGCACTTACTCGTAAGCTTTCTGCGAACGCCGCCGCCGTATTACGTTCCCGTTCACCACGCTCGGTCACCACAGCATGATATACTCACCAATCAATAGCTTTTCCCTTTGCAGCAAATGTAAAGCGCCCAGAAAGAGATTGAGTTCTCTGAGGGCGCTTTATCAAGTGCATTATTATTATTATTATTATTATTACCACTCGACAGCACGTGGCTGCCTCCCCTCCTCTGCGCCACCGCTGCCGCCTCGCCGCCGCATGGCCTCGATGCGACGCCAGCGTGGGTAATAATAATTAAAAATAACGACGCGTTTGTATAGCACCCTTGGAGAACTTAATCCTTTTCTTGGCACTTATCACGTGCTGTAAAGAAAGCGTGATTGAATGTGGCATCGCGCCTGCATGCTGTTTCGCTGCAGGGCCTGTCAATCCTGTTTTGAGCGAGCAAAATACATTGCCTGCCTCAGGACTCGAACCTACGACCTAGTTAACCAACATTTTAAGCTTGCCAAACTGTCAAGATAAGTATTTTCATGACCAAGGTAGGCTATGCATTTAAGGGCATCCATTCTAGACTTCTGTAGCTCTCTCTGTGTCTGTCTCTCTGTCTGTCTCTCTCGCTCTCTGTCTCTCTCTGTCTCTCTCTCTCTCTCTCTCTCTCTCTCTCTCTCTCTCTCTCTCTCTCTCTCTCTCTCTCTCTCTCTCTCTCTCTCTCTCTCTCTCTCTCTCTCTGTTTGTCTCTTTCTCTGTCTCTCTCTCGCCATCTACCTCAATCTCTCTCTCTCTCTCTCTCTCTAAATTTGTCTCTCTCGTAGCACGGCTCCTTACCTAGTGCGTAGACGCTTACTCTACTAAAGTCGGCTTCTAGTCTTTTTAGTCAAACAAATCGGAAACTGTCACATAAGCTACTCACAATTGCATTGGATGGCCATCATTAAGTGCACTTTACTTTAAGGTTCTATTACTCAGTATTCAGTTATTTAATCTCTTGCTCCGGCTTGAAGGTAGAAGCTGGCTTATCTGATGCCACGCTTGCATCGCCCCTAGCTTCACGTCCCTCGAAGTATCTCCCCTATACTATCTCCAAACAAAAAGTGCTATCTGAGAGCTCGCTCAGTTTCTACCCGCCGACAGCCTGACATTCTCTATCGACAACATCCATGACTTCTATCTGACCTCTATTGACGATATCTACGACTTCTACCTGACCTCTATCGACGACATCTGCAACCTCTATATGATCTCTATCGAAGGGAAAATCTACGGCCTCTATCTAACCTCTATCGACGGCATCTACGACCTCTATCGACGACATCGAAGCTTAACCTAGAGATAAAGATGAGCTAAAAATCTATCTATTTTTCAAAGCGTGCAATCTTTCGATAGACGTAGCACTGTTACGTGTTTACGGACGGTGCACTTGTACTTACTATGTACTTACTATGTATACTATGGCTTACTATGCACACTAATCAGTTGGTAGGTTTTCTTTTCACGCAGTTGAAGTGCTTCAAAAGAGAGTAAGTCTATTGAAACTGCTTCATTACTATTACTTTGTATTGCTATTATTGTTAAACTAGCTTACAGCCGTGAAAATCAAGAGAAATTCCAGCGTTGCGTGACAATGCGGGCCTGATTACCCGATATTCCAGTGACCGCCCTACTCTCGAGCAACGATCCCATGTCTCGGTCGTGAAGTGCTCGAATCTTACCCCCACTATCTGTCTGTTTTTGACCTCGTATTACGACCTTTGACTTCTGAATGTCAGTTTCCGGGATTCTTCTTCTTCTTCAGTCTCTTCCGTCCTGTTCAATCGTTCGTCGTATTCGGCGACGTTTCTGTTGCATTTCGGCTGACGTGACGGATGCTGACTGGCTTCCTTTGCCGTTGGTTTTCTCGTCGATTCTCGCCTGCGATTTGCTGGTTTATATTCTGCTCGCGGTGCTCGCTTTTGGTTCCCAATTCATTGCAATGCAAACTCATTTTCCGCAATGTCTGGCGAAATCCACGGGTTTCAGCGTGCTTCCGCGAAAGCTAGGAAAACTACTGACTTTCCTTCGGAAGGCGGGGGGCTTGGTTGTCCGCTGACGTGGCCGATAAGCCTGAGTGCCAAGCTTCGAGTTCTTAGTCAATGGAGCGAAATCTATATAGGAGTAAAAATTAAAATGTATTTCAAAATTACATTTTAAAACGAACATAAATCTAATGTAAGGAAATTAATCAGTCCGAGATATGTAATGAATCGGCATTTACAATGTGTACGAAACATATGGATCGCTGACCATCTTTTAATTTACATTGCCAGTGAAGTAAGCCCCACAGTACCGTGATGATACACGGGCATATTATATTTAGGCTCGTCAATCGCTTCCAAATGCAGATGCAGCAAGGCATGTTTTAATTATAAACAGGAGAGTGCATGTTGCAGCTACATATGCAAATTAGAAAAGTATCCCCTCTCCATTTTTGACATGACACTCATCATTGTTGTACCGTAGCAGTAGAGCTATGCATGTCAAAACGGGCATAGTGTTAGCGTGACGCCAGCGACAGCCTTACTAATAAATAATAATAATAATAATAATGCACTTCATAAAACACCCTCAAAAAACTCAATCTATTTATAGGTGCTTTTCATTTGCTGCAAAGGAAATGAAATCGATTGGTGAGTGGTATCATGCTTGATAAACAACACGAATAACATTGTTAGGGGTGACATGCACAGGGTCAGCGTGCAAGTGTGATTAGTGGCAGCATGCACAGTGTCAACGCGCATAAGCACGTAAAGGACGAATCACAGCGACCCACTAAATGCCGCCATAAATAAAAAAAACTAATTAGCCACGCTAGCCGATCACAATCGTCGATGCATGGAATCGTATGACAGCCTACGTCAGGAGGCAGTCGGCTCAGGGAAGCATGTCCCTGAGATTTGGCGAGATTCTAAAGAAAGAAGCTAAAACCGCCGTTTTACCTCATTGGATGTGCTGAAAAAGAAGCATTCAAGTGGTTAGTGAGAATAGCCAGTTGAAATATCACGAACGAGCACACAAAGGAAAATTCGCACGGGCTGCGAGCAAAGGCTGCGAGGAAAGATCCGAGCGAAATTTCAAGACCGCCATCGTGCAGCGGCTGCTAACAGCAATCGGTCCATTTCGCAAAGACCGAGCATTCCAGAAACACGATTTCAAAGCGCTCGCTGAGGTTACGGCACCCTGGTGAGGTCAAGGTCATCGTGGATAGCTGCGGCATTATCGCTACTGGGTTGAAGAAACTAGCAGCTACTCCAATCAAAGAACGCGAGTGAGTAGATTTAGCGAAGAACGTGCACTGAGATTATTAGCAGCAGTATTTTGGCATTGGCAGACCGCGCTGGTTCCGCCCGGCGCGTTCTACAGCAATAGTTGACTCGCAAAACCTAATAGTGACCCAGACTAAACAGACGCCTGAATAAGCGAAATAAGTAAGCAGTAAGCAAATGCTAGCGTGCAAGGTCGTGCTCTTAGTCACTGTGCACCAAAACCGCTCTTGGTAACGACTGGGGCCCAGTGCAACAGATACACTACGGCACGCGGCTAGCAATTACCCTTTGAATGTACACGTAATTTTGAAGGCGTTAGGGACAAGGGACTCTCGTGATTCTCAAAGCAGATCTTTGCTGCAGCGTTTACCACGTCCGTCACTTGGATGTCTTCGCTTCTTCGACGTCTGTCACAGCAGCAGTAGCTCAGTAGCGGGTCGGGCGCTGAAGCGGAACCGGAAAGTGATGGCGGCAGCTCTCAATAATTTAGAAACAGCTAGAAAAAGCTCGCATACCTTTCACAGCTCAAGCCAACTAACGGCGGACAGCGTTTCACTTCTACTCCAATAATATTTTCTCGGCGCGAGCAGTTCTCATCAGGAATTGAATAATAATAATAATAATGCACTTGATAAAGCGCCCTCAGATAACTCAATCTCTCTCTAGGCGCTTTACATTTGCTGCAAAGGGAAATGCAATTGAATGGTGACTAACATCATGCTTGATAAACAAACAAAATGAATAACATGGTTAGGGGTGACATGCACAGGGTCAGCATGCAAATGTGGTTAGTGGCAGCATGCACAGTGTCAGCAAGCCTAAGCACATCAAGGACGAATCACAGGGACCCACTAAATGCTGTCCTAAATAGGTGTGTTTTTAAGTTCTTTTTTAATGTGGCCAGGTCAGGGGATGTTCTGATGCAGGTCGGGAGGGATTTCCAGGCTTTGGGAGCATACGAACTAAATGCACGGTCTCCAAAAGAAAATCTGTCCTCGCGGAAGAAAATGGGCGATTGTGAAAGCTTGCTTAAGCAAAGAATCGACTAGAACCAGTCACACGAGTGACCCCTGCCGAATTTGAAAAGTAGTTCTAGACGCCTCTGTGAGATGAATGCGTCAATCTCAACCACAGTCGTACTATCGTAACCTTCAAAAAATGTAAAGGTCAGATTAGTCAACGGCCTAATTTATACCGCGGCAGAACGAGTTCGGTCAGTTGGCTAATGCATGCGAACCAAAAGCCAGGCTTAGGCTTTGAATGCACTATTGAAAACTCGCCTTCGTAGCACCCACTTAGTCTCTGTGGCTTTGTGGAGTTACCGATGGAGATACTTTAAATTACGTTACATTCGTGGATATCTCCCTCTTGCATTCGGTGAACTATCAGATCACAAGCCCGTGACCTGGATCGTGCAGTGCGAGCACCTTACCCAGGGTTAAGACTAAGAGGCACAAGTAATTGATAAGCATATGAAAGTAGTCTTAAGAGTGGTAGCTGTGTCTGATCAATGTGTCAATCCAAGAAATGCAAGCACCAGTTTTAACCTGGAGACTTCTAATTCAGCAACACAACTCTAAATTGATACAGTACTGAAAACGATGTATCTGTGAAGCGCGCTTGACTTTTTATTAAGTAAAGTTTAGCAGTTAGTGCTACTTCAGTAGACTTTGAATTCACTTCTGCGGGTTTCTGGGTGTTTGTTGTTCAGGAAAATTTTTATATTTTTTCTGGCCCGATGATTTCTTTCTTAAATATGACTGAAGATTTAGAAGTTATTTTTTACCAACATTGGCATTAAATTCAAAAGCTTTTGGCAATTTAATGTTGTCTTTATCTTGGCATCATAGTGCAACGACCCTTGGCGTGACCATGATTTTGGCGGTGCAGTTCTCATTCCTCACTAGCAGCTTGATTATTGGCCACACTTGAATTAAAATGAATACCTTGCCAATAACCAACCTATAGCGAGAAATTTTCAGCTTACAAGCCATGAAGTCTTAATAGTTTTTTTGGAGCTACGGGCTGAGATGAATACATTCAAATGGAGATACCAATCATAATGTTACTTACAAGCATGTGCAGGCAGCTGCAGCTGGGGCTGAATGGCAAGGCGAATGTTCACAGCGTGTCTAATACTACGTGCCTAAATATTCAATCGTGGCAAGTCCGGACTGGCCACTGAAAATACGCTATTGCCACTGCCGATTACAATGATATTTGCTAATGGTGCATTCGCATAGCGCCCTCAGTAAACTGAATCTCGGTCTAATTACTCACGTTTGCCGTAAAGGAAGCATGGTTGAATGGTTAATGATGGCATGCTCAATGTAAAAAATCCTAGCATAGAGGTGACATGCTTAGGGTCAGCAAGCAAATATGCTTAGCGGCAGCATACACAGTTTCAGCACGCGTAAGTACACAAAGGAAGAATCGCATGGACATACTAAATGCTGCGATAGATAGATGTATTTTAGCTTCTTTATAAATGTGGTCAAGTCTGGGGATGTCGCAACGATAGCCGGAAGTGAGTTCCAGGCTTTGGGAGCGTACAGACTAAAGGCACAGTCTCAAATGGTTTTGAGGCTCTTACGAAGTATTGGTAAATGATTTGAGTCCGAACAGCCGGTTGCACGATTCTTTGCCTGGTGGGGGAGTAGTTCTAATAGGCAGGCAGAAGCCAGAGATTGAAGAGACCTAAAAGCATGTGACAAAACCTTGAAGTCGATACACTGCTTTACTGGGAGCCAGTGCAGGTCGGCTAGAAATAGTGTGATGTGAAAACTGCTATGCTCACGGCAGACAAGCCTAGCTACGGAGTTTTGCACCAGCAGTAAGCACCTAATTGCACACGCTGGAAGGTCAGCAAGTAGTGAGCTACTGTAGTCGAGACGGGATTTCACAAATGCATGATCCAATTTAGATATGGTATCCCTGCCTAAACAAGCCCAAATTTCAGCAATGTTATGTAGCTGAAAGTAGGCTGACCTTACTGTTGAGCTGATGCGGTCGTCTAATGAAAGGTCAGTCTGGAACTTGACACCTACATTTCGTGCAGATTTAACAGGAGACATGCTGTCTGGGCCAATTTTCAGCGTTACGATTTCCGATTTCTGAATCAAATCAGATTCTCCCATAGCTAGTAAGTTGGTGTTGTCGTCATTCAATTTAAGAAATTTTTCTGTCATCATCCACGTGCGGATGTTGTCGTCAATACATGCAGCAACGTTGTGTGTGTAGGGAATTCGGCATGCTGGAGGCGGTCGTCTGCGTTGTAGTGAAAGTCTAGATTGTGCTTGGAGATCTCATCAGCAAGAGGAAGACTATAAACTGTGAAAAGAAGCGAACATAGCACAGAGCCATGAGGTAACCCGTACTTAAGTGGTTCCTCGGATAATCTTTGTCAGTTAACCTCAGTACTCTAGTCTCTGACTGAGATAGGACCTGAACTAATGCAGTCCAGTGCCAGTGATGCCCAGGCGAGATGCGATACGCTCAAGCAAGACTTCGTGACCAATAGCATCGAACGCTGCCGAAAGATCAAGCAGAGAGATTCTACCTATGTCTGCATTCCTGAGAAAGTCGTTTAATACCCTAAGCAATTCGGACTCAGTGGAGTGATCAGCTCTAAAACCAGACTTTAACTAGGTTTTAGGTCTAAATATGAGAGTTCAGTTGGTCTGCCACAACTCGTTCCGGTGTCTTTGATAGGAATGGTAGAAAGTAGACTGGGTGGTAGTTGCTCAAGTTCTCTTGGTCTTTGGAGGCTGGCCGAAGCCTCCTCAAGTCATGTTGGTCCAACGTTGATTTCTGAATTGGTGGTCTAACAGCAGCCTTTTTGAAAGGTGCAGGGACATGATCTGAGGCTAAGGACATAAGTATCGAGTTGTTTATGCATGGCACCCGCAGACCTAAGCATCTTAGAAGTAGGACAGTGGGAAAATGGCCTAGAGGGCTCATTTTTTTGATTTCTTTGACTACTTGCACGCTGGCCGCCAGGCTCCGGCATCGAGCGTAACTGGGAAAACTGCGGTCTGACGTATACGTAGGCACGGTAGTTAGCCGATCCGAGGAGTTTACGTGACCCATGTATCGGCAGATGTGAATCGAACAGTCCAGCCACTAAATGAGTTAAATGCAGAAGCAATGAAAAAGAGAGACGAGGAGATAGAGAGAGAGAGAGAGAGAGAGAGGAGGCGAGATTGGGGAGAGAGACGACAGTGTAGACGCGCTCGATCCGCTATAGCGTCCAACATGTAGATTAGACAGTGCTCTTCCAACTGAGTACGTACGCGGGCGCAGGCAGAACACCGACGCTGGTTCGCAGGAACGTATATTCGAGAGTGCAGCGCTCCCCCAGACAAAGTGAATGCAGCCACTAACCACACTTGCATGCTGACCCTGTGCATGTCACCCCTAACCATATTATTCATTTCGTTTGTTTTTCAAGCATGATTTTACTTGCCATTCAATTGCATTTCACTTTACAGCAAATGTAAAGCGCCTAGAGAGAGGTTAAGTTCTCTGAGGGTGCTTTATCAAGTACATTATTATTATTATTATTATTATTATTATTATTATTATTATTATTGTTAGACCCTGTGGTGGTTTAGGGCACTACCGGCCTGCCTGCACTGCAGTGTGCCGGCGAGCCCAGCGATACGAACCATGCAGAGAACTACAAACCACATAACACGATGCTAACAGGCACACCGAATAAAGTGTAGCCAACAGGCCCCCTTATTCGAAGGCCTCCGTGTGCGATTTGCCTGTGCCTCTCGCCATCAACGAGCCGCCGTTTGGACATCATCGGAAAGCTGCTTTGCTGCGACCGGCGAACGCCCGGTCGAGGCTGGGCAGAGCGCAGTCTCTCGAGCGTTGGACTCGAGCCGAAGAAACCACTCGCCGCTTCTACTTCTACGGAAATTCTTTCTTGGATGAAGGCTGAACCACTGAACCCGTGGAGGCTGACGCGCCGCCGCCGCCGCCGCCGCCGCCTCCGCCGCCGCCGCCGGCCCCCCACCCGGCAGCAGCAGCAGCCGCCGCGCCGTTTCTCGTTTTTCTCGTTTCGGCCTACGGCTGCAGGGGCCTGCTGGGATTTTGCCTCTTCACCTAAAGCTAGCGTCCATCTGCAGCGTTCGACCGCGTTTTTCCGGCTTGGCTGACAATGCCAAGGTCTCGCGGGGCAGTCCGAGCTCAGCCCCAGCTCGCTTTTCAGCAGCTGGTTTTGCCCAGTGGTTAAAGTGCTCGCCCCGACTAAGGTGCGATCAAGGTCATGGGCTCTAGACCCGCGGCATATGTGAAGTGCCTGAATAAAGATAGAGTCCTCTTAGGGTGCAATGCAAATGACTTATTTATTTATTTATTTATAGCAGTCCAGATTGCCAGCGCCTAGCTTAATTAAGAGGTCGGCGCTGCCGCCGCCGCCGCCGCCGCCTTCTCCGGTGGCCAGCTGCTGCGTTCATCAAGGCCAGACGGCCACGGCTAGACGCCAGGCTCTGCAGTGGCTTGGCGCGTTGCCGGCGCTTGCGCCGAGTGGGCTCGCACGCTTGGAAGTTCTTCTCTCTGAGGCGTGAAGCGGCGCTAGCTGTCGACGACTCGCTGCCGCATCGGTCGTACTTTCTCTTTGCCTTCTTAGTGACTGGCGGTACTGGGCTGGGCTGGGCCGGGCCGGGCCGGGCCGGGCTGAACTGGCCCGTCGAGCCGCCGTCGCGATCCGAGTGACCGCCATTAGCCTCGGTTTCGATTGAGGGTCCTTAGGATGACTCTCGCGAAAGAAGGCGCCAGACGCATGCTCAAGCAGTCGTTGGACATGTATTCCACTTTAAATTTACCTTGACCGTCGGGCCGGGTAAGGCAGGAAGGTCTGTCGCCTCGGGCCAAGTAGCAGCGCCCAGAGTAGTGCTGTAAAGATGCGAGCGGAACCGGCGGCAGTTCAATGCAAATGTTAAATGTAATTCACTTGTATAGCGCCCTTCAGAGGATCTCTAATAATCTCTATTCATGCGCTGCCCATATGCCGCGGGCTCGTAGCTCGGAGAGCGCCTTAACCGCAACGCCAAACCAGCGCGGCACGTCAGCTGGCAGTCGACATATGAGCGCGAGTTCAGTTTTGCATACTTCGCCATCAGCGTCTACTCCCTTGTGCAGTCATTATGTGCCTGTAGCTCGATTCCACTATGCTTAGATTATAGATGCACCAGCGAAGCTAGCTGTGGTTTTAAAGACTTCACTAATTATGTCTGTCGACGAATTTCCTTACTTACCCTAGCGACGACTGCTGTGTAGGGTATCGTGCACGTCTCATTCACGTCACCAGCAAGGATGGCGGAAGATTCTCTTCGATATCTCGCTGCTGAGATTTCCAAGTGCTGGCCGCTTGCCTGTCGACTTTTAAGCACATTTTGAATGTCTTCGTATAGAGATTGGTAGGGTGTCGTCTAAAAGAAGACGATCGACGATCGTTCGATCATTTTCGATTTCGATCGATTCGATCGTTCAATCGACGATATATCGCGAGAGCTATGACCACTGAAGGCGTTGGTTACTGCGAGCAGCAAAGTCTCGTACATTGGGCAGCTGTCTCGTGTACGCGAGCTGCACATCGGCGACACAGGCTAGGGTCTATCGGCCATTTCGTTTGCTCTATTGCCTCTTCTAAGAGGCTATTGGACAAACGAGAGGGCGGACGAATTGTGCGAGAGGACAGATTATTTTTTCAGTAATTGCGTCTGTAACTGTAATTCTAATTTTAACTGCAACTTTGTAATTGTAATTGTCTGTAACTGTAACTGTAATTGTAACTTGCGTCTACAATCCAGAGGTTGCCGAATCGTTCCCCGCTCGAGGCAAAATTCTTTTTCTCTACTAGGTCCTAGCCCCGGGGTAAAGTGCACGAATTTCGCGACTCAGGTTGTGTGTTCGCGACCTGCTGTAGGTTGTACTTTGCTGTCATACTCTGCAAGCTGAATGACAGCCACTAAGGCCCAATGTCTGCCGCCAGCAATTGGCGAGCCTGGTTGATCATCTAACGTTCACTTTACATTTATATTTCTGCTTATCCATACTAATTACTCGCTATGCGACCGTCTACTGTTTGCACATACTGATTTCTCGCTTGCTCTCACTCTCTTACATGGGAGCTCGCCTACCCTGCACTTACTCGCCCACCCGTTAGCTCACTGCGCGTTCAAGCACTTAGTAGCTCGTGTGACGACTCGTCCAGGTACTTGATTCCTAGCTCGCACTCTTCATGCGTGCCTTGCTCGCCACCTGCGGCACACCAATGGCGCTCACACGGGTTTGACCGGTCGTTGCAGAATCATTCCGAAAACCGAAGTTCTTGCGAACATCGTATTCTGCATTTTAGTTACGATAGTGCGTACTAATTATCGCTTTGTTATCGTAGTTCAGATGCATTTCTAGATGTTATTGTTGTTGCTAAGATACGTGAATTATGCATTAGCAAAAAAAGCGCCCCGAAGCCGCCGAGGTGGAAGGGGCCGTCAGCTGAGGCGCCGCTCGTTTAGTGGAAGCTGCGAGCTGAGTAACCGCTCGCAGCTTGGCATTCTTCCTAGCATCGCGGCCTCGAATCGCTCAGCACGTTCTCCCCAACATGCGTCACTGTGAATCTCTCTAACGTAGTGGTAATCAGGCCTGTTACACTCCGGCGGCGGCTGACTTGACGTTTATCTTTGGAATCCTCGCCTAAAGTGCAGTAAACCCCTAGTAATAAGTGATCTTATTTCTGAAAAAGGCCTCGACATGCTCGCCTTGACTGAAACTTGGCTAAAATTGGTAAACTGCTCGACAATTAAAGACGCTACCCCAGCTGGTTTCTCATTCTTCACACCTCTAGATCAATCAAAAGTGGAGGCAGTCGACGGAAGTGAGTAGCATGGAAATAACACCTCTATTCACCTCATCTCACAGTATTAATAATAATAATAATGCACTTGATAAAGCACCCTCAGAGAACTCAATCTCTTTTTAGGCGCTTTACATTTGCTGCAAAAGGAAACGCGATTGAATGATGAGCAATATCATGCTCAATAAACAACAAGAATAACATGGTTAGGGGTGACATGCACAGGGTCAGCATGCAAATGTGGTTAGTGGCAGCATTCACAGTGTCAGCACGCATAAGCAAATAAAGGACAAATCACAGGGACCCACTAAATGCTGTCATAACTAGGTGCGTTTTTAATTTCTTTTTAAATGTGGTCAAGTCAGGGGATGTCGTGACAAAAGTTGGAAGTGAGTTCTAGGGTTTAGGAGCATATAAACTAAATGGACGGTCTCCAAAGCATTTGAGGTTTGTACAAGGTATAGGTAAACAGTTATATTCCGAAAAGCATGTGGTGCGATGCTTAGCCTGGTGGGGCATAAGATCTGATAGGTAGGCTGGAGCCAAAGAATGAAGGGACCTAAAAGTGAGTGGCAAACCTCCTTGAAGTCGATGCGTTGCTTGATTGGTAGCCAGTGCTGGTGGGCGAGATGTTGTATTGTAGTATATTACATGCGGTAGATTGCTGCAACACGACACCAGCTGGCATGCCCGACGAGTTTTCACACCTGACTAGGTGCACTGTGCACCCTCACTCAGGCGGCCTATGGTTTACCACAGACATTAAGCTGTCTACTAAGCGAAAGCGATAAAAAGCGTTCAAACAAGTTCATGACTGACTTCCATCGACAGGACTACTGTAGATTGTATCAATCGATCCTAGCAAAGGCCAAGTCTAGCTTCTATAAAAACATTGTTGAATCACAGATACACAATCCAAAAATGCTTATGTCGACGATCAACCATCTCCTAAACCACTCCCAGGTTAGCTCCTTACCAAACGATCTAGTAGATCCGCTAGATCAGTGACGTAGTAGCGATCCGCTAGATCAGTGACGATCTAGCGGATCGCTTCTCTAGCTTCTTTGTCAGGAAGACAGACAAGATCGTTGAGTCCATCCCTGCGATGGCACCACTCCCTGGAACATTATCGCTTAATTCCATGTAGCACCTCAATGTCTCCATTCAAGGAGGTCACTAGTGACCTCGTCCTGAAGCTCGAGTTCTCGCCTTTTCGCGTCCTCAGGTCCTGTATTGACAATAAATTAGCTGTTCCATTCCTCTGCTTAAGGATCTTTGGCAACAGAAGCTTTAGCTCTGCAGGTCCTAGACTGGAACTCGCTTCCGCAATTCTTACGAAATGACAACTACTCTCCTGCTGCCGACTATGGTTCATCCTTTACCGCAGTCCTGGGCTGCTACTTCCATGCTACTCACTACCTCAACTGCTCTATTGACTCTGCTGTTCCTCCTACTTTCTTTTTGTTGCGTGAGATGAAGTCTGTTGGCTACCGAATGCGTACCGAAAACCGCTTAGGCTGTGAGTGTGAGCTATACAAAACTCCACTGCCGAACACCTACAATGTCTTTATGGCTTTGTAAAGTTACAGATGGAGATACATTACATTGCATGCCTCACGGCCCCGTGCTTGGTCCAGGTCTTTTCACGGTTTATCTTATCCCTCTTGCCTTGATGTGATTGGCACAATAAGCTCCCACTTTTATGCGGATGTGATATGATTTTACTCGGTTGTACCTTTGCTTTGATCCCTCCCAGCCCTCCAGCAAGTCGAATTCTCTAAACTACCTTGCTGCATGTACTGATGACATTAGCATATGGATGGCAGCAAATTTTCTTAAATTGAATGATGATAAAACCAACTTACTCTTAATGGGTGAACCAAGTGCGATTCAGAAATTGGAAAGGCTAAGGCTCAAAATCGGCTCTGCCAGCATATCTCCTGTTGAATCGGCACGAAATCTAGGTGTCGAGTTCCAAAGTGAGCTTTCATTGGACGAACACATCAGCTCCACAGTCAAGTGCCTACTTTCAGCTACATACCATTGCTCAAAGTCGGGCTTGTTTAGACAGGGATACCGAATCTAAGTTGTTCCATGCATTTGTGACATCCCGTCTTGACCTCTGCAGCTCACTGTTTGTTGGCCTACCGGCCTGTGCAACCAGGCGCTTACAGCTGGTGCAAAACTCTGCAGCTAGGCTTGTCTGTCGTGAGCGTCGCAGTTGCCACATTACACTTCTCGCCGACCTGCACTGGCTCGCAGTCAAGCAACGCATCGGCTTCAAGGTTTTGCCACTCACTTTCAGGTCCCTTAATTATTTTGCTCCAGTCTGCCAGTCAGATCTGCTCACCCACCAGGCTAAGCATCGCACCACCCGCTTTCCGGAATCCAACTGTCTTACCATACCTTGTACACACCTCAAATATTTTGGAGACCGTGTTGTGTTTGCATGCTCCCATAGTCTGGAACTCACTCTTGACTTGCGTAACGAATCCTCTGACTTGACCACATTAAAAAAAAACTAAAAAACGCACCTCTTTATGACAGCATTTTGATAGTCCCTGTGATTCGACCTGTATGTGCTTATGTGTGCTGACACTGCTGCATGCTGTCACTAACCGCACTTGCATGCTGACCTTGTGCATGTCACCCCTAACCATGTTATTCTTTTTTTTTATTGAGCATGCTGGCACTCACTATTTGATCGCGATTCCTTTTCAGAAACTGGAAAGCGCCCAGAAAGAGAGTGAGTTATCTGAGGTACTTTATCAAAAGTATTGTTATTATTATAACCCAACAGGATAGTAGCTTAAATGACAGCCTTACTGTTGCTGATGCCTGTTTCGATGGCTGGCTGGGCGATGCTGATGGCTTGGGTGAGTAACCCTTAAATCGGCAGATGCACCGAGCGCTTGAGTCGTAGGGCGTGCCCTCGACGAGAGGCATATAAGCAGACTTACGCTATCTCTTGTATCTGACGAGGGGATGACAGTGTAGTTACCACTGAGTGGCACATACGATCTCCCTCTCTTCATGAAGAGCTGCATGGCACCGTCGGCAATGAGCAGCAGAGGGCATAGAAGAAGTATCGAAAGCTGCATCCTCCTACGTGAAAATGACGAAAAAATTCTGTCACAAATCAATTTCAATGAATCGAAACGCTCGAGTGCAGTTTTATTGTACATCCATGTCGGTACGTAAGTTTGTCTCTGACCTGAAAGTGAAGCAAACGTTTCGGTTGTGCATACGATCGAAAGGTCTGTCTCACCTTTACTTGTCTCGCCTCAGCTTGACTTGGTTAGACGTAGAAGTGCTTGCAGCTGAAGGAGCTCGAGGCCGTTAGCAGATGACAGGCGTACGACAAGCCTGCGACGTGCCTTTTATAAAGCCGAGCTCTCCCAGCAGCAGACGATGCGGGAAGGTGAGGAGGCTGCTTGGTATCAGTAACGCCTCCTTCCCTTAGGAATTGTCATCCGATATCTCGACCATCGCGACCTCGTCTAATAGCTTGGATCTAGAGAAAACGAGGCAAGCCGTACGATCGAGAGGCCACCTTGGGAAGTGTGACCTCTACTCCGGCCGAATTTCCCATTAGGAGGCGGCGGTGGTTGCACGATTGCCAAGAGAAAGGTAGCCTTACTCGTGGTAGGTCATCGCTTGGCATTGGCTGGGAGTCCGAAATCATGGAACTCACTGGCATAGCATTTACTTGCAATAATAAGCTCGTCTTAGGCATCGTAGGATGGGATGCGGCAAATACGTGTACAATGTCAATAACAACGATAACTATAACAATAGATTGTTTGTATGGTTTCCCAAGAGAAATTCAGACATGTACTGTTTCAAACGTTCAAAAGAAAGCAAGTATCGTCCTTGGGTCACCACGGTTGAGGTAACGTGGAAAACACTTGTAGCCACAGGTTAGTAATACCGATGGCTTGTCACATGGCTACCGATGGCTAGCTCACAGGTACAGTGTACACCGTACAGTGTACTATACAGTGTACTCACAGTGTACACCGGTATGCATGCAATCCTTATCTCTCCAAAAATTGGGAATCCAATCAGTTGGCAGACGGGACATTTGAAGCGCCTGCTTCAAACCAATCTAAACGCTGCAAGCTGCTCGATAGAATGCCTTTTGCTTGTGCCAGAGGTATTCCTGGAAGCTAATAATAGCATCGCCTTACCAGGCCCCCGCCTCGTTTTCTGCGAAAACTAGGCAAGGCTGCCGCCTTGACCGATCAGTGTCACCGAATGGCAAAATTCTTGCTTTGAGAGACATCCAATTCCTGCAGTAGCTGGCATAGTAGTTCCACTGATGCATTTAAAGGGGAAATTTTGACCCGACAATGACCTTCAACTCTTTGATTTTGCAGCTGCTACGTATACTTTCAGCATGAGAGTGACTTTCGACCGCCGAACCAGAGTAAGGCCATAGTAATAAGCAGATAAATACGGTTGAACATCAGGAAAGACACGAATTATATTAGTGAAGATATAAATATATCTCTTTTATGCCCACCAGCGAAATGAGCTCAACTAAACGCGATATGCGATTTGAATTGAACTTGGGGCGTTCGGTGTGGTCAGAATAACTAGAGAAGTTCAGGTGCGTTCTCAGTCTTCAACTGCCCGAGGCTAGATCATGATAAATTTTCAAAAGAGTTGCGTTTTCAAATCGCGATCATTGCTAGGTGAAGCTAAGTGTCCGTACTGTGGATATTATTGGTACTGCCTTTGCCACCATGTATTCTATTAAATGACCTACGAGAGTTCAACCAGGGCAAAGAGCATGCATAGTATATCATGTACCATTGTATCACGTGTCAGCATAGAGCGTGCAGTATTTACGTTGGTAACTTGGCTTTTTGAGATTTGTCCGCTTGTGTGCGTGCAGCCTATGCTAGAGTCAAGGAACTGAGGCAAAGCTGATAGGGCTAAGAACAGCGAGAAATTGCGCTATAGGCAGCTGTGACACATTATTCCGGACAATCCTATCGTCTGGCTGAGCGGTGTGATCGAGCATCAAGTCCCCGACAATACGCACTTTATCCGCCCAGACGCTGCACCAGCTCAGTCTGAACTCGATGCACTCACCGGCGTAGGGCGATCCCTTGTCTCTCACTCTCTCCCTCTCCCTCTCTCTCTCTCTCTCTCTCCCTCTCTTGCACTCTCTCTCTCTCTCTCTTTCTCTCTCTCTATCTTTCTTTCTATTTATCTCCCTCTCTCTCAATCTCGCTCTCTCTCTCTCACTCTCGCTCTCTCTCTCTCTCTCTCTCTCTCTCTCTCTCTCTCGAACACTCTCCACCCAGTATTGCTATTGCATGCACTTGCACTTTCTTTACAGGCCGAACCAGCGTCCGTACCAATACTGATGGACAGAACATAAAGGAAGAATCACAGGAACCCACTAAATGCTGTTCACAATAGGTGTTTGTAAGTTATTTTTAAATGTGGTCAAGTCGGCGAATGTCGTGACGCAAGCCGGGAGTGCGTTCCAGGCTTTGGGACCATGCGAACTAAGTGCACGGTCTTCAAAGGATCTGAGATTTGTACGAGGTAGAAAGCAGAAAGGGCGGGAGTTGCTCAAGTTCTCTTGGTCTAGTGCTACTTTCTCGAGTAGTGGCCTGACTAAAGCCTTTTTGAAAGGTGCTGGAACTTGACCTGAGGCTGATGACTTATTTAGGATGTTAGTTATGCATGGCAGCAGCAGGTCAATGCATCGTAGAAGCAGGACAGTGGGAATAGAGTCTGGAGGACTAGTTGTCTTCTTTAATTGGGATTTACGAGAGCTTCAGTACGAGCAGCTTGCTCGGCTCGACCTAACCCCCTTGACCCTACGACCTACGACCCTTGCTTGACGTCCTAGTGAGCACCGCAGGCTTACGTATGTCGTCAACTTCGCCCCCCTTTGTGAATAGTCTGCCTATAGGCCCAGACCACGCGTGTGCCATGCATATGTCACTGCTCGGCTAATATTGATTTTAACGACGTAAAACTGTAAATGTCCGTTGGCTTGGCTTGCACATTATTTGAATCGTCTCCAGTGCCTACGATAGAGACTGGAATATAGAGTTACATCGAATCTAGAGTCTTGATAATATAGATTCACACGCACTAAAAGCTCGCCTTTTAGTGTGTAATTCCTTCAACTGCATGTCCACATGGCGTGCAAATGTCAAGGCTAATGGTAACGGATAAAATAATAATAACGCACTTGAAAAAGCGCCCTCAGAGAACTCAATCTCTTTCTAGGCGCTTTACATTTGCTGCAAAGAGAAATGCGATTGAATGGTGAGTAATAGCATGTTTGACAAACAAACAAAATGAATAACATGGTTAAGAGTGACATGCACAGGGTCAGCATGCAAATGTGGTTACTGGCAGCATGCACAATGTCAGCACGCATAAGCACAGATCAAATAGAGACTTGTAATACGTTATTGGTTTAACTGATTATCTCATGAGGTTTCCCGAATCAATCGGACTAACTACTAACTGTGTGACACTAAGTTGCTTGCTTCGCTATCCTTCTTTGCCATTGTCGAAGCTTTTTGGATAATGTCCGCTTTCGAGCCATGTAAATTCGACAGCTCTGCCGATGCCCAAACGATCAAAGTAAAATCCTAAAATATATATTGGATTCTGCTCTTTCTACAAGAGTCAAACTTTGGCGTGCCTACTGTGTTTGTTCCTGGACATGTCTCCAAAGTCCTTGAACTGTATACTTATGTTTCATTATTCTATATCAAATAATCTTTATCTTTTCCTGGTGCCACCCTTGCCACCCTGGTGCCACCCTATAAGTGCCGTGCATCTGCTGAGTTGCTTGGCACGCTTTGTAATGCTTAATTTTCAATCTGTGGCTTCTTAAGATGGCGTCGTTGTTGCTTGAGACACTGAGGCAGCGACCACGATCAAGACTTTCCACGAACCTCTGCAGGATCGAAATCAAACCATTATTATATAAACTGATGTTGCCATTGTAGTTATCCCTTAAATTTTGAGTACGATAGAATCTTTTTCTCTGCGGGTCCAATGCAATAGAGCTCATCTAACATTTGTTGCACAGTGATATTTTCTCCTGCCGCTCAGCGTCTGTTGAATCCTTGTCTGCCGTTCTGCGTTCTGCTACGTCTATGCAGCTCAATTTATTGGCTGTCCTCCTGACTTATCTACATTTCTCATTTTCTCTTCGTTACCCGAGTCTGGTCTATTGGCTACCATGTGCTCGCTCAAAACACGCTTAGGGTTTGAGTACGCTCTAGTGACGGCGCGACCCTGACTCGTTCGGGTAGCAGTGTAACGCGTGCAGTGTGTTTCTTACGCAACGACAACTACTCTCCTACTGCCGACTATGGCACATCTTTTTCAGCGGTCCTAAGCTGCTACTTCTATGCTACTCACTACCTCAACTGCTCTCCTGACCCTGCTATGCTTCCCACTTTCTCCTTGTTGCGTGAGACGAAGTCTGTTGGCTACCGAATGCGTACCGAAAGCCGCCTAGGCTGTGAGTGGGCTATACAAATCTCTCTAGCGTAACACCTAAATAATAATAATAATAATAATGTACTTGATAAAGCGCCCTCAGAGAACTTAATCTCTCTCTAGGCGCTTTACATTTGCTGTAAAGTGAAATGCAATTGAATGGTAAGTAAAATCATGCTTGAAAAAACGAACGAAATGAATAATATGGTTAGGGGTGACATGCACAGGGTCAGCATGCAAATGTGGTTAGTGGCAGCATGCACAGTGTCAGCACGCATAAGCACAGGGACCCACTAAATGCTGTCCTAAATAGGTGTGTTTTTAGGTTCCTTTTAAATGTGGTCGGGTCAGGGGATGTTCTGACGCAGGTCGGGAGGGAGTTCCAGGCTTTGGGAGCATAGATACATGGTCTTTATGAATTTGTGGAGTTACAGACGGAGATACAAGACCCGAAGCTCGCAATATGCTTACAATAAAGACGCAGCGCTCGATATGCCGGGCACAACAAAAGAAATTGCATCGTAGTAAAAGATAAACGCAAACAACACTAGGCTCTATATTATGGCTGATACGGCAGGTGACTACTGGCAGCCGACTCGCTGCCAGTCCAAAAGCAGCTCACGCTTAGCTTCGCTATGACTCACAGACACTCGCAGTCACTCTCCAAGAGAGTGACTGCGGTCAGGCGTATGCCTTCTACAATGGCCTAATCGTACATAATGCATGCCATAATCTCGTTCGCATACAATAATACATCGCGCTGCTCAAAAGTCGGCTTATCGTGGCTATTCGCAAGCAGCTCAGGACTAATTCAGTGGCGAAGCTTATAGCTCGGCAAGGCTCATAGTTTGTAATCGAGGTTCAGCTGTCTAGCTCGTAGTCGATAATTGCGGGGCATTGCAACGTACTAGACAAGTCTCTTAGTCTTTTGGCTTTTTGAAGTCATGGACGGAGATGCATTCTGGGATGGCTCGTTGACTGTGGCTTGTTGACCCCCTTAATCAATTTGAATTCAATCAGGGTTCCATTATTGGCTAAGAACGGTGGGCTCATCCAGAACTTTCCTGCACATGACGCAATTAGCATTTAGATCCACGAAATCAGTCATCGACTTGATTATTATCAGGCGATACATTTTTATTCACACAGGCGACGATATGTCTGCGTCTTCACTGGTTACTTGGCCATATCGTGGCTACGTGAGCCCTAATATAGTGAAAGCCTCGCGAAAGCAGAAAGAGCAGAAAGGTTATAAAGTCGCTCTTGACTGTCAGCGCATCGCAGTCTTCATACGCGGTTTGTCGAGCTAAAGCAAAAGCCACCATTTCTGTATCTCTTCTTAAGAGAAATAATATTAATTATCAATAAGTTATTAATAAGTTATTAATTATATTAAATTATTCTCTACTCTAGAACTTGTTCTCAATAAAATGTACTCGACGCTGCGGCAGCACAGCGGCCGCAGCTGTCAGTCATCCATGCTGTCATCCATGCTTCTCGGCAGAACGGTGGGCATTCTCTTTATTTACACCCCATTAAAGTGCAAGTGCGCACGAATGAAGGTGTGCGGCTCTCAGTGGAACCTCGCACTAAGAGTAGACCACGTCCTCTAGAGAGGTCACGTTGAGGACGGAGCGAAGCAAGGCTGCTCGTGTGGCGAGTCGCTTTCGGACCACCTATTCGGCTCTAGCTGCTGCTTCTGGCCAATAGCAGGCCCTCCGACGACCTTTGCGCCGCGATAAGTGCCCCTTCACTTTTGACCTTTTCACCGCGACAAATGCCCCTTTGACTCCCATCTTTGCACCACAGCAAATGAACCTTCCCTACGACGAGCAGCAGCAGCATCCCCTCGTCGACGCGATCGTAAGAACCTTTCGCGTACACATGCTTTATAGCGAACGAAGCAGCAGTAGCTAGATTTTTTTGAGCTGCACTAAAAAACGCAGGTGGACGAAGAAGAGCGAAAATTTGTGTCAGATCGTTATACTTTCCTCTGCTTGCATAGATTTTGAGCGTGCTTAGGAGGTTGAAACAAGGAGCGTTCAGGACTTATTAGCTGAAGCGAAAAAAATCCAAGTAAAGATACCAAGGAGTTTCCCACCTGTACTTTCTTACCTGTATACCAAACTGACAGCCGTTCCCAGCGGACCTTTTGCCAGCGGTCGGTTTAAGGCGTCGTCCAAACGTGGAGGGTGATTTTTGGAAAGTCGGCGACCGAATCCTCTTCTCCGAAAAATGCTTTACTATTCATCTTTCTAGCCGAAGATAAAGAGCGAAAATTGACGACGTTTTGAAACTTTAAACTTTTTTGAAAAATTCAAGACGGCATAACTGCTAGCCGGTTGCTGTATTATGCTTCTATGGTGGCAAATTATCGTGTGGGATTCAGTATTTCGACATCCTTTCTACGTCGCTTTTATAGCTAATCACCTGCAGCTCTTCCTGCAAGGCAATAATGACAGCGAGAATCTTCGAAACCACCACCTGTGTCTGCTTTAAACGTAACAAGTGTCAAATTTAAAACTCGATACCGAGCTTGATACCTTGCACTCCCAGTCGAGCAGCCAAGTCGAGATCGAGATCCGTGATTGATTCTCCGAATAAGCTTAGAACACGCCATTGCTTTAATGGAATATGGCTTCACTTTAGATGATAATCAAGGTAGAACGAACAATTGGAAACTTGAGAAGTAAGCATGCAAACGACCAGGATCGAGCGTTCATCGACAGTCAAACGAGAAAAAGTATGGGTAGTACCAATTGCTTCTAGTTGAAGCCAAGTCTGGCTTTTATGATATTTTAATTAAAAATAGTTAATACATTTAAATTATTTTAGTAAATGTATTTAATTATTTTATTTTAATTATATTATATTATATAATTCGTTTCGTTTTATTAGATTGAAATTAAATTGCGGCAATGTCTTAATTAAATAAGTATGCTGCAGTGCAGCGGTTCTCAACCTGTGGGTCGCGACCCCTTTGGGGGTCGAACGACCCTTTCACAGGGGTCGCCTAAGACCATCAAAAAACACGCAATTCCACATTTTGCACACAATAATTTTATAGTTAGGGGTCACCACAACATGAGAAACTGTATTTATGGGTCGCGGCATTAGGAAGGTTGAGAACCACTGCTGTTGTGGAATATGCATGCACATATATAAATATTCCGTTATGACAATAACGAAATGCTGATGCAGATATCGACCATCTCCTGACCTCTGCAAAGTCAGAAACTTATCTAGCAATCCTTGCGGCAATCTAGCCGACCATGTTTAAGCTTCTTTGTTCGTAAATCATGCAAGATCGGAGATTTCACCCAGGAGACTTCAACGTCTGCTCAATGCTTTACTTCAGACGCCACTTTCAAGCCAACCACTGCTGAGTTCATCTCGTTTATTCCCAGCCCACGAAGAGCTCTCTGCAGATCCCCATGCTTTCTTTCTGAGACGCACATACTTACAGCAGCACTCAATCTAACGGAATAAGTATATAGCAGCCTAGAATTTATAATTACGTCTCAAGCATCCGGTCCCAGCATCCCCTAAAGAGGCTTGTCGTTGGGCTGTTAGTAGACCAGCCATTCGGAAGTCCGCAGTCGACCAGAAAACCCCAAACTGCGTCCATCCAGCTATCTAGCTCCCATTCCTATCAAAGGCAATATAATGAGTACTGGCAGATCAGCTAAACTTCTGCACCAAAAATCTAACTTATCCCTTAAATTATTGAAACATCGGTGTGCTAAATCAGCCAGATTATGACTTGACACTGATTAGTCAAGGTTCCTGAATTATAATGGCTAGGAATAGATTGTACGATAGTTTGAGGCCAAGGCAGTATAGAAATTGAAGGCATTTATTAGGCGATGAGTTGGTGCTTCTTCAGTTGAACTGATGCGAGCTCTTGGTTTTGAGCCGTGCGAGAGTTGCTGTACGTCATGACCGCTGTTAAGGATTGCCAAAATGACCTTTGTACGCTGTGGATAATGGCTTCGTCGAGCAGTGTTGGCCCAGCGGTTGAAGTGCTTACCCCGACCTAGGTCTGGTGGCAGTCGTGGGCTCAAACCCCACTGGCATATGTGAGGCGCCTGAATAGAGATTAAGTTCTCTTGTGGCGCTATATACAAATATATTACATCTTTTATTCTAAATAAATAAATATAATTCATTTGTATAGCGCCCAAAGAGAGAACTAAATCTCTATTCAGGCGCTTCACATATGCTGCTCAGGGCTCGAGCCCACGACCTGAGCGCCAGACCTTAGTCGAGGCGAGCACCTTGACCGCTGGACCAACCCAGCTCGTCATAAGCTCTACGAAGGCTCGAGATCGTTGCTAAATTACTTACTATCGGCATGCCTGCGTATATCAGCGCTTCACTCAGAAGTCTAGCTGCGATTGCGCGGCCCATGGAGGGTACCCGGTACGTGGGGCGCATCGGCTGGGACTGCACTGCGTGTGGGCTGGGGGGGGAAGGGGGCAGGGTGGGCACAGCCACTGGCTGCAGCAGTAGCTGCAAACAGGCGTCAGTGCCTCGGCAATAAAAGCAGGAGAGCAACGGTCACTTGTCGGGGTCAGGGTGCAACTGGCAGCAAGCAATGCTGTGCATCCTTCAGATTTTGCATGTAGGCCACCACCGTTAGTAGCTCGCTGTATTTGTGGCCTTGTTCGCTTCGGACGCGGTAGCCGCTGCAACCGCTTGCAACATCGTCGGAATCGGGTTTAGAGCAAAATTCTTCTCAGAAGTACCACTGCTACGACTGCATGACGACCTTCTCAGAAATTCGGATTTAGGTTGTGGCTCGCTACCACTTCCGCTGGATCTCTCGACATCATGATTCGAGACCTATCGAGTTGAGTGGTTTTAGAGCGTACGTGCCAACGATTAGCGTATAGGTTATCGCAGGAATGTGAAATAGGTTCAGTTCCGTTCATAAGTTATGCGCTCGTGGTGGCCGATTAATGCTCCAAGCACATTTCAGGCTTCTATTTACTGCAAATGGCACTCAGTTATGCCCTGCATTAACCGTCATGTCAACGCTCGCTCGCTCTCTAAACTGCCTGGCATCGTGCATGCTTTTTTCTGGCATTCACGCTTGTACGGAAGCGAGCGTTTTCAAATTTAATGGAGTCTAAATGGAAAAACGGATAATTGAATTGAAAATAAGCGGTTAAAAGCGTTCAAAAATTGGTAAATTTCTCATTTTTAAATAGGTCAACTTATGCTTCCATTTTGTAAGCTTTTTGGCTAGGTGATCTCATAGCACTCCGGTCAGGGTACTTGCATTCTAAAGGCGGGAATTTTCGAGCTTCTTCCGGAGGAAGTGCTTCATTTCCTACTACAGTGTTTGTAAGTGCCAAGGCTCTTTGGCTCGACAAGGCCGAGGTTGAATCGGTTGACCTTTTACTTTAATTATGATCTAAACCAGCTAGTTCCAGCCACCAGAGCCAGGCCAGCCTCAACATTATTGATGCGATTTCTTTCTTTTTGATATCCGCCCCTGAGCGGCCCGCGCTCTTCGAAAAATCCCATCATACTCGTGCCGCGGCGCCGTGCCACCTGACTGCTGTGTAATTCCTCGTTGTCCTTAGCGAGGTATGGTTCGAGGAGTCGGTTCCTCATTCACAGACCGCCGGCAAGGCATATCAAATTTTACATCGCCCGTTCAAACTGCCGTCTGACGATCGTAGTACGTTCTCACATTCTACGTCAGAATGAACTTTAGCTGGACACTTTCTGGCAAGAACGGTGGCGTTGGCAAAATTCCTCGGCGTAATACAACTGAAGAGACGTCTGACACCTGGAAGATAATTGCTAAGGTCAGGTTCCTGGAACCTGGCGCCCACCCCACTCACCCTAGAGGCAACTATCTGATTTGGCATCCAGTTTTGTAGCAAGCATGCTTTAACTGTTCTCCATCCAGGCACCTTGCATTCAGGCAACGTGCCTGCAACTTACTTATTTCTGCTTTCCTGCTTTAGTGACTATTGTACATTTGGACCCATTGGGCTCGTGCCAAACCCAGACCGTACGTCTGACAAGATTGTCGCTCGGTGGGTGTGCAGCAGCCGGCTGAGGAATTCGGCAATGAAAGGACATAGTACCTGAGATAGCTTTTCAATCACTCAACTCGCCCAAATGTCGGTCGGCAGATCCCTGCTGCGAGCCGAGAGAGACTACTCTTTAAAAAGTGGGCGTGTCCGTGGCCAACCCGGTTCCCGCCTACCATCGTCTGCTGCTGCTGAGCTGGCCGGCCGGCCAGTCTGGGTCGAGGCACCGCTCCATTATAAAGACGCCTCATCTGACGCGAGTCATTGCTGCCTGCTGCAGTTAGCTTCGAGTGCCTTCAGCTGCAAGCGCTTTTATTTTTCTAAGGCAGACATGCTCAGGTAAGAGAGGTTTGTCTATAATGCATACTGCCAAAACGTTTGATTAAGTTTAATCAGCAGTTTTCAGGTCACATGCAGGCTCGCACGAGGCGTCGCTGAAGCTCGCCACGGGGCAGTTGAAAAGTCAAGCAGCCTCACTTTGATTCACTGAGTTTTTCAGCTGCTAAAGCATTTCTGTCATATCGCCGTAGGACGATGTTGCTGTCGACACTTCTTCTGTGCTCTCTGCCGTTCCTTGCCGACGGTGCGACGCAGCTGTTCATAAAGATCGGAAGATCGTACGTGCCGCTCAGTCGCAACTACACTGTCATTCCTGCTTCGGATGCAAAGAATAGCGTAAGTCTGACTACCTTCTTGTACGCCCCTTTCCGTCCTCCTTCCGCATCCGCATACGACTCAAGCGGGCGCGTCTGCAGCTCAGCTCATCTGCAGCTGCAGCGTCGCCAAAAGCCCAGCCAGCCAGCCCCCCCCACCGTAAAGAGGCGACAGCAACCGTGTGCCAACCATTTTGGCTGCTCCCCCTTGGGGCAGGTGGTGAATGGGCATGCATGCAGAGTGTGCGAGCGAGGAATCAGGTACCTGGATGAGTCATCGAACGAGTTACTAAGCGGGCAAGTGCACGGCATTAAGCTAACGGGTGTGTGAATGCATCGGCGAGTACAGTGAGCGGTGGTGAGTGAGAGCTAGCAGAATGCAACCAAACCGCGCGTGCATGCAAACTTGCATGCACGAAGTAGGAGAACGCATGATAAGCAGCTAAAAAATATAATAATTCATTTACATAGCGCCCCAAGAGAACTTAATCTCTATTCAGGCGCTTCACATATGCCTCCGGGCTCGAGCCCACGACCTCAGCCAGACCTTGGTCGGGGCGAGCACCTTAACCGCTGGACCAAACCAGCTCGGCAACTAGTGTGGATGAGCAGGTATCTGGCTCCAAATCAGAGTGTGTGTGCGCGCGCGCGTGCGTGCGTGTGTGTGTGTGTGTGTGTGTGTGTGTGTGTGTGTGCGTGTGTGTAGTAACTCACTAGCTCACTGAAAGCCCAGGGAGCCGCACAAAGGGAGCGACGTGGCGTGTACACAACACAGCAACGTACAGCGAAAACGTAAACGAGAATGCAGCTGCAGAATATCACGAGACCTCAGTACATGCTCGATACACACGCGTGCGGCCACTGCGACCCTGCGTCAGTCGCCTCGAATCGCCTTTTTCAGGCGGCCGCCCACCGATACCTATACGAGAATATTCAAAATGTCCTGAGCGGTGGACAGCTGACAGGCGGCGAGCACGCCGAGTATACTTCATCGCCGAGACATCGGAGAGATTCCTTTGCCTCATTTGTGCCTGGTGACGAGAACGAGACGTGCGCGATATCGTACGACGAAGTCGTCGTGAAGGTGAGTCGCAGCACTTTGTCGAAAGATATACTTGCAGCCGCCGCCGCATTGCGACCGACGGGAAGCCAGCAAGTGGGGCGGGGCGGGGCGGGGAGTAAAACCAAAGAGCGACATCTGGTGGCAGTTCGGAGAGGGCGTGCGTGCGGCGAGAGTCGTTTGCAACAATGGATTAGTAGGCGTAGCAGTAATAATAATACTAACATCAGAGAACTCGATCTCTTTCTAGGCACTTTAAATTTTCTGAAAACCAAGCGCGATCAGACGATTATAATAATAATAATAATTCACCCTCATAAAGCGCCCTCAGATAACTCAATCTCTTTCTAGGCGCTTTGCATTGACTGCAAAGGGATTAGTGGTAGCACGCTCCATAAACAACAAGAATAACATAATTACGGGTGACATGCACAGGGTCAGCAAGCATGCAAGTGTGGTTAGTGGCAGCGTGCAGCAGTGTCGGCGCGCATAAGCACAGTAAAAGCACCGCGAGTTGAATGCGAACCGGCGACAGACGGAGCAGACGGCTGCGACGACGACGAGTCGGCAAAAGCGAGTGAGCTGGCTGGCTGGCTGGCTGGCTCAGCGGAGCAGAGCTCTCGAGCGCACATCGAGTGCATGTCGAGAGCTTTCGACTTTCGACTTCCGACTGCTTTCGATTTTTCTTCGACTTTTCCTGCTCTTCGACTTTTGAGCTTTCGGCTTTTGAGCTTTCGACTTTCGCGCTCCGGCCGTCGTGCTCGTTGCAGCATCATCCCGGGCGCTGCTACTTGGCCGGCGGCCTGCCGCAATGTCGCACCGAGCCGGACGCCCAAGGGCGGA
The DNA here is from genome assembly GCA_009760855.2 of Cristatella mucedo. Lineage (NCBI taxonomy): Eukaryota > Metazoa > Bryozoa > Phylactolaemata > Cristatellidae > Cristatella > Cristatella mucedo. The sequence goes on from WPIO01000055.1 coordinate 1,971,224, forward strand.
TCAATCAGAGACTGCTTGCGCCCGACTGCTGGTTCATGCGCCTCACCCCTTGGTTCGTGAGAGACGTCCTGCTCCGCCGGAACGCCGCCGCCAGTCTGGCGGCGAACGCCTGACGGCTGATCCTGACTCCTCGAGCTTGCAACGACCTCCGCGAGTTGGTCAACTCTGAGCGCGTTCGTTCCGGCGCGGCGGGATTGGCGTCGCGCCGTCGATGCACGTCTCAGCCGGCGCCGAAGCAGCTGTAGCTGAATGTCGCCGTCGCCGTCACCGCCGCCGCCCGCACCTCCAGGGCGCACTACATGGGCATTGCCGACTTCGGCGGCGCGACCTGTGTGCGGCTTGGCTATTCGACGACCCGAACAGCGGCAGCGAGCTTAGGCTTGACCTTGAACCGCCATGCAAGCCCTCAGTGGTGTCAGAGAGCCGGTCAAGCGCTGTATATACGTGCCTCCGTGTGGCTATTGAGTATAAAGAACTAATTTAGCAACCTGGACTCTTTATATGAGCTGCGAGTGCTCTTAATTGCAGCCACGCTCTGCTACGATCGGCACATTTGCCTTTATAGATGCAGCACTGCGACTCGCTGAAGCCGTGCGCCGAAGCGCTGGGTCGAAGCCAGTACTTTTCGCATATCTACACGACTAGCACAGTTACGAGGGCTTTGTTTGCAGTAGATCACTTTAGTTCTAGACTTTCTACAGTCTGCGCACCGAATTTTGTTTAGGAATCGGTGATAATTTGTAAGGACCAAGTTGAAGTAGCTATTTCTGCCGCTCTCAATGTTTTTTTGTTGTTTTTGTTGTTTTTGGCTGCCATCCTGAACATCGTGCCTGATATATGAAGTTTCTATATCGGCTCGACTAAGACGCCAATAGAGATAGCGGAAGTGAGGTATCTCAAAGCTGAAGGTGCTACTTGCTCTGCCTAAACTTTGAATTAACCCGAGTAATCACTGGCTGGAATTACGCGAATTCTGAAGTTCTGCTTTTGAAGATTGGGCGAAATGAGGAGCTGTGTTCCGAAAAACTTGAAAGAGAACTCGGAATTCTTCAAAATATTCATGAGTTATTTGCGAGCAGCTGATTGACATCAGCAAGCTTGTAGATATGCTTTTTAGGCGGCGCGGTCACGATGAAGGAGAAATTTAATTTCCGAAGCAGAGAATTTGAATATCTGACTTAAAGACCACGTATACCAGTTTTATGCGACGAGTAATTCTGAAACTGCTGAAGTAGCTGGGACCTAATTTTTTTTCCGAATAACACCAGCAAACAAGAATGAACCTTCTACGATTAATCTAGAACATGCCAAAAAGTTATAAGATGACCATCGTAGCCAAAGATGGAACCGAGATTTTCAGCAGGCGGGACCTCGAAAGAGATACTCGTATGTGGGAAAGACTCGCGAGTAAAACGCAAAACATGAAACATGAACACACACGCTGTGACCTCGAACTACGACCTCGAACTGCGACCTCGAACTACGAGCACGCGCTACGCACACTGCTCGCGGACACTGCTCTGCGGACACTGCTCTGCGGACACTACGCTCGCGGACACTACACTCGCTCCGCTTCGCGAGCTACGCACGCCGCGCGCGCTCCTGACAGTCGCTCCCAGTCGCCCTCGCACAGCCGAGGCGAAAGCGTTGCCGGAAGCAGCTGCGAGTCGGACGCAAGGCCTGGCCAGGCCGAGCGCTTGTTAATACAGTGCAACTGAAGAAGCTGCAACGCTAGCAAAGCGTTCAAGTACAGGCGGCGATGCTTGAGGCGGCGGCTGCTTGAGCTGCGTCTTTCTGCCAAGAAGTCGACCTCCAGCTCCATTCAAAGCCAAAGTGGTTACAGCAATGTCAAACCGCTCCGATTGCGACTACTCGACCGCGAATTCCGCGAAAGGCGGGCGCCCACAATCTGCTGTGGATCGTCGTCGTCGGCTAATGCGGTCACTTGGGCAAAGGTCGTTCGCCCAAAGGTCATTCGGCTCAGCGCCAATAGGCATACTAGCCCTTTGTCAAACGCAAACGGGCGCAGAAACTCGACAGTGAACTCAAATTCGTGTTACGCTTCGCAAGCGACGCGAATACTTGAACGAGCGCTGGCAATCATTTAATAAAGGCCACGTGGATCGCCGAGAGTCAACGTGTTTTTACAACGTTCAGGGGCTTCAGCTTTACTTCCGCCACCGCTAAGGTGTCTATTGAGTATGCATTCTTCCGAGCCATGACTCTACCTTCTTGTTATTTAAAGTAGCCAAAGACTCCATCTCGTATGACAAAGAGAAAATTGCTGACTCATTCGGACACAGTAAAAACAAAGTGAGAAGTTATGTAGCGCCAAAGGTCAGCTGGATATATTTGTAAATGCTTGATGTCGCAGTGAAGGTTTTTTGTCATAAAAATTGTGGAATTCGGTACAACTGTGTGTCATCTGAATAAAAATGTCATTCTATGGTTCATTTTGAGATTACATTTCTAAGAAGGCAAGTTTGTATCTTCATACTCTGCGAGGCGAGACACGCTGCACAATCCTTCGGCCATTGATTGATTTCTACGCTCTAAAATTTCTAGCTAACGTGGGACCTCCCAGTCTGAAGGCAGCGGCCTCGCCCTGGAGAGATGAGAGACTCTCAGGAAGAAGTTGACGATCAATGGTATCGAACGCGTCCGAGTGATTCGGCAGAGACAGACGAGATTCAACCTAAGATCAGCTAAGATTCTGCAGTCATTTTACAATCGCAAAAGTGACGCATTTTTGGAGTGATTTGCTCGAAAAGGTGATTTGAACTCACTTTCAACATTTGAAGTTCTGTGTGAGAGTTAAGCTATTCTTCTGCCATTTGTTCCAAGTTTTTTTTTATGCGAGCAGCATTCCGGAGAGATGCTCACAAATTGTATGTGTTGTCCAGTATTGAGTTCGTATTGAGTGGCCTAGTAACAGCTTTGCTTCCAGAGAGGAACAGCATCTCTCAAATGACCCCAAGATGCAGTATTAATTTCAATTATTAGCTATAGTAGTGTTTGCAATTATTCTACTGGTCATACCGGAGCAGCAGCAAATCTAGGTGTCTCAGGTGGAGGGTAGTGAGGATGCGGTCCAATTGGACTAGTAGTTTTCTTAGATAGGGAGATGTCGTTAGAGATGATATATATATATTTATTTATTTATATTTATATAATTATTTACATAATGGCCGGGTGAGCACCTTAACCGCTGAACCAAACCAGCACCTCAGCTGATTTGATAAGTGATAGGCTTGGTGGTGGAAATGGAAGTTTGCAGGAAACTGTAAACGACGAGTGCAGCGGAGATTCTACCCTGTTGCTGGGGAATCAGCCATATTGTCTACTTAGCTGGAAAAAAGCTAGAAAAACAACTGCCGAAAGGATCCCTCGGTACGGTATCTGACCGAAAGCATTAATAGGCGGTTGATGGTTGACATCAGAAATTTTTTTGTGTGCCTGAAATTCTACGTTTCCAGGCTGGGCTTTTGTCATGTAGTGTTGTTACAATCCGAAACAGTACTGCTGTATTAATAGTTGGACTTCCTTACGTAACCTGTTCGCAAGCTTGAACTTAGCTGTCCTAGCGAACCTAGTAATAAATCATTGGCCACGAGAGCTTGAATTGTGCTTATTCAGGTGATAATAATAATAATAATAGTACACTTGATAAAGCGCCCTCAGAGAACTCAATCTCTCTCTAGGCGCTTTACATTTGCTGTAAAGTGAAATGCAATTGAATGGTAAGTAAAATCATGCTTGAAAAAACAAACGAAATGAATAATATGGTTAGGGGTGACATGCACAGGGGATGCCTGCAAATGTGGTTAGTGGAATAATGTGATAATAATGTGATAAAACTATATATCTAACTTAAAACTAAACTTACATATCTCGTGCAAACCTAGACTAGAGTTGAGCTGCAGCGTTCGTTCAGTGTGTGCAAGTTGTTCGATGAGCCGTGATGGCACACTATATGTAAGGAAGGTGGTTGCTTTTCACGACCTCGGGACCGAGGTCGTGGGTATGAATACTGCGGTGGGCGATCCGTTATCGTCGCTGCAAGTGGTGGTGATAGCCGTAAAGGCTCTCCTGTGGCTATATAAAAGAGGCTGTTAAATCAGCTTTTCTTAAAGAAGGACTGGACTGAGGAAAGAAGAGGGTGTTGTCGGGGACAGCCTCAATCGCGGACATCTTATCGCTTCGCGATCTTTAAATGCATTTAATACTGACAAGAATATAATCTTAAGACAGAGTAAGATCCGCACGCATTCAGATATCCTGCATGTGGGAATTATAGGAGTAGATACCATACAATCAGGGAGAGTATGTGATCGACGGTGTGACCTTCGTTGTGACTGGTGCAATGTAAATGAGCTACTAACGAAGATTGTTTAGGCAATTTACAACATTTGCCACATGGGTTATTTTTTTAAAGAAAATTTTGTAAATGACCCTCGAATAGAAATGGATAAATATTGAAACAATCATTCTGAGAATAACAAAATTTTAAATAAATCAAAGTTTGTGCACTCGGTAGATTGCAGCCATCGCTGGTAGCTGGCTGTTTAGGCAGTAGGTAAAAGAGATTTAAAGAACTGTGATGGGACTGGATAACGTCTGAAATTGAGGGCGAATAAGTGACAGCAGATGATTTACCACCATTTTTCATGAGCATCCCGGTATTGAAGAAAGGAGAGTTCGAACTCGGGTAGAAGCGCTTGCAGCGAGACGATTAGAGGATTTCAACCACCTGCTCTCGACCGTCGAAAAAGGTTAAGACGTTCGTCGAGGCTCGTGTCAAATTACTATTCAAGGTCGTTTTGCATTTTAAGTGTATTCACGGACACACCTAGTGGCTGCAGGATTTTAAGCAGGCATTATGAGAACTTTGAGTGCACTGCTTAGTACTCAAGGGTCGGCATTCGAGACGCGAACTACAAACAAGCGCTATGTACTTGACCTACGAACATCGTGGGTTCCGAACATCGTGGGCTCCGAACATCGTGGGCTCCGAACATCGTGGGCTCCGAGCATCGTGGGCTCCGAACATCGTGGGCTCCGAACATCGTGGGCTCCGAACATCGTGGGCTCCGAACATCGTGGGCTCCGAACATCGTGGGCTCCGAACATCGTGTAATGTATCTCCGTCAGTAATTCCACAAAGTCATAAAGACCATGTGGGTGTTACGCAGGAGAGTTTTGTGTAGCGCACTCACAGCCTAAGCGGCTTTCGGTACGCATTCTGTAGCCAACAGACTTCGTCTCACGCAACAAAGAGAAAGTGGGAAGCATAGCAGAGTTAGGAGAGCAGTTGAGGTAGTGAGTAGCATAGAAGTAGCAGTTCAGGACCGCTGAAAAAGATGTGCCATAGTCGGCAGTTGGAGAGTAGATGTCGTTGCGTAAGAATTGTGGAAGCGAGTTCCACAGTCTAGGACCTGCAGAGCTAAAGCTTCTGTCGCCAACTGTCTTTAAGCGGAGGAATGGGACAGCTAATTTATTGTCCACACAGGACCTGAGGGCGCGAACAGGCTGAAACTGGTGCAGCAGTTCAGCTAGGTACGAAGGAGCCAAGCCGTGGCGGGCCTTGTGGGTCAGCGTAAGAACTTTGCTCTGTATCCTTTGCTCAACCGGCAACCATCCTAGCTCTTTCAGCAGAGGTGACACGTGCTCAAACCGCTGGGACTTGAAGACCAGCCTTGCAGCCACATTCATAGTCCGCTGTAGTGGCATAATAGCTTTCTTTCGCAGCCCAGCCAGAAGGGAATTACAATAATCAAGCCGAGACAGAACTAAAGAGCTAGTTAAATTCTTTACAAGCCACTGTGGGAGACAGCTTCTAATCTTGGATAGGGATCGGATGTGATGGCTAGTTGTAGATCGTGGGCTCCGAACATCGTGGGCTCCGAACATCGTGGGCTCCGAACATCGTGGGCTCCGAAAATCGTGGGCTCCGAACATCGTGGGCTCCGAACATCGTGGGCTCAGAACATCGTGGGCTCCGAACATGGGCTCCGTACACGCACCAGCGAACGCACGCTGGGTACACACGCATGGAACGAGTGCTACGATCATGCTACCCAAACTCTACGAACACGCGCTAGGCTTGGACCGCACGACGATCGCTATATACACGCATTTCGTACACACCCGAAACGCGAATTACGTATGGGCGCTACGAACACTCATTATGTATATGCCCTACACTACGTACACGCGCTTCGAACACCCGCTCGAGCCACGCCACGTGCTCATGCCACGTGCAGGCATTATGCGAACGCCCCACGTGCACTCGCCATGTGCACTCGCTACGTGCACGTCCCCACGTGCACTCGCCACGTGCACTCGCTACGTGCACGCCCCACGTGCACTCGCCACGTGCACGCCCCCACGTGCTCACGCCACGTGCACGAGCCACGTGCACGCCCCCACGTGCTCACGCCACGTGCACGAGCCACGTGCAGCGACGCCGAAAACAGATGCGCTGCGGCCGCGCCCTGGGAACCAAGAAGCGGCCCGGCCCATCAAAGGCGGGCCAAGCTACGTCGAAGGCAAGCCAGCGGGAAGCTGCTGAGGGCCAGCCTGCCATTAAACCAGATCGGCCTTTGTATTTCGTGGCGCACTAGCTGAACTCATATATCGAAATCTCACACCTTGCTAGTAAGTTCCAGTCTGGCTTTAGAGCTAATCACTCCACAGAGTCAGCATTGCTTCGGGTATACCACGAACTACTTAGGAATGCAGACGTGAGTAGAGTGTCTCTGTTCATTTTGCTCGATCTTTCGGCAGCTTTTGATACCATCGATCACAAAGTTGTTCTAGAGCACTTCTCATCTCGCCTGGGCATCACTGGCAGTGCTCTGCAGTGGTTCAGGTCCTATCTCAGTGGGAGACTCCAGAGTATTGACGAGAATGGACAAAGATCATCTGAAGTACCTCTGAAATATGGAGTACCTCAGGGCTCCGTGCTAGGTCCGGTTCTTTTCACGGTTTATACTCTCCCTCTTGCCGATGTGATTGCCAAGCACAATGTAGGCTTTCACTTCTATATGGATGACACTCAGTTGTGCCTTTGCTTTGATCCATCCCAGCCTTCGAGCACCTCGAATTCTCTCAACTCACTTGCTGCACGTATTGATGACATCCGCACATGGATGGCAGCAAATTTTCTAAAACTTAACGATGATAAAACTAACTTACTAGTTATGGGCAAACCCAGTGTGATTCACAAGGCTGACGCTCAAAATTGGCTCTGCCAGCATATCTCGTGTCGAATCAGCTCGAAATCTAGGTGTCATATGTCAAAGCGACCTCTCGTTAGACGACCATATCAGCTCCACAGTCAAATCTGCCTATTTCCAACTTCATAACATTGCTAAAATTCGGGCTTGTTTAGATAAGGATACCACGTCCAAGTTAATCCATGCATTCGTGACATCCCCTCTCGACTTCTGCAACTCACTGCTTACAGGCCTATCAGCATGTGCGATCAGGCGATTGCCGCTGATGCAAAAATCCACGGCTAGGCTTGTCTGTCGTCAGCGTCGCAGTTGCCACGTTACACCACTTCTCGCCGACCTGCACTGGCTACCAGTCAAGCAACGGATTGACTTCAAGGTTTTGTCGCTCATTTTTAGGTCACTTCATTCTTTGGCTCCAGCCTATCTCTTAGATATACTCCCCCATTAGGTCAAGCATCGTACCACCCGCTTTTCGGAATCCAGCAGTCTACAAATACCTCGTACAAACTTCAAATCCTTTGGAGACCGTGCATTTAGTTCGTATGCTCCCAAAGCCTGGAACTCCCCCTCGACCTGCGTCAGAACATCCCTGACCTGACCACATTTAAAAAGAACTTAAAAACACCTCTTTTTAGGAAAGCATTTAGTGGGTCCCTGTGATTCGTCCTTGATGTGCTTGTGCGTGCTGACACTGTGCATGCTGCCACTAACCACATTTGCATGCATCCCCTGTGCATGTCACCCCTAACCATGTTATTCATTTTGTTTGTTTATCAATCATGATATTGCTCACCATTCAATTGCATTTCCCATTGCAGCAAATGTAAAGCGCCTCGAGAGAGAGAGAGAGAGAGAGAGAGAGAGAGAGAGAGAGAGAGAGAGATTGAGTTCTCTGAGGGCGCTTTATCAAGTACATTAATATTATTATTATTATTATTATCACTTTTACGTCCTCGCAATTCTCTCACTCAGCCTGACCTATCGGAGACGCTTCGTCGGTAGGCTTCGCATCGTATTCGCCGACTGATTCCGATTTTCTAGTCGCTCGGCTGTGCGTATAACTCAAAATTCTAAACTCAAATTGTGCTTGTATGACCGCGCCTTCAGCTTTTGTATGCTCGCGAAGTCTGCAGCTCACTCCCGACTTAGCACCATGACATCCCCTGTCTTGGTGGAACTTAAGCAGAAACTGAAAACCGACCTGTTCTTTATATAATTTGCTCGTTCTGCGAGATTTGTCATTTGTGCTTTGTCATTTCTGCTCACCGCCGACCTGCGCTGGCCTCCCATCATGCAGCCTGCATCCGACATGCGACATCGCTCTGCGCGAGCTGTCATTTGTTAGCTTACTTATGTTAAAATTTAAATTTTTTATTATTACTCATCATTTGACATATTTCTTTTCCAGCGTATTTAAAGTGTCTAGAAAGTGGTTCGCTTCTCTTTTGGAGCCAAAACGCTTATAATTATCATCCTTATTATTACTACATCAAACATCGAGTACTCTCTGATCCACTCAGAGTCACTTCGCTGGAGTCTGCAGCGACTAAAGCAGCATGTCTAGTGCAAAAGGTAGCTTTTAAAAAACAATGACAGTCTGAATGTTTTATTTACGCCAACTAGAGTTTTCAGAAGATTTGAATAGAGGGACTCGTTAACGCCACGCTAAAGCCGACACGCATCCAATGGATACTACAACGTTCTGAGGCTAGTGGCAACCGATTAAAATGCTGTAGTGCTTGTTTTGTGCTGGCTAACCTGCTATCGTGCAAGAATGGAAAATGGCAATTAAACCAATCACCTCTTCAAACTTACGAGGTCCGCGATAACCGAGCAAAAAAGTCTGCATCAACTTGTAATAACATTGTAATTAGCGAAGCGCCTTGACACTTACGTGTGACACTGTGACGCCTCACCTGTGGCCAATAGTTGAACCGTTGAAGCAGCGCAGCGTCAGGCCACTAATGCAGGTTATGTTTCGTGTTGCCTGCTGCGATTGATTGATTGGGCTCTCATATATGTTGCCCTTTGAAAATAATCAAGGAGAGTCTCGTTTACCACGCACGTGCGCCCGCTGTGTCTCAGTGAGACTCCGACACGAACAGCCGCCGCCGGAGCTACTATTATACCGCACTGCACGATCGCATTCGAAGCGCCAAGTCACTATTCACCCTCGCCGTAAGTGGATGAAAGAAACTCGGCTAGCGGATCGCGAGGTGAGCTTTTGGCAGCTGGCAGGGGGCCGACCAGACGACTCATCGTTCGCCGGAATGAAACTAGGTCGTAAGGTAGGAGTCAGTTGAGTGTCCGAGACGCTATCAAAACCGGATGGCGGTGGAGATGGCGGCATTCGAGCAGATGTCAAATGCTGGCAGCTGAATTCCTCGACGAGCATTCTCGCAGCCGCGCTTATAGTCGCGACCTGCCCTGGGCGGCGGGTCCGGCAAATCCGTCAAAATTCCACTCCGGGGTGGTGGGGGGTGATGCTGGTGTCGGCTGCTCTCCAGACGTCTAGCGAGCGGCGGTCTTCGACCTCGCTTCGACCTCTCGTCGTCGCCAGCGCGTCGAACGTAGCCGGCCCGCCTTCGCTCGAGGCTTCCGGCTCGGTGCGCAGACGGACTCGGCGGCCGAGGGGCGAGCCGCTCGAGTAGACGACGACGCGGAGGGGGCGAACGAATCGCGAGATTTGCGAGAAACCGCGAGAACGAATCCGCCGCCGCCACGGCTAGCAAAGCTGGCCGTCGGCCACCTGCGCCGGCCACCCGAAGGCGACCTAGGTCGTCACTACGGCGCACACGAAGCCGCCGCCCGCGCGAGCGCCGTCAGCAGCAGCGATCCGCTGCGTTCGTTCCGCTGCGAAGCGAAAGAAATCCTGCTCGAAATCCTGCTCCTTTCTTTGACTGCGCACGACAGCGAGCTCTGCGACAGCGAGCTCTGCGACAGCGAGCTCTGCGACAGCGAGCTCTGCGACAGCGAGCTCTGCGACAGCGAGCTCTGCGAAAATTTCGCTCGCAAGATTTCACTTGCGCTGGCACGGCCGCAATCTCGCGCAATGCGCTGCAAAAAATTTCTCCGACACACTCCCCCATCAGGCCGAGCATCGTACCACCCCGCTTTTCCGAATCCAACAGTCTGGAAATACCTCGTACAAAACTTCGAATCCTTTGGAGACCGTGCATTTAGTTCGTACGCTCCCAAAGTCTGGAACTCCCCCCCTCCCGACCTGCTTCAGAACATCCCCTGACCTGACCACATTTAAAAGGAACTTAAAAACACACCTATTTAGGACAGCATTTGGTGGGTCTCTGTGATTCGTCATTCACGTGCTTATGCGTGCTGACACTGTGCATGCTGCCACTAACCACATTTGCATGCCGACCCTGTGCATGTCACCCCTAACCGTGTCATTCATTTTGTCTGTTTTTCAAGCATGATTTGACTTACCATTCAATTGCATTTCACTTTACAGCAAATGTAAAGCTTCTAGAGAGAGATTAAGTTCTCTGAGGGCGCTTTATCAAGTAAATTATTATTATTATTATTATTATTATGAAAATTGACTGCAATAGCGGGGCCAATGCCGCAATCCACTCCAATCCACCGTAAAAAAGACTAGAAATAGACTGCGCCAACTGCTCCGATTTGTATTGCACATCAAAGCACACTGTATTGTGTGCACAAGCACTAATAATTTTAAAATGTGCATCCGCGAACTTTGGCAATGCGCGGCTCTCGCCCGAAATGACCTGGGAAATATCGCAATCCACTCTAATCTACTGCAAATCACACTCAAATCGCCGGCGTGAAGCTCTAATGTATATTGCATATAAGACTAGACTCATTTCAAAGTGCACCCAAAAAATGTCACTCTCTTGTGCATACGCGTTTTTATGCAATACACTGCAATCGACTGCGACGGCCTAATCTCATACTGCAATCCTCCGCAAAGTGACCAGAACGCGTACGCTAGAAGCTCTAATTACCGCATTTTTAAGTGCATTAGTCGCACTTTTTCGAATTGTTTTTTAAATGAAACTGGGACTTGTTTACTGCAAGTCAAAAAATGTCTTAATTCAAAAACCACTCCTTGCCTACCTATCTAGACTGCTCAACTTCTTCATGCGTGATTAACTAGTTTACACATGCTTTACTTTACCTGACCATAAACCCTAAAATTGTATATTTCAAGCGCACTGGATGGAACAAAAGATGATGTAATCTATGAGGGAAGTGATGACTCAGACATTGACTATGCTGCAGAAGACTATGAAGATGTTAGCAGTGATAACGATGTTGAGTTTCTTGCTAACTGTGATAATTAAAGACAACTTATGTTAAAACGAGATGAGCTATATATTTAGTAATGATATTGTTCAATGAAAACCTTTTCAAAAAATTGTGTCCGTAAATTTAGGGTGCGATTTATACTTGAATGCGACTTACAATCGTAAAAATACGGTATGATTGCACGCTGCACTACTCTTTGGTCATTGTGTAATCGTACAATTTCACTATAATTGTCTCGACCATTTTGCACCTACATAGAGCACCGCAATCTCCATTAAAAGGCCAGAAAGCGTACACTGTAAGCTCCAATAGCGATCGCATAATGCTCTAATCTTCGGTCACTGAGTAATCACACAATTTCACTACAATTGCCTCAACCATTCTGTAGGAATAACAATAATACATTGTATAAAGCGTGCTCAGAGAACTCAATCTCTTTCTAGGCACTTCATATTTGCTGAAGAGGAAACACGATCGAATGGTTACTGGTAGTTAGTGGTAGCAATGCACTACAATCGACTTCAATTGCCCCAGCCAATACCGCTATCAACAACAATCCTATGCAAAATGTCCTGATTGGTTTCTCAATGCTCCAATTTTGAATAAATTTTACAAAGCATACTGTTTAAAGTGCAACCGGGTCATTTTAACGCATTGTGCTCGTAAAATCTCGGGCAATGAATACCAATCTACGGCAACGGCTTGGCTCGAAGTAACAATCCACTACAATCTGGGGCAAATAAACCACAAATTGAATTTGCGAATCTCCAATTGTCATTGAATATAACATTTCATTGTGTTCAAAGTGAAACCTTAGAGTGTTTTCAAGCTGTTGGGCTTGTTAATTGTCAATAATGCACGGAAACCCTCAGTAATGGTGGGGGTCAATACTGCAATCCGTGGAGAATCGACAAGATGGGCACCGCGGAACTGCAACTGTCTTTCCACCTAACACCTAAATTCACGCGCAAATAATTTGCACCCATCGTACGTGTTCAATCGACGGTAAAACATGGCAATCGACGGCACTGACCTGGCTATAGTGGTCCGTTACAAATAGATCGACAGTTGCTGCGAGAGGCTCCAATTTTTCTTTTGTATTGCAGCATACTGTACGTACAAAAAATGCAGCCAACACTTTTAAACAATCGAGAACGTACAGTTGACTAACCGCCTTCTTTCTAGCTTATGCAGAGTGCCTGAAAGAGATTTAGCTCTCTTAAGGCGCTTTGCAAATTTCGCTTATTATAATTACTGCCTGGCAAGTTCGACGCTAAACATGGCGTAAGGTGCAGTAGTCCAAGCAGCTGCTGCCACTCAGCGATCTTATAAAGCTGCTGGTGGTTCTCAAAAGCCCTCGTAAGTGCAGTTCTTGGCTGTAAAAAGCTCCTCCGACAGTCGTGTGGCTGACCGATCATCCGATTTACGAGATTTATATCGTCTCAGAAGATATTGTAATACGTAAGGATGAAAAAAGAATGTGTCTTATCATCCACAGAGTTAAACCAGCTACCTCCGCAACCAGTGGCTGAAATCACACCTGGCCGCACTCATTTACCTAACTGCTTCGACTACAGGTTAGGCGTGCAAGTGGTGAGCGCCAGAACTAACTACACCGAGGATTTTTTCAAGTTTTGGTTTTCGGTGCTCTAGCATAGGGATCCCGAGGTTGGTGTGTTTACTCAGGTGACCTAAGCTGTGCCTTACCTAGCCTACGATGCGCTCTCGAAAGCCGTTCTTCTGGTTAAGTATGCGGTTTACACTGACACAGAACTGTATTAGCTGCCTGCGTTCACTCGTGCACAAGTCCTTGTTTCCAGCAGCAAATCGTGGCCAATGCTCCGGCTGAAGGAGACGGACGCTGTCAACACACCTCGTGCCGGAGAAATAATAATTATAATAATAATGCACTTGATAAAGCGCCCTCAGAGAACTTAATCTCTTTCTAGGCGCTTTACATTTGCTGCAAAGGGAAATGCGATTGAATGGTAAGTCAAATCATGCTTAAAAAATGAATAATATGGTTAAGGGTGACATGCACAGGGTCAGCATGCAAATGTGGTTAGTGGCAGCATGCACAGTGTCAGCACGCATAAGAACGTCAAGGACGAATCACAGGGAATTCAATAAATGCTGTCCTAAATAGGTGTGGTTTTAAGTTCCTTTTAAATGTGGTCAGGTCAGGGGATGTTCTGACGCAGGTCGGGAGGCAGTTCCAGGCTTTGGGAGCGTACGAACTAAATGCACGGTCTCCAAAGGATTTAAGGTTTGTACGAGGTATTTCTAGACTGTTGGATTCCGAAAAGCGGTTGGTACGATGTTTGGCCTGATGGGGTAGTATATCTGACAGGTAGGCTGGAGCCATAGAATGAAGGGACCTAAAAGTGAGCGATAAAACCTTGAAGTCAATCCGTTGCTTGACTGGTAGCCATCGCAGGTCGGCGAGAAGTGGAGTAATGTGGCAACTGCGACGCTCACGACAGACGAGCCTAGCTGCAGAGTTGTGCACCAGCTGCAATCGCCTGATCGCACATGCTGGTAGGCCAGTAAGCAGTGAGTTGCAGAAGTCGAGACGAGATGCCACGAATGCAGGGACCCGAAAAGGTTGCCATGCAACGCAGGAGGTGTCAGTAGTGCCGCTAGTTTCCTTTGAGCTGCAAAGCACCGCAAGCTGGGCTCAGTCTGCCCACCCTACGAGTGTCCGCCGTACTGGATCCAGGCCGTCTGCGCTGCTTGTTCAAACCTCGATAAAAGCTGCCGAGATTTCTACTTACATATCACGCACAAGCGTAGCCATACATGAGCTCGCGGCCTGCGCAAGCATTTCGCAAGGCAAGAAAGACGAACACGCGCTCCTTGACTCTCACTTGGGGGGCTCTCAATGCCAGCATCTCACCTCGGGCTCGGCCACAGCAATGGCAACTGGACATTATGATTTGACAATGGTTTGCCAGGGTGCGGCCAACAGGGTCTGGCCATAGCGGTCCGTTACAAATAGATCAACAGCTGCTGCGAGAGGCTCCAATTTTTCGTTCGTATTGCAGCACACTGTACGCACAAAAAATGCAGCAAAATTCTTTTAAACAATCGAGAACGTACAGTTGAGGGCAGTGCACTGCAATCGACGGCAATGGCCAGGCTTCGACCACAATCTGTTTCAGATTGACTAGAAATAGGTTTTTTTTTCGTAGTGCCAATTACCATGCCACATAAAGTTTACTGTGGCCACACATACTTTCAACCCATTGCGCTCGTTCAATCTCGGGCAATGAATGGCTATCAAAGGCAATGGCCCAGAAAAATACGACAATCTGTGACGAATATAACACGCACCGCCCCAAACAGACGGAAAGTTTCATGGCGATGCTCCAATTTAGAATTCTCTTTGTGTTACACTCGATTTTTGGTGCTTCCGGAAATTAAAATAACAATAGAATACAATTGATAAAGCACCCTCAGAGAACTCGATCTCCATCTGGGCGCTTCACAACTGCTGCAAAGAAAGCTCGGTCAATTGGTTACTGGTTGCATGCGCGATAAACAACAAGAATCACATGGTTAGGGTCGACGTGCATAGGGGGTCAACATGCAAATGTGGTTAGTGGCAGCATGCAAAGCGTCAGCACCTATAAGCACATAAAGGGCGAACCAGAGACCCACTAAATGCTGTCACAAATAGATGCATTTTTAATTTATTTTTAAATGTGGACAAGTCGGGAGATGTCGTGACGCAGGTCGGGAGTGAGTTCTGGGCTTTGGGGGCATACGAACTAGATGCACGGTCACCAAAGGATTTGAGGTTTGTACGAGTATAGGTAAACAGTTAAATTCCAAATTGCGGGTGGTACGGTGCTTCTCCTAGTGGGGCAGTAGACCTGATAGGTTGGCTGAAACCAAAGAATGAAGGGACCTAAAATTGAGTGATAAACCTTGAAGTCGATGCTTTGCTTGACAGGGAGCCAGTGCAGGTCGGCGAGAAGTGGTGTAACGTGAGAACTGCGACGCTAACGACAGACAAGCCTAGCTGAAGAGTTTTGCACCAGCTGTAAGTGCCTGATTGCACATGCCGGTAGACCAGCAAGCAGTGAGTTACAAAATTCGAGACGGGATGTCACAAATGCATGGACCAATTTAGATGTGGCATCCCTATTTAAACAAGCCCAAATTTTAGCAATGCTACGTAGCTGAAAGTAGGCCGACTTTACTGTAGAACTGATGTGGTCGTTCAAGGAAAGGTCAGTTTGGAACATGACACCTAGATTTCGTGCAGATTCGACGGGCGATATGCTGGCAGAGCCAATTTTGAGTGTTAGTCTTTCCAATGTCTGAATCACACTTGGTTTGCTCATAACTAATAATAATAATAATAATAATAATATTGCACTTGATAAAGCGCCCTCAGAGAACTTAATCTCTTTCTAGGCGCTTTACATTTGCTGCAAAGTGATACGCAATAGAATAGTAAGTAAAATCATGCTTAAAAAACAGACAAAATGAATAACATGGTTAGGGGTTACATGCACTGGGTCAGCATGCAAATGTGGTTAGTGGCAGCATGAACAGTGTCAGCACGCATAAGCACATCGAGGACGAATCACAAAGACCCACTAAATGCAGTCCTAAATAGGTATGTTTGCAAGTTTCTTTTAAATGTGGTCAGGTCAGGGGATGTTCTGATGCAGGTCGGGAGGGAGTTCCAGGCTGTGGGAGCATACGAGCTAAATGCACGGTCTCCAAAGGATTTAAGGTTTGTACGAGGTATTTCTAGACTGTTGGATTCCGAAAAGCGAGTGGTACGATGCTTTGCCTGATGGGGTAGTATATCTGAAAGATAAGCTGGAGCCATAGAATGAAGAGACCTAAAAGTGAGCGACAAAACCTTGAAGTCAATCCGTTGCTTGACTGGTAACCAGTGCAGGTCGGCGAGAAGTGGAGTAATGTGGCAACTGCGACGCTCACGACAGACAAGCCTAGCTGCAGAGTTTTGCACCAGCTGCAATCGCCTGATCGCACATGCTGGTAGGCCAGTAAGCAGTGAGTTGCAGAAGTCGAGACGAGATGTCACGAATGCATGGACCAACTTGGACGTGGTATCCTTATCTAAACAAGCCCTAATTTTAGCAATGTTATGAAGCTGAAAATAGGCTGATTTGACTGTGGAGCTGATGTGGTCGTCTAACGAGAGGTCGCTTAAGGTGGTTTTATCATCATTCAATTTAGGTAAATTTGCTGTCATCCATAGGCGGATGTCATCAATACATGTAGCAAGGTAGTTGATAGAATTCGACGAGCTAGAGGTATAGGAGGGATCAAAGCAAAGATACAACTGAGTGTTACGTGCATAGAAGTGAAAGCCTAGATTGTGCTTGGTAATCACGTCGGCAAGAATTGTAGTATAAACTGTGAAAAGAAATGCCATTGTTTATGCTAGCTCTCGGTCAGTGCATTGCAATCAATGGAAATTCAGTCCTGGATGTTGGCACATGTTCTTAAGAAGACGGTTTCCAGAGCATGACATCACGTTCTAGTCCTTACGAAGATTAGGAACTGCCTACCACGGTGGCTGGCCATAATAATCTTAATGGCTCGTTGGTTCTGTCTAGGCTGGACTGCTGCAATCATGTTTTGGCCGGCTATCGAAAAAGCCATTGAGCAGCTAAAGCTGATGATTAATATGGCTGCGAGGTTAATCAACAAATTCTAGTATCTTAGCCAAGAGTCTCCTCCACTGAAGGAGCTTAAATGGCTCCCAATTGATGAACGGATGTAACTCCACAAAGCCATAAAGACTATGGGGGAGTTACGCAGGAGAGTTTTGCATAGCGAACTCGCAGCCTAAGCGGCTTTCGGTACGCATTCGGTAGCCAACAGACTTCATCTCTCGCAGCAAAGAGAAAGTGGGAAACATAGCAGAGTCAGGAGAGCTGTTGAGGTAGTGAGTAGCATGGAAGTAGCGGACTCAGGATAGCTGAAAAGGATGAGGTGTAGTGGGCAGCAGGAGAGTAGTTGTCGTTGCGTAAGAATTGTGGAAGTGAGTTCCAGCCTAGGACCTGCATAGCTAAAGCTTCTGTTGCCAACGGCTTTAAGCGGAGGAATGGAACAGCTAATTTATTGTCCATACATGGCCTTAGGGCATGAAGAGGCTGAAACTGGTTCAGCAGCTCAGCTAGGTACGGAGGAGCCAAGCCGTGGCGGGCCTTGTGGGTCAGCGTAAGAACTTTGGTCCGTATTCGTTGATCAACCGGCAGCCATCCTAGCTCTTTTAGCAAAGGAGACACAAACCTCTTGTCTGCCTTGCAGCCACATCCATAGCTAGCTGCAGTGGCCTAGTTGTAGTGGCTCAGTGACGGTGCAATCTCGTACTGCTTCGCCTAGTTGGCTACAGGTTGACTACTTGGGTCATGTTTTTTGACAATGTATTTCTATAATTCGATGCACGTCATCCGCTTCTTCGTCCCATCCGCTTCTCCGTCCTTTGCACTCGTTTTCTTCCGATCGATGGCTGGAAAAACGAAGATTTGCAAAATGACTGCCAGTACAATTGCGACCACAACACTGCGATGCCTCCACTTCAAGCTACTTTACCACTTAAGGTAATCAAGTGAGACTCAGGATGCGGAAAGGATGTTGCGGCGTTCACTGTGGCATTCGTTGCACTAAGTTGCGGTGGGGCATCTGCTCGTAATCCGAATTTTAGCTTGCAACTCAAGGCGAAAAGACGGCCGAGAGACGCATCTCGAAAAAGTCATTAGTTTGGACACTCGTACCTCAAGGCACCACTGTACTTAGTATGAATTCACCCGATGTGAATAAATTGTAGTAATAATAATAATAATACATTCAAATAGCGCCTTTACAGCGAAATTAATCTCTTTGTAGGCACTTGACGTATGTTTTATACCATATAGTTAGTGGTAAAATTCACGGCCTCAAGATGCATAAGTAGCAGGCAAAGCGTCAACATCAAAATATGATTAGCGGGAAAATACATAGAGTCAGGACAGATGAGCACACAAAGAGCAAATCAATGGAACCCGAAATGCTTTTAGGAACCTAAAATTTATTTTGCAGATTCTTTTTAAATGTCATCAAGTCCGAATTGTATGTCAATCTGATGTGAGTTCCGGGCTCCTGAAGCACACAAACTAAAGGGAAAATCTCTAAAGATTTAAGATTGGTTCGAAGCATAGCTTAACGATTTCTGTCAGAAGAGCGAGTGTTACAGATGCCTAGTCTGGTGGTGCGTAGTTCTGATAGGTAATAATAATAATGTAAATGCGCTTAATCCAGTGCCCTCAGAGAATTAAATCTCTCTCTAGGCACTTTACATTTGCTTCACAGGTAGGGTGAAGCTTGAGAATAAAAGGAACTAAAAGTGAATAACAAAACCTTAAATATAATTGATGATATAGTTTATATGTATAGTGCCCTAAGAGAACGTAATCTCTATTCAGGCGCTTTCACATATGCCATTGGGCTCGAGCCCACTACCTTGGTCACCAAATACATTCACCTCGACCTCGGTCGTTACAGGAAAGCACCTTAACCACTGGGTCAAACCAGCGTTGCAGAAATACACTGTTTGACTGGGAGCCAGTGCAGGTCGGCGAGAAGGGGATCGATGTGGCACCTGCGACCCTCAAGACAGACAAGCCTCGCTGCGGAGTTTTCGCACCCACTGTACGCGCCCGAGTGCACAGGCCGAGAGACTTGCAAGCAGCGAATTACAGAAGTCGAGATGGGATGTCACTAATGCTGGGCCAATTTTGATAGGTTTCTCTTTCTAAGATGGCCCAAAGTTTTGCAAATTTACGCAGCCGAAAGTAGGCAGACTTTATTTTGGAACTGATTGCAATTTCACATGTCAATACGACACGGAAGAAAACAGTCGCGTCACTTTAGGATGGCGACGGTAAGTGACCCCAAGATTTGCTGTCGTAGCATAGCTCACCAGAGAAAAAATAACAGGAAATAACCTGAAAGCACGCATCCTCACCGGATGATGTCGTTTAAAGGCCTCCGCAAGTTTGCCAGTCTCCTTTTCCGCAAGTTTAAGCTACTCGTCTTGTCATTGTACAGGTCGGTGGTTGAAATTTGGTCGGTACTCGCGGTCTTGGACTTGGTTTTGTGGTCATCTCAAAAGCCGAGAGCGCTCAGGTTGCAGTCAGCCGGTCGCAAATTTCCACGGCTGTAGAGTAACTAGCGAAGACGGTAGCGTATATTGAAAATAAATGAACGGATCAAATCTGCCGCAACGAAGCCGGATGTACATCATGGGAAATGGGGAGGCCGGATGTACATCACGGGAAGTGGGGAGGGCGCACTCCGGGCAGGTATGCTAACAAATAATAATATAATAAGAATAATACACTTGATAAAGCGCCTTCAGAGAACTTGATCTCTTTCTAGATGTTTTACATAAGCTGCAAAGGAAGCATGATTGAATGATGAGTAGTAGCATGCTCAATCAAAAACAAGGTTAGGAATTAAAAGAATAACATGGTTAGGGGTGGCATGCACAGGGTCAGCATGCAAGTGTGGTTAGTGGCAGCATGCACGGTGTCAGTACGCATAAGCACATAAAGTATGAATCACAGGGACCCACTAAATGCTGCGATAAAGAGGTACGTTTTTAATTTGTTTTTAAATGTGGTCAAGTCGGGGATGTCGTGATTCGAGTCATTAGTGAGCTCCAAGCTTTGGGAGCATACAAACTAAAGGCACGGTCTCCAAAGGATTTGAGGTTTGTACGAGGTATTGGTAAGCAGTTAGATTCCGAAAAGTGAGCGGTGCGATACTTAGCCTGGTGGGGCAGTAGTAAATCTGATGGGTCGGCTGAAGCCAAAGAATGAAGTGTCCTGAAAGTAAGTGACAAAACCCTGAAGTCGATGCGTTGCTTGACTGGTAGTCAGTGCAGATCGGCGAGAAGTGGTGGGATGTAGCAACCGAAAAGTGGTGTGATGTGGCAACCGACGCATACGACAGACAAGCGTAGCTGCAGAGTTTTGAACCAGCTGTAAACGCCTGATTGTGCTGGCAGGTATATCAGCAAGCAGTGAGTTACAGAAGTCAAGACGGGATGTCACAAATGCATGGACCAACTTAGATGCGGTCTCCCTGTCTAGCTGCGCTGATACGCGTGTCTGGTGCGCGAAAATTAAACGGATTCCGAGACCAAATAAAAACACGTGACTGCTGCAACGAAATTGTGGACTTGACGACAAGCAGTCTTCTGCAAAAACACTAAAAATAATTCGTTTCGATAGCCCTTTGAGAGAATCAAATCGCTACGAAGGCACTTCGTGAAGAGTTTTTTGTTCTTGTTGACAACAGGGAAAGCATGAACTAGGGTTTTAACAGTGGCATTAAAAATTACTTGCCCTTTATTAGCACCCTAAAGAAATTAACCTTTATCTTTCTAATGCATCTCGCGCATATTAAAAAAGGAAGCCGATACGTGCTAATAAGCTGCACAGCTGCAACGCGTTGGGTTGCAGAAATAAAAAATCGCGCGGATGAGGCAAGCGTTGGGAGAAACTGGTGAGTTTTGAGCTTCGCCTTAAATTTCTCAATCAAATTGGGAATCTATTTCTTTCTCAATCAAATTGGGAATCTATTTCTTTTTTTTGGTTGACAGCGATTTCCGGCCTTTATTGGTTGCACACGAATTGGAGAAAACGCCTTTTTGAAAATTTATGGTTGGTCGGAAGCGAAACTATCAGAGTTAGAGCTAGGCAAGGCAGACGGTACGACGTGCAGCGTCACGATCGAGCGACTGAAGCGCGACGATCGAGCGTTGCACGCGGGCATAGATGACCGAATACCGATATACCATATATATTAATATATCAATAATGTATATATATATATAATATATCTATATATATATATACCAATAATATATATATATAAGAATATAATAATATACCATACACCGAAGATGTAACCGGAGCTAGCGGCCTCGGGAATCTAAACTTGAGCGATCCGCTGCTTTTAATAATAATAATGCACTTGATAAAGCGCTCTCAGAGAGCAGACGTGTCAAAAAACACACAGCACGCGGCTGAGCTCCTTAAAAAATGGCTGAATTGCTGCGGCAACGCCAGCCCGCCTGGACCGATCGCAGATTATCGCATTGCATTGCGATGTAGTGCGTTACAGTGTATCGCGGGGCTATAAATTGCCACGGGAAATATAGCAGCGAGCGAGTGAGTGGCTTGCTGTCCCGTGAATGAGAATCTTTCTCCATCGGTTCGACTTGCCTTTTTTAAATCCTGAAACTGCGTCATTTGCGACTAATTTATCGACGCGCTTCCTGTTCAAGATATTTAAAGTGCTTAAAAGAGATTCGGCTCCATTGGGGCGCTAAATGGGTTTTTTATTATTTGCTAATAATCAAGACAGTACACAAGGCGTTTGCTTCTTTCATGTAAAAGCTGTTGGTGGAAAGACGCTTTAGCTGTGCCTGCCTGTAGTGCACAATATACTCCTGCTGCTCTCAGGCGTTGCGATGCGACATACTTTCACTATCTATTGAATAACGCACGCCATTTCTTCATTAGTCGCTCCCCGCGCTAGAGAGCGGCCTCGGGCGACTCCTAGCGCTGTGTGGACCTTTACTTGATTTCTCCATAATACCTTCGGGTATTCCGCTGCTATCTTCGCTGTGACTATTTATGAGCTGTCCTCGGATATGCTACACAAAACACGACCTGCTTAGCATAAGGTGCGATGTCGCCATTAGTCGATATCTACCGGCGGGCCTTCTCCGGCGGGTCAGTGAGAACTTTCCTGCATCCTGCGTTCGCCCTATCAACAGCTCGGCTATCAAACCTACGACGCGTAAGGTTAAAGCGCTGAATAGTACTTGTTGCGGTAGTAGCCCACCCGCCGTAGCCCAGCAAGTTGTGAAACGTCGTCCGACGGCCGTTACCAAGGTCCAATTCAAATTTGAAGAGCCCGCGTCCGCCGGGCCGGACGCAAACGGAGGAGAATACAAGCCACTTCATCGCCGTCGCCCAGTTGTTGGACAGCCTCTTAAATTCCGCCTACTAAATATCCGCTCGCTAAAAACCAAGGGGTTACTTATCCGCGATCAGGTGGTCCAGGAGAAGCTAGATGCATTTCTGCTTACCGAAACTTGGATGACGCCTTGTTCCAGAAGCTGTATTTCTGAGACCACTCCACCCGGGTTCTCATTCTATCAGTCCATGCGTTCTGACAAGGTTGGTGGCGGGGTTGCAATTGTTGTTCGCAAATCGCTTGGCTAAAGAATGTGCAGTTTCTCGCATGGGCCATCGTTTGAATCGGTTGCTATCAGGTCTTCATCAAAGACAATGCCTCTCACTGTTGTGATAAACCGGCCTCCTTCTGGCTGTCTGTCTTAACTTGTTTATAGAGGAGTTTTCAGAGTTCCTCACTAAATTATGTGTGTGTGACAGGACGTTACTAACTGTAGGAGACTTCAATATTTACGTTGACAACCCTAGCAACAGCCAGGTCCGCTCATTTCTTGACTGTCTGGAGAATTTTGGCTTGGTCCAACACGTTAATCATACCACCCACGTAGGTGGCCACATTCTAGATCTCGTGATCATTAAGGATGTCCTCCCCACTGACCTTATGGTGTGCCCACTGACCCTCTCGGATCATTGTTCGGTCTCGTTTACTGTTCCCTCTTCCTCGTACGTACAGGGCAATGTCAAATTTTTCAAACGCCATGTTTTTGAAATCTGTTTGTGATGCAGGTCTTCTTGATCTGCATTCAGACTCGACCGGCAGCCACGATACCCTCATGATGCAATGAACATGACAGTAGTGCTCTTGACAAGTATGATTGCTCCCGTTCATTCTATCCGTGTTCAAAGTCGTGGATTCTTCCTGGTCATTCCTTTCAATTTACAAAAAAACTCCTAAAGATGCTCCGGGTTAAGCGCAGGCTTGAACGTCGTTTCAAGAAGTTGTGGTCTGATGCAGATCTAGTCAATTTCAAAGGCTTTATTCGAGTTTACACGCGAAATCTTAAGAAACAAGGGCTTCTTTCTTCATTAGAAAGCTGAATTCCTGCCAGTCGGACACTAGACAGATTTACAAGACAGTAAACCACTTACTGGTCAATTCTGAGAGGTCCGACTCCCCAGATATTAAGGGCTCAGCCGAAAAGTTTTCAGCCTTCTTTACAGAAAAATTGTGTACATTCTTGCCTCTATTAAGCCCCCTCCGACTAAAGCAATCGAGGTTCCACAACCTGTGACCTTCCTTAAAAGGTTCTCCGATGTTTCTGCATGCGATGTGGCTGCCTTAATAAGGTCTAGCAAAAAGAGCTCGTCTCCTGGAGACCCTATACCTTCATCTCCGTGGTCTTCACTGGCAGACCAACTTAGCCCTGCCATAACCAAGGTTTTTAATGCGTCTTTGGGAAGAGGGGTCGTCCCCAAGTCCTTCAAATCGGCAATCGTTAGGCCCATTCTTAAAAAGCCTGGATTAGACACAGAGGTCCTAGCAAACTATTGCCCAGTTTCCCTTCTTCCTTTCTTATCAAAGATTCTTGAAAAAATTGTTGCTAAGCAGCTGCTTGAACATACTGAAAATAATGGAATGTCAGAAATATTTCAATCGGGATTCAAGAGGCAGCACTCCACTGAAACTGCTCTCCTCCGTGTTAACAATGACATTCTACGTGGCAACGACGACGGGAATGTCACTGCCCTAGCTCTAGTTTGAGCACGTGTCTCCTTTGCTAAAAGAGCTAGGATGGATGCCGGTTGATCAACGGATACAGAGCAGAGTTCTTACGCTGACCCTCATGGCCCACCACGGCTTGGCTCCTTCGTATCTAGCCGAACTGCTGCACCAGTTTCAGCCTCTTCATGTCCTCAGGTCCTGTGTGGACAATAAATTAGCTGTCCCATTCCTCCGCTTAAAGACCGTTGGCGACAGAAGCTGTAGCTCCGCAGGTCCTAGACTGTGGAACTCGCTTCCACAATTCTTACGCAACGACAACTACTCTCCTACTGCCGACTATGGCACATTCTTTTCAGCGGTCCTGAGCTGCTACTTCTATGCTACTCACTACCTCAACTGCTCTCCTGACTCTGCTATGTTTGCCTCTTTCCTGTTGTTGCGTGAGACGAAGTCTGTTGGCTACCGAATGCGTACCGAAATCCACTTAGGCTGCGAGTGCACTATACAAAACTCTCCTGCGTAACACCCACATGGTCTTTATGACTTTGTGGAGTTACAGACGAAGATACATTACAATTACATTACTTCCTTGCCACTTGCTACCTCCCTCTCAACCTCAAGTAGCCATATATTTTGACTGCATAATTATATATATATATTTATTTATTTAGGTATTTGGCCATTTATTGAGTACAGAAAGGCACTTAAACAATACGTGCTCTACTAGAAATCTTCGGCGTAAAATCATCCAAGCTCTTTGGAAACGCTGACGAAATCAATGCTCTCACGGTCCTTGTGTGTGAACAGCTGCAAATTACAGCTAAGCCAGCTGTAAATGTAAATTCTATTATTGAGTCCTATCTTGTCGTCTTATCTCGACTCGCCCCCTCATGGTCACTCAGCGGAAAATGCCAGTAACCGACTGGCCGTCTCGTAGCCACTCACCAGAAAATGCTGGTGATTGATTTGAGTGCAGAAAAATCAATCAAAGCTCTTTGGAGAGAAAGCAATTCATTTATCTCCACAGTAACAAACAAAAAATTAATAATTATTTATATTTCTGAAGATGTACAAATCACTAAATGAAAATGAGCATATCGGAGAATTACATCTGAGCACAGGAGGCTACGTACTCGCTAGATGCTTAGCTTCACAGTAATTATCAAGGTAATAATATTTTCCTATTTTTGCAGGCTTAGAAAATCAAGCTAGCGGCAGCTTGCCCGTCATCGCACCGTCGGTCCTAGTAATAGCATTGATGACGTAGACTCAAATTAATCGACATTTCAAATCCTCTTCAATCAATCAATCAAATCAAATCAACAATCAAATCCTCTTATCCGCCTTGATACAGAATGGCAAATGCTAAGGGATCCGTCTAACTGGTCGAAAGGCCGCTGTTCTTCATTTATAACTGAGAGATATATATATATAATTTATTTATGATATAACTTCATCTACAACTTATTTATAACTGCGTCTTGGAGGAAAAGCACTGCAGACCTGTGGGCTCGGCTTTTACTTATATGCTGTTATAATGTTGATACCCAGCTGTATTTTACCTTTAAACATTTTTAATCCGCTGCAGCAATCCCGATAAACTGAGTGCTTCGTTTGTAGACATTTGATCCAGTATGTCAGCCAACTTCGTTACACTAGACGACGGGCAGCCGAACTCTTGCTCTTAGGACAACTTAAGCGTGGGGCGTGGCTATTCAGCTTTTCTCTTCGATTGATGATGCAGCTGTGCGGCCCTCACCGTGTTCGCGGAATATATTTAGATTTTATTTTTAATAA
Source organism: Cristatella mucedo (assembly GCA_009760855.2). Lineage (NCBI taxonomy): Eukaryota > Metazoa > Bryozoa > Phylactolaemata > Cristatellidae > Cristatella > Cristatella mucedo. Next base: position 1,997,230 of record WPIO01000055.1, read on the forward strand.
GTGCTTACATTTCGAATGTTTCAACAAAAAGACTGACTCTACAGCTAATCATCGCATCCCATCGCTATCTAAAATTAGGAGCTTGATAGCACGGTGGCTTTCAAAGAATTTAACTAGCTTCGTAGTTCTTTCTAGCTGGACTACGGCAATTCCGTCTCAGCTGGGCAACCGGAAAAAACCATTAAGCTTCTGCAGCGGGTCAATAATATGGCTCCAATGCTAGTTTTCAAATCCCAGAGGTTCAGCCAAGTGACGACCTGCAAGCGCACCCGGTTGATCAACGAATACAGAGGAAAGTTCTAACTCTGATCCGTAAGGCGCGCCATAGCTTGACTCCTTCGTATCTAGCAGAATTGCTACACAAGTTTTAGCCTCTTTCTGCCTTCAGGTCCTCTATAGACAATAAAAATTAGCTGTTGTGTTCCTCTGCTTAAAAACAGTTGGTGACAGAAGCATCTGCATTTCAGGTCCTAGACTGTGGAACTCATGTCCACAATTCTTACGCAATGACATCCACTCACCTGCTGCCGACTGTGGCACATCCTTTCCAGCAGTCCAAAGCTGCTACTTTAATGCTAATAATAATAATGATAATAATAATAGGAATACATTTGATATACAGTAGCTCCCTCAGAGAGCTCAATCACTTTCTAGGGATTTTAAATTTGCGGCAAAAGAAGCACGATCGAATGTTTGGTGGTAGCATGCTCAATGACAACAAGAATAACCTGGGTAGGGGTGACATTCGCAGGGCCAGTATGCAAGTGTTGTTAGTGGCGGCATGCACAGAGTCAGCACGCATAAGCACATAAAGTATTAATCACACAGACCCACTAAATGCTACTTGTTTCCATCAATACTATGTAGTGTTTGCTTCACACTGATAGCTATAAACAGCCATAGGGCTGTAAGGGTGCTGTCTGCTGTCGCCATTACGGTGTACGTGAACTAACGTACTGATACTGCATTGATGGCTTTGGTCCTATCTCAGTGGGAGACTTGTGGGAGATCTACTTCTTTGCACAATCTATACACTACCTCTTGGTGAGCCGTGATGGCACACTAGGTAAGGCGGTTGCTTGCCGAGCTGGTTTTGTCTAGCAGTTAAGGTGCTCGCCCCGACCAAGGTCTGACTGAGGTCGTGGGCTCGAGCCCCGAGGCATATGTGAAGCGCCTGAATAGAGATTAAGTTCTCTTGGGGCGCTATATAAGTGAATTATATTACTATATTATTTCGCGACCTCGGTCCCGAGGTCGCGGGTTCGATTCCTGCAGTGGGCGATTCTTTATTGCCACTTCAAGCGGTGGTGATAGCCGTAAAGGCTCTTCTGTCGCCATACAAAAAGAGGTTGTTAAATCAGCTAGGATTTATTATCTATTATTATTGCCGATGTAATCACCAAGCACAATCTAGGCTTTCACTGCTATGCAGTGACACACAGTTGTACCTACATATGCTTTGATCCCTCCGTAGCTATCAGCACGACAAAATCTCTCTACTCCTTTGCTTCATGTATAGATGGCACTTTGATGTCAACTCAAATCGAACTTTCTCAAATTGAATTACTAAAAACCAGCTTATTAGTTATGGGAAAACCAAGTGTGACTCATAAATTGGCAAGCTTAATTATCAAATTGGGCTCCGCCACCATACATCCTGTAGCGCTTGCACGCAAAACGGGAGTCCTGTTACTAAGTAAACTTTCAAGAGAGATGCTGTCAGCTCCACAGTCAAGAATGCCTACTTTCATCTATGGACGTTGCAAAAAAGCAAGCCTGCCTAGACGAGGATACCACATTCAAGTCGTTAACTTGCGCTGGCTCCCCGTCAAGCAGCACGTCGACTTCAAGTTTTTGCCACTAGGCTTTCCGGCTGGCCACTCTCTTTCTACAACCGGCCGAACTATGAACTATGAACTAGCCATTTGAACCACGCCCCAATAAGGCTAGGTATCCTGCTCGGGTGATTCGAGTCGCTTAGCTGTGTCTCTAACCTACCTCAAATCCTTGGGAGACCGTATATTTACTTTTTAGGAATCCAAAAGCCTGAGAAACACCATCGACTGACATCGCGACACCCCATGACTTGAACTTATTTAAAAAGAAGCTATGCACCCACCTGTTCCTCACAACATTTGCTGTCCATGTGAATGGTCCTTTATGTGCTTATGCGTGCTGACACTGTACACATTATCACTAAGTAACTATCATGCTTTTCTTGTAGCATATTCGAGTGCCTAGAAAGAGATTAATCTCTTTAAGGTCGCTATACAAATGTTTGTTATTAAGCGAACCAACCGGCGACCGATACGGCGAGTCCACTTCATTGCATCGTGGAGGTGGCAGTGTCGGAGAACTTGAAGGTATCGCCGGTGGCGGGAACGCTGGGGTTGCATTCGGGAGCCGACGAAGCACACGTTTAACTTCGAGTATCTGGAAAGATATATAATTTTCCGCGTGAAATCACGACGCGAGGAACATTTTCTTTCATTTAAAAGTTTCTTTTCGCGATAAGCTTCCTCCAGCAGCGCATGGTTGTCGGTGCAATTCGCGGCACGTGAGTACCAACCAGACGCGGTGGAGCGACGTGTGCGCGCGTGCGGACGTGCGTGATCTGACAGCTGCAGCCTCGCAGCCGATGCGTTTGTACTGCGGTTGGGCGCGTTCACCGGCCTTTCGTCGTGTCTGTTGTTACGACGTAATAATTTTAATCGACTTAATCTTACTACGTAAGATTTAGCCGGCGGTACATCCTATGTCAAGTGCCTAGACAGATATACTGTCGTTCTCTTGGGGACGCTTTACAAATGTATCATTATTGTTATTATCATTATTATTATTATCCGCGATCGCCAGCCGCCCACCTCTCTCCCCAACCGCCTCTGCCGCCTCCCAGCCCAGGGTACGGCAACGTTTGGGAACGTTTGTTTGTAGCGCGCTAGCGTGCGTTGTGCCTCTAAGAGCCCGAGCTTCTACTTCGCGCGCGCGTTTCGTGGCCTTCCGGTGTTGTTCCGGCTACCGTGCGCAGTCGCATAGCACGTGCGACGTGCGATGAGAGAAAATGTAACCCGAAGCTCCGCGCGCGAACTTCCGCCTCTCGTACTAGGGAGCGTTGACCGCCGGAGTCTTTGCATTTCCTCGCCGCTGCCGACGACGCTGTACGCGCGCTATGTAGTAAGTATCAAGGAGTCCAGCCGTCCGTCCTAATCGGCACGTGCAACCTTGTTTACCACCGAGCTCGTCCTTCAGGCCGGCGGCCGACGGAATAATGCGCGGTCCTCCGGCTGGCTTTCTGTCGTCCCTCGCCAAAAATCTCAAAAAGCCTTAGCCGTTTTCAGTTATCGACAGAGGTACGTCTGCTTAGTGGTGGAGGCATTGGGCTAGGCTCGATCTCGTATTCGAACTGCTTCTGCCAGCATCCGTTGTGGCCGTGTGTCAAGCCAAGTGTGACTCCGAAACTGGAAAGATAATCGCTCAAAACTGGCTCCGGCCGCATATCTCCTGTTGCCTGTGCACTTAATTTAGGTGTCCTGTTCCAAAGTGACCTTTTACTAGATGACCACTTCAGCTCCACAGTCAAGTCTGCCAACTTTCAGCTGCATACCATTGCTCAGATTCCGGCTTGCTTAGACAGGGATACTACATTTTAATTGGTCCGTGCAATTGTAGCATCCTGTCTCGACTTCTGTAACTCACTGCTTGTTGGTCTACCAGCCTGTGCAATCAGGCGCTTACAGCTTATGCAAAACTTGGTAGCTAGGCTTGTCTGTAGTAAGCATAGCAGTTGCCATAGCAAACCACTTCTTGCCGACCTGCACTGGCTCCCAGTCAAGCAAAGAATTGACTTTTCTGTCACTCACTTTTCGGCCCCTTCATTCTTTGGCCCCAGCCTACCTATCAGATCTACTTCCTCACCGGGCCAAGCATCGTAAAACCCACTGTTCCGACGAATCGTTTAGCTAAACCTCGTACGAACCTCAAAACTTTGGAGACCCTGCCTTTTTTTTATATGGTCCCGAAGCCTGGAACTCACATCCGACTGACGTCAAGACATCTCCTGACTTGACCACATTTAAACAGAAACTAAAAACGCACCTATTTATCACAGCATTTAGTGGGTCCTTGTGAGTCGTCCCATGTGTGCTTATGCATGCTCACACTGCACATGCTGCTACAAGCTATACGGTTATTAGGTAATTTTTTCTTTACAGCATCTCTAAGTGTCTAGAGATTCAGTTCTCTGAGGGTGCTATAAAAATGTATTATTATTATCATTATTTGTTCTGTTTGTTCGGTCTTGTTGCAGTAGAGGGCACCGTAAGTATAGGTCTGTACAGAGAGAGAGGAAGAGAGTGAGTGCTACGTAAGGCAGACTGAGGGACTGAAGGAGGTGCATTGTTTTAGTGAGGCTATTCCTTAGAGATGAGTTATTTGCATACGCGTAGAGGCAAAATGCCTAATTGGTTAATTTCAAATACTTGCTGGTATTAATTACCTGCATTTACTCCTAGCCTGACAATTCTTTTGAATTGCCTGAAAGCACTGTACAACAATCAAAGCTAGTGGTCGTTAGCTTGGCTGTAGTGCGCCTGCAGTTTGTCTGTGCAGGAGTCTATTGCTTTTAGCCCGGTTGCTTTCAGCAACGTCCTATTTGCACTGGTGCTCGGAACTGTTGTTGCACCTAGCTCTATTAGCAAATGGAAGCCATGTGTGAAACTAGATTTTCCCAAGACATTATCGTCAAGCTTAACAGGTCACCTCAAAACGTGGCCTGCAGAGCTACATGTTCTCTGGAATTATTTGTCTAAGCTCTGGTGGCCAGCAAGCTCTCTGGAATCGGTCAGCGCTGAACAGCTGTCAACAACAGCCTGAAGCCTGCTGTTGTAGGACTTACAGTAAAGCCACCTGCACTTACTTGCTGAGTCTGAGCTGCCACCTTGGCCCCTTTAGGTGCTAACCTGTCACATAGTTAGTTTGCAATGGGTGTAATACAAGGACCCTAATAATTTCGATAGCTATTCTTGATCTTGGTGTGTGCCCAAGTAACTGGTGGCCTAGCAGCTGACAATTCGGCAGTACCTTACCCTGCTGCTGCTGCTGCTGCTGCTGCTGCTGCTGCTGCTGCTGCTGCTGCTGCTGCTGCTGCTGCTGCTGCTGCTGCTGCTGCTGCTGCTGCTGCTGCTGCTGCTGCTGCTGCTGCTGCTGCTGCTGCTGCTGCTGCTGCTGCTGCTGCTGCTGCTGCTGCTGCTGCTGCTGCTGCTGCTGCTGCTGCTGCTGCTGCTGCTGCTGCTGCTGCTGCTGCTGCTGCTGCTGCTGCTGCTGCTGCTGCTGCTGCTGCTGCTGCTGCTGCTGCTGCTGCTGCTGCTGCTGCTGCTGCTGCTGCTGCTGCTGCTGCTGCTGCTGCTGCTGCTGCTGCTGCTGCTGCTGCTGCTGCTGCTGCTGCTGCTGCTGCTGCTGCTGCTGCTGCTGCTGCTGCTGCTGCTGCTGCTGCTGCTGCTGCTGCTGCTGCTGCTGCTGCTGCTGCTGCTGCTGCTGCTGCTGCTGCTGCTGCTGCTGCTGCTGCTGCTGCTGCTGCTGCTGCTGCTGACCAGCACGGTGCTGAAGCTGCTGGGTAGGTGTGTTATGCTGTAATGAGCTGGTAGGCTTTCTGTATGAGAACCCTCGTATCATCGAAGCTCACTGCAAGTGGCTTTGGCTTTGTAGACGGCATGCAGACAACTGGAGAGGACGCTTTCCTTCCGGTGAAGACGCTAGCCGGAGAGCTGCTGTCTGTCGTCGACGAGCTCGGTGGCCAACTGAGCAGCGTCGGTGACAGCGCCGCTGGCGAGGCCTCCCGCCGCAGTGTGGCCGAGCGAGTCGTGAGGCGTCTGTCGTGCTGCGTCAGTGAGCTGAGGTCGTTGGGTCAGCACCGTCTGTCGCTGCCGCCACAGACAGGAAGTGGCACTCAGTCGCTGCCGCCAGCGCTCACAGATGGCAGCCGAAGCCGCGTGCTCGAAGGGGCCGCCAGCAGTGCGGCCCTCAGTGGTGACGTCGTCACCAGTGGTGGTGACGGTGCCTCTTGGAGCGGCACCACCCTGAGCAGTCGTCGCAATGGTCTTTTGGATTCTCAATCCCCGCATCTCACCGGCAAAACTGCAGCCGTTCCCATATCAGATGTGAGTGCAGCTGTGTCAGCTGCGTCCTTTATGCACCGTCGCGATTTAATCGCTGCGCTTTCGAGCGTCGGCAGTCATCCGTCGGCTCTTCCTCGGTGCGTGGCCCGCATCGTGCCGCCAATCGGCCTCCTGCTCATCTCGCACGCCAGGCACCATGGTGGTTGCGCTTGGTCACCGCGCTGCCCAGCTTCCATGAGCTTTGCTCACCTTTCGACTGGCAAGCACTCGGCCACTGCCTTCAGCAGTCTGCTTCACTGTATAATGCAAGCGATGGAATGATATTGCACCCTCACAGGTCTCGACGATGCAAGCCCTCTCCCCTTCTTACAGTGACCTAGCTGGTGCCTGCTGACCTTTGTGAAATGCCGAATGCCGAGGCTGCTCGACGTGGAAGCATGTTTCTTCCCGTCGGTTTTGCGAACGCATCGTACCAGCCGCAGTGCTCAGCATTGTTAATGTGGACTGTATTTGAAAGCCCCGTGGGTCATGTGGCGTATGGTATGTGAGCAGACACCGGGAATGGAAAAATCTGCTCATTCACTGCACAGCAAAGAGCTGTGGCTAGAAGCTGCATTAAAGATGCCGCAGCCAAGCACCACGTTCGCATCAGCTCACAGCTAGCTAGCCAGCCAGCACTATTGATAGTAATACTATTAATACTTTTGCATAACAACCCTCAGTGAACTTAGTCTCTGCCTAGGCATTTTACGTATGCATCATCGACAGGGGTCGCACAAATTGGTCTTTTTTTTCTGCTGCCGAGCTGAAAGTCCGCCCTCTTCCCAACTTCTGTTGTCACTAAGCATCCTCCCTCAGCTCCTGCTGTTTTGTTGCAATGACTTTGTGTACCGGCCAGCCGTTCGGTAGCCGTAGCGCAACGGGAACGGTTGCTTGCTTTTCACGACCCAGTTGTGGGCTTGCTTGAGCCCTGAATTGGGCAACTCCTTTCTTCTGCCATATAAATGAGGCTTTTAAATCGGCTAACCTTAAACTCGGCGTTTTTGTGACCCGCATCTTGCTAGATCGACAGACCAGAGCGAGTTGATCAGGCAACTGAGAGCCGCAGACGGCACAGGTCGGCTGATCGGTCTGTAGTAAGAGGATGATGATTGCTATTCAATTCTTCAATGCAGCCCAGCTTTGACATGGCATCAGCCTGTTTCAGAGCAGGTTTCTGTGTACTGAGTGCTTCACTTTTCTCCTAGAATGCGCATGGTGCTACCAATATTGCTAGTTTTACATTATGGAAGCTCTCGTGGTTGCATTGCATTCACATGTATGTGTCATTTTCTGATGTTTTCAATCTACAGTAGTTTACATTAGGGCCCCCTGCCGGGTGACACAAATAAGACACGGGTCATCTGTGAAATATCCCAGCCGTGTCACATGCCGAAAATGCCACTAGCTGAATGTGAATTACTTTGTAACCCCGGAATCCATGCCAGTATGTGTTTTACTTTAGGATGGGTGATGAATCCCGTAGGTGGGTGGGTGGGTTGCTGCTCATCAGTAGAGAGCTGCCCTTTTAGATGCACCTCCTTTGTATCTGAGCCGTCTCTGCAGCTGCATTAGCTGTTCTTGGCTTTGTAGACCCCGGAGCAGACGAAAGATCATGCCTCAGATGAAGCTGATTTTAGCGATTCAGAGTTCGACGAGTATGCCATGAAGGCATGTATGAAGCTGTTGAATGGTGGCCAATGCAAATGTTGCCTGTCGTACAATGACTAGCCACTTGCTGATGCTCCTCAAATGGTGCTATTTGCTTCGTTTCTGTTTTCCCAATCGTGCTTATAGGAAGTTTCCATTCATTTGTTCATTGGCTTGGCTTCGCTGTAGTCCCTGGAGACCAGTGCTGCAGATAACTCCGCACTCAGTCTAAAGGAGGAGCCATCGGATCTGCCGTCAGATGACGATGACGAGTTGGCATGGAGTCGGCACGTTGCCGAAGGCGAAAATCCAGACGACTTCAGCCGGGAAGACCCAGATCCAGCCGATGCAAAGTGGTCCTCAGAATCGGCTGATGCAGACTGGCTAGTGGATGTAGACGGCACGGATTCCTTGATTGCTGATGACGTTGTCGCTCCCATGGATGCTGCAGTGGACGCGCCTTCTCTTGACTCGGCAATGAATTCAGTTTACGATGGTACGTAGGCTTCATCGTCAAGTGAAGGTCGTGATGGCAACAGGCTGCCAGTATACGTCATGCTAGGCTTTGCTCCAGCTTCTCGTTTCGAAAGGATCTGGCAAATTCGGGGGCAGTGAATGCTAACTTGCCAGTGCAGACGTTGAATGTGCTATCAGTGTTTTGCTGAACCGGCATCTCACTCGGCTCACTTGTCGATGTTCATCTAGTCAACTCCTGTGCCAGCCACCAGTACTGCAACCAGGCCAGCCACCAGGCAAGGATCCTCGAGCACACCATCGTGTCACGCATCGTGGCGTCACGTGTCACCAGCACGTGATGACCGCCCCACGATCGGGTGGCTGAAGAGAAATAGCGTTGCTGGGTGCGACTGGATGAGTCGCACAGGTTTAGCCGATACCTGCATGCATTGCATCGTGGGCGTAGGTGCCACTCCCCAAAGTATAATAATAATAATAATAATAGCAAATTTTTATAACGCCCTCAGAGAACTTAATCTCTTTCTAGGCACTTGACGACATATGCTGTAAAGGAAGCGTGATCGAATAGTTATTGGTAGTGAGCCGTGATGGCACACTAGGTAAGGTGGTTGCTTTCACGACCTCGTCCCGAGGTCATGGGTTCGATTCCTGCTGTGGGCGATTCTTTATCGCCACTGCAAGCGGTGGTGATAGCCGTAAATGCTCTTCTGTCGCCATGCAAAAAGAGGCTGTTTAATCAGCTAGGATTTATTTATTTTATTTATGCTCAATGTCAACAAGCAAAACATGGATGTTAGTGATATGCACAGGGTCAGCATGCAAATATAGTCTGTGTCAGCACGTGTAAGCAAATGCATGGATGCAGACCCCCAAGATTCGAACTCGCCAGGCTCTGGCTGGCTGGCTCCAACATCACGCCCTCACCAAGCCAGCTGCTGTGACTAACCGGTCTCCACCAAGCACAAACTGGCTTCATGTCAGGGCAGGCCAGGCAGTGGGGTTTGAGATGGCTCTTCTGGGAAGGCTGGGGCTGGGCGAGCTAAATCCCCTCCTACATAGATCAGGCTGAGAGTAAGGCTGCTCCAACCAAAACCCCGGTTTAGCACCCTACGAGCCTTACTATAAGAATAATAATAATAATGCACTTGGTAAAGCACCCTCAGAGAACTCAATCTCTTTCTAGGCGCTTTACATTTGCTGCAAAGGGAAACGCTATTGAATGTTGAGTAATATCATGCTTGATAAACAACACGAATAACATGGTCGAGGGTGACATGCACATGGTCAGCATGCAAATGTGATTAGTGGTAGCATGCACAGTGTCAGCACGGATAAGCACAAGAAGGACGAATCACAGGGACCCACAAAATGCTGTCCTAAATAGGTGTATTTTAAGTTCTTTTTGAATGTGGTCAAGTCAGGGGGGATGTTCTGACGCAGGTCGGGAGTGAGTTCCAGGCTTTCGGACCCTGCGAACTAGATGCATGGTCTCCAAAGGATTTGAGGTTTGTACAAGGTATTGGTAGACTGCTGGATTCCGAAAAGCGGGTGGTGGGATGGTTGGCCTGATGGGGGAGTAGATCTGAGAAATAGGCTGGAGCCAAAAAATGAAGTGACCTAAAAGTGAGCAGCAAAACCTTGAAGTCAATCCGTTGCTTGACTGGTAGCCAGTGCAGGTCTGCAAAAAGGGGTGTGACGTGGCAACTGCGACGCTCACGACAGACGAGCCTAGCTGCAGAGTTTTGCACCAGCTGTAAGCGCCTGATTGCACATGCCGGAAGGCCAGCAAGCAGTGAGTTACAGAAGTCGAGACGGGATGTCACAAATGCATGGACCAACTTAGACGTGGTATCCTTATCTAAACAACCCCGAATTTAAGCAATTTTATGTATCTGAAAGTTGGCCGACTTTATTGTGGAGCAGATTTGGTCGTCTAGCGAGAGGTCACTTTGGAACATGATACCTAGATTTCGAGCTGATTCAACAGGAGTTATACTGGCAGAGCCAATTTTGAGAGTCAGCCTTGTGAATCACACTGGGTTTGCCCATAAAAAGTAAGTTGGTTTTATCATCATTCAATTTAAGAAAGTTTGCTGCCATCCATGTGCGGATGTCATCAATACATGCAGCAAGGGAGTTGAGAGAATTCGAGGTGCTCGAAGGCTGGGATGGATCAAAGCAAAGGTGCAACTGAGTGTCATCCACATAGAATTGAAAGCCTAAATTGTGCTTGGCAATCACGTCAGCAAGAGGGAGAGTATAAACCGGGAGTATGGCCTCCACGCCAAACTACATGTTGGCAGTAATTGAAAATTATGATGGAGCCACTTTCTGTTTGCCTATCACGTACTAATCATATACTGAAGCGTAAAAATGTTTATCCGTCGCCGGGACCGTATGCACATGCAATATAGCTTGTCTTGAAAGCAGGGCAAGATAAATTACCAGAGAAAGTAGCAAACTTTCCAGCATGAACGTATGGCCGGTCGGCGACACCAGAATGTGTGTCGTTGTTGTATGATGCACCGAGTTCCTAATATGTTTATAACCTTTAACCTACTGAGCCCGATGTTGTCTTGCCTCGGTGAGATTCTTAATCAACCAGTCGTTGAATGCAGATCAATCACCGCTGCCTGAAGGTCTACGATTATGCATGTTGTGGTACCGCAATTCTAACCTTGGTGTCACTTCACTTTATCGTCACGCCGGAACCTACTGACCTACTGACTGCTTCCTCTAACTCCTGTGTCATTGTTGTAGACTCAGATTTCCAGCCCGCCGACAAAAGATACGCCGACATTTTATCCACTTACTTCGGTCACAAGAGTTTTAGACCGTAAGCTTTCTTGAACTCGGCCCAGCATAGGGAGTCAGCAGTCCTTGGTTCTTCAACTTCTGGGTGCCTCTTTCCGCCGCTGTGCGTGTGCATACACTTGTGTTGTATAGGCGCACCCCTACTCGTCTGTGTATGTGCACCTGTGCATGCATGCACGCACACGCTAGTTTGTATTTGTGCTCGTGTGTTGTGCATGCATATGGAGCGTGTCTTCTGGTCATCCGTTGCACTTGTGTAACTCGTTTAGTAGTCCTACATGACTTCGCTGAGTTTCTCACATCTGCCCGTGCAGCATTGGTCGTCCACTGGTCCCCTGCCACCACCTGCTAGTGCTGCCAGCAAAGCCCTTGACACCTTTGACTGAGTGCACGTGTACAGCCCGCCGTGTGTGCCGCTCTGGTAGGCGTGCATCCACGTGCTCCCTCGGTTGACCTGTTGACCTGTGTTTTTTTTAGCCTTCAGTGGAAGATCATCGACTCGGTACTCAACAAGAAGCAAGACAACTGTGTTGTCATGGCCACGGGTGAGTGTACCAAAAGCAAGCTTCAGAGTCCTCAGCTTTGTCACCACCTTGCCTTTTTCATTTGCACTTTCTTGCATGGCCTTGTCTTGCAACCGTTGGCCCCGTGAGATGGTATGCTCGGTAGTGGATGGCGGTGCACACCTTGAAATGTGCAAGCAGTGGACTTGTGTAAACCCTCCCGAGGCCAGCTGCAGCTTAGGGTGTCCAATTGAACCCCAGGCAGATGCCTCTGTACATGCTTGGGCGTGCGTGTGCGTGCGTGCGTGTGTGTGTGTGTGTGTGTGTGTGTGTGTGTGTGTGTGTGTGTGTGTGTGTGTGTGTGTGTGTGTGTGCTGCACATTGCCTTACGCAGTAATGTGCTGCTGAAAGCAGGAGGCAGTGCATTGAGTTGAAGTCCGAGCATCTGAGCTTCTGCTCCTACTTATTATCTTAGCTTGTACTATCCAGGGTTGATCATGTCGTTCTTTGCGAAGTCCCCATCAGGCGAGAGGGTGACCTAAGGCCATTTTTGTGACTTGTGCCTTATTACAAAATGCACTCCTTGCCTACCTGCCCGTCGGCTGAGAAGATTCCGCCACACATATCTGCCGGATGCTGAGTTTTGTATTACGTGAGCTAGCCGCTCAAGAGTTCATCTCTTGGTCTAGAAATACTGCTAGCCCTCTAATAATATATTGTATTATTTATTTGTATAGCCTCCTAATAGAACTTAATGCTTATTCGGTTACGTCATATATGCCACGGGCTCTTGCCCACGACCTTGGCCATCAAATACATTCACCATGACCTCTGCTGGGGCAAGCACCTCTAGCCGTCATGCCTATTCTCTTTCAGAGATGCATAGATTTGCTGCCACCATATAACTAACGTAATAAATAAGCCTAACTTAATAAATAAGCAAAATACGGCCTTGCTTGTTTGTGCTGCACAGTCAACAGTAGCTTTCACTTGGTCACCCATGCCTTCAATCTTAGTTCATTAAGCCGTATACTCGTGATATTTTGGCTCACAGCCGTTCTGGTAGCTTGGCAAAGACTCTGGCAGTGCATCAATGATGTTGCTAATAACAACCTCTGAGATCTTCAGCTGCCTCATGATTTCTTGATTTGAAAGTTTGAAAGATGGCCATCTTCGTTGAGTAATGTCAACACTGCTCTTGTACGTTCAGAAAGCTGTGCAACTGGTGGCATGTTCTGGTCGGGTTCCAAGAGTCAATGTGGCACAGGCTGTCCCCTACAGATCAAGGAGACTTCCTGGTACCTTGGCTTATTACTTGCTGAGATGCAGTCAGTGACTAAACAGGCCAAAAATAGGTTCTGCTTGATGGCCTTCAAGAGGGGGAGTGGAATAGTCATGTGATCGTGTCTCCCCATTTGTTAACATGAGAACCGTTGACTCAGTTGCCGGCGAATGCAGTTACTCACTAAGCCAAACTAATAAAACACTGACCAAGGTCAAAATTGTATCGACGTATTCTTTCAGTTTAGTAATTAATGTAGTGTAATGACTTACTCGAATGCTGACAGTAGCAACAACCGAGCTCAGATTGATGCACCACGTGCATAAAAACTTATGGAGTGGTATATACATGTATACCTGTGCATATGTATTTATGTGTGTATGTATATGCAAACGCATGCCCGTGTGTGTGTCTGTGTGTGTGTATATGTGTGTGTGTGTGTGTGTGTTTGATTACACACATAGACTGAGTCTATGCTTGCCTTTAAACTTGTCACCATATGGTAGGCACTTTGTGCAGCTCGACTGGTGAATGGTTTATATCTGTTAGAGTTAGATGGTTTAATGATCGATTCCCGTGGTCTCCAGTAATCTTTATTTTTATTTTAGGTTATGGCAAGAGCCTGTGCTATCAGTTTCCATCCGTGTACACAGGACGGTTGACCGTGGTTGTGTCCCCTCTGATCAGCCTAATGGAGGATCAAGTGTTGTCTCTTAAGTATGTTGCCGTCCCGAGGCCTTCCACCCTGCGCTTCCTCCCTGTCTTCGTATGCCTTCAGCTGTGCTCTACTGCCGTCCCTCTACCGCCGACTTCGTTGCAGCCTGTGCATTAGTATTAGAGCCGTGATGGCACACTGGGTAAGGCGGTTGCTTTCACAACCTCAGTCCCCCGAGGTCGTGGGTTCGATTCCTGCGGTGGGTGATCCTTTATCGCCACTGCAAGCGGTGGTGATAGCCCTAAAGGCTCTTCTGTCGCTATACAAAAAAAAGAGGCTGCTTAATCAGCTGGGATTTATTTATCCCTGTGCTGACCTGACGCCGTGTGTGTGTGTGTGTGTGTGTGTGTGTGTGTGTGCGCGCGCGTGCGCGCGATTAAGGAGAGTTGGCCACAAAGCATCCGGTTGCCTGCCACTATGAGGTGATTCATTTTGACGGCATCTCATAGATGTCAGCTAGCTAGATGGTGCCATCGGTTTGTTATGCACTGTTGTATTCAGATTATGATGTTTTGAGGCTGCTGAAGCTTTGCAGGCTCAGACAGTAAAGGTGACCGTGCCTGGGGTATTTCCTATGGATTGGCAAATTGCTGCTTTCCTCTCAATTTGCTAGGACAGGCTCTTTGTGATTGTATTGCCATTCTGTGGCTGTCCCTGCTTTCTAGGGCCCCTTATGTGCTCGTCGATTGGGCGTCAGGTCGGCAGGCATGGGCTGGCACAAATGTCGGCAGGCATGGGCTGGCACAAATGTCGGCAGGCATGGGCTGGCACAAATGTCGGCAGGCATGGGCTGGCACAAATGTCGGCAGGCATGGGCTGGCACAAATGTCGGCAGGCATGGGCTGGCACAAATGTCGGCAGGCATGGGCTGGCACAAATGTCGGCAGGCATGGGCTGGCACAAATGTCGGCAGGCATGGGCTGGCACAAATGTCGGCAGGCATGGGCTGGCACAAATGTCGGCAGGCACGGGCTGGCTCGTGAGCATCGTCAGCTGTCGCTATCATAGAAAGCACCAAAGAAATGCCTATCAGTTCGGGATCGGTTGGGCCGTTTCTCTTTGGTAGTTTGATTGCCACTAGCGTGGTGCTGCATGTGGGCACGGGAGGGGGCGGGCACCTGCTCTACCTGGGCTAGCCACCGCCAGAGGAGCTAGTTATTGCTGGGGGGGGGGTGAGATCAAAACATCTTTCGGATCGGATGGACCTGAAGAACTAAAAGCTGGTTTTCCAGCCCGTTTCTTGTTCATCTTGGTGTAGTGCCTTTGCTAAGTTTGAAATTGCACATAGAAAAGTGAATCCGCATAGTTTTCAATCATAGTTTTCAATCTAATGGGCTCGCCTTTTTGACATCATTACACATTCCTCACACTGCAGGGCTCGAACTCACGCCTCGGGCCATGCACTGCCGGCACCTCCCTCCTGCGCTAAGACCCGGGAGGCGATTTACTTACTTGCTCGAGTGTGTCGTGAGTGCCAGCTAGCGTGCAGCTGCGCTTTGCGGGCGCACACGTAACGTCCGTGCAGCAAGCTTCCGGCTCGATGTCGTGTCGTGCCGCCAAACATTCCACTCCCTCGTGTGTGTGTCCATCCGCCGCAAATTCTCAGGTTAGCCAACGTGGAGGCTTGCGTGATGAGCAGCTCGAGTGAGCAGAACATTTCTAAAATGCGAGGTGACCTGCTGAGCGGCCTGTACCGACTGCTCTACGTCACACCCGAGACGGTCGAGGTGTCCAGGGATTTCCTCGCGCAGCTGGACGTGAAAGTCGGTGCGTCAAATTGCTCTCGCGCGAGAGCGCTGCTCTCATGATGCCACCAGCTGCTCTCTGTCCCCCCCCCCCCAGGTCTCACCCCACCCCTCCTCGTCCCCCCCCACCACCCAGCCCGATCGAAGGCGGACGCTCGCTGTGCTGGTATTGCTGCTGCATTTAGCACGCGCCGGCACCCGAGTCGTCGCCGTCCGTCGGCCTTCAACGCTGCAGGTCTGGATTTGATAGCAGTCGACGAGGCTCATTGCGTGTCGCAGTGGGGCCACGACTTCCGGGCCGCGTATCGTGAGCTCGGCAGCCTGAGGTCGTCCCTGCCTCACGTGAGTGCTGCGCTGCTCAGCCTGCGGTCCAGCTGGCAGCCGCCGGCAGCCAGCTGGAACCGGTCACGTGCTGGCTCGAATCTTTGTTCGCCAGCCTGCCAGCTAGCCACTCGCTTTCTCGCACCCTCTCTTGCTGGCTCGGGTCCCGGGAGCGGTGCCTGTTCGATTGGTGGGCATGCCAGCGGCTGGCAGGCAGTCGCGGGCATTCCTGCATTGCCTCGGCCTTTGGCTTTTGCCATTACCTCTTGCCGATAGCTTGTTTGCTAGTCGGTACTGTGGTGGGGTGGTCTACAATTTCCTCTTATCCACGCGGCTGCTGCCCGAGAACCAGCTGCGTGCTCCCTCTGTCGGTGGGCCATCATGCATGCAGGTCATCCCTGCTCAAGGGATTTCCATTTCTGATCAACTGGTGATGCATGCCGGGAGCTTTACTACTCGGCACCCGAGCGAGGTGTATCCTGGCTCGATTTCGAGGGTTAGCGTGACTTGGTTGCAGAAACCTTGCTCTGCTGCTCGTTTTTGTTAAATTTGATGCAGCTTCCATCCTGACTGTCCTACCTTTTGTCTCGACGTACGTAAACTTGTATCCTTTGCTCTCTGCTCGTGCTGCGCTGCGTGAAATGTCCTTGGTTGGCCGCCGCATTTCCACAAGTCGTCTGCGATGCATTGACCATGCACGCATTGATTGATGCATCGGTGATCATGATGCATTGATGCATCGGCAGTAAACCCTGTGCTGCAATCGGATTTCCTCTGTGGCGTGCGCGCCTGCTAGGGCGCTCGCGGCTGACAGCAGCGCAACTGCAAAAATGCGAGCAGTTTCGTTCCACCGGAGCTTAGAAGTAAGGCTGGGCGGAGGGGCTCCGGTCAGTTTAGGAGGGAGGGCGACCTCGTGCCAGTCGGCATGTGTCGTCAATGACGACGATGCCACCGTCCCACCATGGATCTTGCCACGGGGGTCTCCACGGCTGTCTGTCAATTCGAGCGCTGACGGCACGTGACAGCTGCTGCCGAGCTGCACGCCTCGAGCTGTGTAGGCGACGCTGCGCATGCACTGCCCTGCCTTCACTAGGTAAGGCAGTTGCTTTTCACGATCTCGGCCTCGAGGTCGTGGGTTCGTTTCCTGCGGTGGGCGATCCTTTATCGCCACTGCAAGCGGTGGTGATAGCCGTCAAGGCTCTTCTGCCGCTATACAAAAAGAGGCTGTTAAATCAGCTAGTATTTATTTAGTTATTGTATATTTTTTTCGACCAGGTCCCCATTCTGGCGCTGACGGCGACTGCTACGCCGGCCGTGAGAGCCGACATATGCAAGTCGCTCGGTCTCCGCTTGCCCGTGATGACGTGTACGGGCTTCGACAGGTAAAATGCAGCAGCAGCAGCTGCCCAGCTCACCTGTCCCGGTCGTGCCTTTCCGCTGCGCGCCTGCGCTCGGCGCCGTTTCTCCTGCGACGGCTCGCGCAGCAGCGGTGGTGGCCCGAGCTTCTTCGCATCGCCGGAAGTGCTCTTTTTCCATTAGCTTTTTAACTTTTTTTTGCATTAACTTTTAACGTTAACTCTTTAACTCTTTTCTGCAGGCCCAACCTTTTTCTGTCCGTTCAACCTAAGAGCAACAGTATGGCTGCCGACCTGAAATCGGAGTTGGACTGCACTGGCGAGCTGCATGCTGCCGCCGCCGGCTCGAGCGGCTCAAAGAAAGGTGCTGCCATCATCTACTGTCCCACACGTAAGAAGGCGGAGGAGTGCACGAAGTGCCTGAAGGGTAGGTAGGACATGCGTGCTGTGCTGCCAGCCAGCTCACTTCCTCCGAAAATTTGGTTCGGCCTATCTAATAAAGACGTTAATAATGATAAAAATAACACTAACTATACATTTGCATTGGCTCCCTGAGAGAACCGGCTCTTTTCTCTGCATTTTTCTTGTCCGACGGATTGGTGCCACGCCGTTGGCAGACCTGCACTCATAGTCGGTTCGGATCAAGCCCTGCACTCAGGCTATGGCGACCGAAGTCTATGACGACTACTCTATTCACTCGTCGTCTCACACGTCGAGCGTCGGTTCTCGTTGGATTAACATCCCACTCTCCTTGCTGCTCCGTGTCCAAGCTTGCATGGAGTCATCTGATGGCAGGATCGCCCCCAGATTCTGGTGAGCCGTAATGGCACACTGGGTAAGGTGGTTGCTTTTTACGACCTCGGTCCTGAGGTCATGGGTTCGATTCCTGCGGTTGGTGATTCTTTATCGCCACTGCAAGCGGTGGTGATAGCCGTAAAGGCTCTTCTGTCGCTATACAAAAAAGAGGCTGTTTAATCAGCTAGGATTTATTTATTTATTATCTCCCACCGGGTAGTGCCTTGGTTGGTGGTGTCCCCCCTCTCCCTCCCCCCCCACTCTCTCTCTCTATCTCTCTCTCTCTCTCTCTCTCTCTCTCTCTCTCTCTCTCTCTCTCTCTCTCTCTCTCTCTCTCTCTCTCTCTCTCTCTCTCTCTCTCTCTCTCTCTCTCTCTCTCTCTCTCTCTCTCTCTCTCTCTTCTGGCAGTCTGTGAGACTGCAGTAGATCGAGATTGTTTGTTTGTTCGTATGAGTAAAGCACTTAGTTGCTAAAATCCTTGAGTGTTACTCTGTTTGGGTAGCAAGAAGGTTTTCTATGATGCCAGGCCAGCTCAAGTTGCGCACACCATGCGAAAATAATTGCCGACAGCCCACAAACCTACACATCTGCCGTTCGTACGCATGCGTTTAGTGTAATGTCGCCATACCACGATTATTTGTGATCTACCATATCCACCCAGGCATAGAGGCGACGAGCTTCTGTTTTTGTCTCCCCTAATTTAGCATTCCATGGAGCCCCAGATTTTACCGAAAAGGTCGGCTATTCAGGTAGGCCGAACACCTTGCCTCAGCCTCCCTGTCTATATGTCCTTTCATGCACGTTCTGTGGCTTCAGATCTGGCGACTGGCTGGAATGCTATGTCAGCACCATACCAAATTTGTCAAAAAAAACAAACGTGTTTTACTGGCCTGGCGGTGTGCTTGGGGCCATTATCTTGCCACCAAATAAACCGACCTCCGAGCACAGTGTTTGTGCTTTGTAATCCAACATGGTTGACCTCGTCAATGTACATGTGTTGATCCCCACGTAATACCTTCGATCAGGGCCGAGTTTCAACAACTTCGAGCAGAGAGCTCCAACGCCTTTCGTGGCTAAGCAGCCCCAAACCATCACCGACTTGCAGCAGCCGAGTTTCTCTGTAGGTTGTAATTGCAGTTCATACCCCTCATCTTTCCTTCGGCGAATAATGACCCTTCTCTTAGAACCTTTCTCCAGTCGTCTTCTGTCCGGTGGGCGTGGCCATGGGCCTGCTTCGTGATGGCTGGTGGGCAGAGGCTTGCGTTTTGCTTTTCACCGGAAGACTCCACTCTTAGCGAGCTTCCTATTGATTGCATTTATTTTTTACTAATATCGATCCATGTAGCATCCTTTTATGACTATGCAAGGTCACCAAGTGTGGCTGTTGTGTTCTAAAGTGCTGCTATTGTGACGAATCGGTCGCTCCTGGTGTCGGTATTTTGAGATTGGCCAGACCCAGCTGCCCGGGCCATCAAACCTGCGCCAGC
This sequence comes from Cristatella mucedo, assembly GCA_009760855.2. NCBI lineage: Eukaryota > Metazoa > Bryozoa > Phylactolaemata > Cristatellidae > Cristatella > Cristatella mucedo. The sequence goes on from WPIO01000055.1 coordinate 2,016,526, forward strand.
ACCGTATTTATTGATAGATTAAGGCAGTGCGAATTCGCTAATACTAAGTCGTCGTCCAATCTCACAATTACTGTAGCCTGCTGATGCAACAGTGTCAGCAACCCCCAGCATGATCACTGCAGTGTTTCTTGAATGGCATTTTGCAGCTACAAGTGGCCGGCTGGGAAGTATGTGTACTATGCGGCTGATCAAAGTCTCATCCTTGAGTTACAAAGCAATGCGAAAATACTATGCATGTTGGTACTGTGAGAGTTAAGAAACCCCGGGAGGTGTCACTTGCTTTTAAAATGACAAGTCTGCTGGCTGAAAGGTCTGGTTTTAGAGTTTTTAATAAGCCTGTGAGTAGGACTACTACAATAGTCCTACTCACAGGCAAGAGAATGTGCTTGGATTACTCCCTGCTGATCCTAGTTCCCTGATCCTATCGGTTGTAGTTTGTGCTCTGGCGAAGGCCAACTCCGAGATTCAAGGGGTGCATCGGTTTTTTATGCGCATGAACGTGTGCTTGGCCTTGATGCATGTCGTTCTCGTGTGTGTCGACAGCACGAGTCAGGCGAAGGCGGCTTTGTGTGGAGCCACCGCTCTTAGCTCCTGCAGCCGTCTCTTTCTGCTCTTACTTTGCATGCTGCATGGTGCTGAGGCAGCCAGCGAGCTGCACACCACTGAGACTGCTGGCTCTCTCTCATTTGCAGTCTTGGGAGTCAAGTGTGCATTGTATCATGCGGGCCTCGACTTGGCTTCCCGAAAGCAAGCTCACACCATGTTCGTTAACGATCGCGTCGATGCAATCGTTGCCACGGTCGCCTTTGGCATGGGTATCGACAAGCCGGATGTTCGCACCGTCATACACTATGGTGGTGAGAGCTTGTGTGGATTACATTATGCGGATACATTGTGTGGATCTATAGGAAATGCATAAATTCTCTGGTGGCCATCTAGTTTGTCGCCGAAGCTAAATGGCAGTCTCGTGGGGAGGGGCAGGATTGAAGCACTGCGCACACGACGTATGTTTCAGAAATAATCACACTGTCATCACGAAACATATTTACTGTCACATCGATGAGCTAGATACGCCGCTTGACTTTTAGCATTGAAGGGGAAATGTGTCAGGGTATTCTTCGTCTGCCTCTGAAACAGCTCTGTGGAGATGTTTTAATGAGAAGTTTGGTTGTGCCACTTGTTGCTATTACCATACTGTGGAATATACCTATGTGTATCCGAGCTTAACCGTGTGCATGTATGTCTGAATGCATGCATGCGACAGTATATCTATGTAATGTATCTCCCTCTGTAACTCCAAAGCCACAAAGACTAAGCTGGTGTTACGCTGCAGAGTTTTCTGTAAGATTTTCAAAGCCTGAGCGACTCTTGTAACAGATACAGTAGCCAGCAGACTTCATCTCACGAAACAGAATGTGAGAAGCATAGCTTTGTCATGAGGGTAGTCGAGAGTGAGTAGCATGCAAGTAGTAGCTCAGTGGAGGCTGCTAAGGATGGGGTACAGTCGGCAGCAGGAAAGATGTCCTTGGGTATGAATTTGATTGTCGAAAAGTTCTTTCATCGACCAGTGGTGTGCTTAGGATCTCGTCATCATGTTGCCAAACAAAATCTAATCAAAATCTAGACAAAATTTCGGGGCCATTGCACCTGGAATGCCGACTTTTTTTTTTACGTCTTAGTATTCGTGCTGGTCTATAAAGCCTTCTATGCGATACAGAATCCTGGTACCAGCTGCTGTGCAGCAGCCCCATATCGACTCCTGTTTTGCCTATCCGTCATCTGAAAGCGGCATCATCGTGGTGCGCTCCATCAATGCACGGCTTCAGGTGCCCTCCCTTACCGGCGATTACAAATGGTGACCTTCCACTCGCAAGTCCGCACAACTCTTTGCCATTCTTCCGCTAAGGTCTTGTGGTCTTGGTCCCTAGCCCATTTCAAGTAGCTCGATTTTGCTTTTAGAAAGCTAAGGTTACAAATGGCAATCAATCCTGGAGAGTATACCTTGCTGAGGTTACTTCTGCAGAACGGTTGATTCACTCAGCCTAAACCCTGTCATAATTTAACGGGTCCTAGCAACCCTTTGCAATAGTCAAGCTGTTCTTCAAGGCTTGACTGTGTATTGCCCTGTCATCTGATCGTTTGTCCTCTAGCTCCTCCTCTGCCACCTCCAAGTTTGGCAGCAAATGGACGACACTTGAGCTAGTTCTCCGGGTCATCATCACTGTGCATGCAGCATGCTTTAGCGTTCGACTCCTGTGCCATTTTTAGGGCGGCTGGCCCACATTTATTAGATGCCATTTTTTAACGTATCTCCGCACCTTGGAAAGGTCTTTTCCAGTATAATTTGCTTCCCGCTCCTGAATTCGGTGGCAACCACTAAGGAGAAATGAGACTGCATTGGGGGGCACCTATCTCGCTGCAGACGTGCCTTGAGAGTGCTAGAAAAGTGTCTGCTTGTTTAGGAATTGAACATGTAATGTTCTTCTGTGGTCACGTGTGTCACTTTTCGGCAGCTTGCTTTTTGGAGTCATCGTTATTGCTGAAGGCTGTGCTGCTGGTACTTTGCACGCCTGGTCACATCGTTTTCTCTTACTTTCTTCGTATTTTGGTGTTGCATCGTCCCAGCTCCTAGGGACATAGAATCGTACTACCAGGAGATTGGTCGTGCTGGACGAGATGGCATGCCGAGCCTTTGTCGGGTTTTCTACTCAAGGGCCGACTTTGCGATGAGCCGGTGAGCTTGCTGCATACATGCTGCTTACAGTCTCCCACTCTTTTTTTACTGTGCGCGAAACAGCTGCTTGTTATATAGTCTGTCTGATCGAGGCAAGTTGTCTTTTATGAGCAGTGCGATATTTCTTACCGGCTATGCCTGTTTCTATTGACTCTATTGACCTATGCAACTTGTCTCCGCTGATTGGTGACAGAGTATCTCTGCTGGCCAGTTTGCATTTTCTTTTTTCGCCATCAGGAAACAGCAAAGAATTGTTGAGCATGTTAAGTATTCCCCTCATGAGAAATACATCTCAGCGACTGTGTTGGTTATTCCTTCGCGAATGGTCAAGGTTTGAGATGCCTGATTTTTCGGTTTCACATACGTAGGTGTGACCTGGTTCGATACCTTGCAAGAAATCAATAGTGCTGTTCAAAGTGAGAAATCAGCCAACCACATTTCTTAGTGAAAGATCTGTAAAGAAGACCCATGGAAGCTTATAAAACTGTTTTAGAAATCTTGGCAGACAGCTGAGATGCCAAAATCATTGCCATCTGCTTGCATTAAAATTTTCTGCTGAGATTGTGAGAAGGTAGATCAATTTAGTACCTGTGTTTGGCAAATTGGGAGAAATGAGACATTAGAAATAGTTTTAAAAAAATCATGTAATTCATTTTATCAAAAAAATAGCGCTTGTTTTGGTGAGGGTTTTCGACTGCATGGTCGATTTCTTGCTTCGTGTCGAACCATGTCAGGCCCATGCTTGTGCGTGCTCAACGTAGTATGCATCAAAGCCTTGATGATTGCTGAGAAACTGTGCGATACGGTTGTTGAGATACATTCACATACAAAGATATTCATGATGAGGTGCATTTGACACCGTTGTTTTCTCAGCAGATATTGGCCATATGATGTTCATGACTAGGTCGGCCGACTTTTATATAACCCGGTGATGTTTACGTAAAAATAGACTTGCTGTCTATAGCCAGCCTGACGAAGTTAGAATCGTTGGAAAGGCAAACACCGGCTGGCCTACAACGATATTTTACCTTTAAAAAAGTAAGAGTGAGTTTCTATTTGCATTTTGTTTAGCTTACTTTCAGTTCAAACCGCTCGAAATTTTTAGTGCACAAACTTAGTCGCGTGAGATGAGTTATTTCTGCACTTCCTGACCGAACGACATATTTGGAATGCTCAGCCGGTGCAGATGTCCTGTCATGGGAAAGACGAACGGACTATACGGCAAACTTATTGGGACGAGTATTGGTCCAGCGGTTAAGGTGCTCGCCCCGACTAAGGTCTGGCTGAGGTCGTGGGCTCGAGCATATGCCCTGAGGCATATGTGAAGCGCCTGAATAGAGATTTAGTTCTCTTGAGGCGCTATACAAATGAATTATATATATATATAGAAACTTAACGGTCAAATCATCAAATGCCATAGGCTTTGTCTGAGCAAGCTGAAGGTAGCATAGGGAAGCTTTGTAGGAGCCTGCAGAGCAAAACCTTCCACCCCCACAGGTCTTTTGGAGAAAGAGTATAGCAGCTTATTTATTGTCGTGAAAGTACGTGAGGATACAAAGAGACTGAAACTGGTGAAGCAGTTCAGCTAGCCCTGGCGGGCCTTGTGGGTCCGAGTAATCATGTTGCTCTGTATCAGGAGAGGAGGCCGAATTTCGTGAACTTGCTAACCAACCTTGCAGCCATATTCATCACCTGCTACAATGGCCTTTTTTGGATTGCCCAGCCAAACCGTCATTGCAGTAGCCCGGCCTAGACAGAACCAGGAAAATGGTGAGACATTTAGCCACCGGCCACTACAGGGTATATAGTCCCTGTACAGGGATGGACTGTGGTAGAATTCTGCTTGTGATTCTGGCTTGATGTTGAGGTACTGAAGTTGCACTAGGTTTTTTGGTGTCGTGAGGCCAGTTTTCGTTAATTTATGCTAATTAGCACGGTCGAGCTTATCCTGAGATATCCAAAATGCATGAGCAACTCACTGGATCAGTGTGTGCTAATTCGCATGGTCGGCATTTGCCTAGCGATGCCGAAGGTACGTAAGCAACCTGCGCCCTTAAGCTAATCCTCCTTATTTTCTAATAGTATGTTCTTAAAGGACATCACCAGTGAAAGATTCAGGAATCACAAAGCTGAGATGCTCAGAAAAATGGAAGAATACCTGGTTACAACAGGTTGCCGTCGGAGGTATGTCACTTCTGCGACCCTTAACCCGGGTTGACCTTGCCTTCCAGCAGTCCCGTGATGTCGTCTCCGGCATGCAAGAACCTGGCTGTTCATGTGCTAATAGGATTGTGATCTTTTGTTTGAGCAGAGCTATATTGAGCCACTTCGAGAACAAGGCTTCAGACATCAGCTGCGGCAACACTCCAAGCTGCTGTGACAACTGCAGGCAGCGGTAAAGCTGTTCGCTGTCGCAGATGCAACTAGATGCGCTGATTTGCTGTCATCCTCGAACTTGTCATAGTGGCACACGGTCACCCAGCAACGTCAAAATAATAATCATTATTACGCTAAGAGCAGTGATGATAAAGATATTGAAACATTCCTAGTGCACCCTAAAGCCTGGTTTAGTCGGTGAGTCTTGCTTCCTACCTACCTGGGTCTTACTTCAGTCTTCCTTTTTGTAGGAGGTTTAGACGGCAGTCTTTCTCCTCAAGTCTTGCTTCCTACTCGCTCCGCCACCCTCTGAGCGTTCATGGGTAAACTACTTTTTTTTTAGGTAGGAAGTGGCCCTCCACTATGCACGTCCCCTTTGAATTGGAGTTGGCTGTCGCTGGTTATATTTTGCTCCAGCAGGAGAAGCATGACCTCAAAAGTCTGATTTTTGAACTCCGAGCTCGTAGTTTACCACAACCAGGGACGATGATCAGAGTGCATCGATCGATGATTTCGCCCGTCGAATCGTCCACCATTCCTTTCAAAGCAATGCAGTAGGCGTGGCATGAACGCCCCCCCCCCCCACGATTGGTCACTTGCTAAGTCTTGCCTGAGTCTTGGCCAAAGAAGTAGAAGCAGGTTTGGCTGCTGAGTCTTCATCACTGGTCTTCCCTGAGTCTTGGATTGCCCACCACCACCACCATATTGGTGACGTATGTACCGTAGACTTGAGTATGTAGGAAGCAAGGCACACCGTCTAAACCAGGCTTTAGAGAGCTAAACCTCTTTCTTTACCTGGGCTGGTAAGGAAGCGCGTCGATTGGTTTTAGAATAACGTGGACAGTTTAGGACAACTCATGCAGACAGAGCAAATGCCACGAGGAATGTGTTGGTTTTTAGCTGCCTTTTAGATGTATTCCAGCCAGCAGTGACGTCAGTCGGTAGTGAGTTCCGGGCCATACGATCGTTTGAACTGGAGGCACGGTCTCTACTTTGAGGTTCGTTGGAGGTACGACCAGATGCAGAGCAGCAGAAAGAGGTTAGAGGTACGACCAGATGTAGAGCAGCAGGTAGTGCAATGCAAAGCCTTACCTCGAAGTATTTCAAATAGGTAGACCATTGGTGCGAGAGACCGGAAGTACCTAAAAGTGAGTGACAGAAGTTCCAAGTCGATAGCTTGCTTGGTTCCGGAGCCTGGCACACGTCGTCGAGAGGCAGTGTAGGGTGGCTTCGTCACCGACAAGCCTTGGTGCAAATTTGTGCACCAACTGAAAGTATCTTACTGGACCGGCAGAAAGACCTGCGATTCGTAGAAGTCACAAGCTTGCTTAAACCATCCTTGCTGCAGTTTTCTTATTAAAGCAGGCCTGAGTTTTTGCAACGGCACATGTCTGAGAGTTGGCAAGTTTGACTGTGGAGCCGACCGGGGTCATCTAGCGATAGGCCAGCTGAGAAAGGGACACCCAAGAGACTGCGGCGTGCAGACGTCGCAGGAGGTATGCTGGCCCTGCTAATTCCGACAGTTCCAGGCTTTCCGGTGCTCACGTGATGCTAGCTGTGTGCCCGTTGCTAGTTGTTTGCCGGTTTTTGTCGCCACACGATTGGAGAAAGCTTGCCATCGTCGTCCGGCGACAGTCGGCAATGCAAGCCGCGAGGGGACGAGAGAGAGAGAGTTTAAGGTGCCGCGCGGGGCAGTCTGTCACGGCTTCCGGGCAGCCGCGACAGACTGCCGCAACGTCAGGCTCAGCCTGTGTGCAGGTACTGCACAAGCGTCATGCCTTCGAGAGGGTCGAGTGAGCTGTTTTTCTCGAGTGCCCTGCTGCAGCTGGGCACTCTGCTGCTGCTGCAGCCAGCTCCCTTGACCGCTCCCTTGGCTGGTCGGCCATTGTTGACTGTGATCTGCGGGAGAAAGCTCGGAGTGCTACGGTAGGCTGGGTCGCGGAGTAGGAATAGGGCAGGAACCTGCCGGAGAGACGACGGCGTGCCTGGGCTGCTGCAGCCGCTGCCCGTGTCTTTCGGATGGAGGCGCCCCTCGGGGTGACAGCGACCAGTGACATGCTGACAGTGACAGCGACCTCGCCGGGCCTGGTACAGGTTGGGTGCTGGCCTCGGGCTGCTCACCGGGTCCGACACTCACTCGCGATTTCGTGCATCGTGCAGCCTTGGCTCTGCCTCGACTGTATTTTGCCTCAGCTGTGCCTTCTTCGTCTTTTTTCTGCATGCGCCCTGCTGCTGTCTGCTCAGTGCCTGCATCTTTTGATTGGTCGGCGTTCTTTTCGTGCATCGGTATTATTAATACTTCTATATTAATTATCGGTATTATTAATTAATTAATTGTAGTATTTGTTATTCTATTATTAATTATCGGTATTATTAATACTCAAGGATTCATCCCCGTGCCGTCCCTGTGCTAGCGCAGCTTCTGTGCCTGCATTGGCTCGCAAGCACCGTGCATGCTAACTGCATGCCTTTGCTGAATTCGTAGACTGCTGTCTGCCGCGAACGGCACTCCTCTAGAGAGCAGCAGCAGCAGCAGCGTGGACCTGGGTCCCGAAGCAAAGCTTTTGCTCACCGCAGTCAAGGTAAGCTTTTAGATGCAAAGGGCAGGCAGCACATCGCATACTTGCTGCCGAGAATCGGCTATTGTGCAAGAGCTCACGCCCTGCGCAAGCCTGCGAGTGAAGTGCTCGAGCGCGTCTGAGCAAGCGCTGGCTGGTTTTAGCCTGGCCTTGCTTTTTTTGTTAATATTCTATACAGTGGGATCTCAGGTTACAGACAGTTTGGGTCACGAACAATGCGGATTGGCAAAAGAATTACCAGGGTTACGAATCTGGTTCGGGGCTCAGAATCGAGCCCAGTCCTTTGTGGGGATATTTATCGTGCTTTAGAAAGAGATTCGGTTCTCTCGTGGGGCTATACAATCGTATCATTATGGTTATTATTACTACTACTAGTATTGTTAATGGGCTTGTAGGAGCTTTAAAAGTGTGTTCGGCATAATAAAGCCTTTGAATGTCTGCTCTCCCGTGTTTCTAAAAACAGCGCCGACAAAAGAAAGACAAAAGAATGCATTCTCATTGAATGAGCTCTAAAATAAATCTTGCAGGTGCTAGCAAGGTACCAATAAAGCACAAGGGTCGTAGGAGGGTAGGTTAAAACCTCTGCAATGAGGAAAGAAACCCAAATGCTCTTCTGCCGTAAGGGGGGAATCATTTTAAATATTGGTTAGTGCTTTTCTTTAATCTTGTTTAATGCCGGAATAATTTATTGCCTTGCTCCTGGAAGAATTAAATTTTTGTATAGTACCCTATGGGAATCACGATCTGGGTTAGGACTAGCCTGGGTTACGAACCTAGTCCCAAAAAAAAAAACAGATTAGTTCACAGTGAGGGATCCTATTGTATTATTATTTTGTCAGTATCGTTTTTATCAGCACAACTCGGTTTTTGTTTACAGTCGGCTGACTCGTGACCTGCGATAGGTTTTCGACCAGCTGGTCAAATATGTTGCAATGATTGAGCTTAACACCTAGTATTACACCGTCCCGATGCCCATTTGCTCTGTCTGAAACAGTGCTCGACTTTCTTACAGGGTCAGCTCATTTTTTTCAAAGGTAGCTTGTAGCTGTTGTAGGAACTGTTGCCGGTGGCTCACTCCCCCAAGCGGCCGTCGAGGCGGCTTGGCTGATCGGTCGATGGTAGGACATGTCGGCGTTGGTATCATTCGATTGTGTACCTTGCCCCTCTCTCTCCCTCTCTCTCTCTCTCTCTCTCTCTCTCTCTCTCTCTCTCTCTCTCTCTCTCTCTCTCTCTCCCTCGTCTCTCGTGTTTGCAGTTGCAGTGCAATTGTTTATGCTTTCGAATGCAATTGCCCAATGCGGTCTTGGTAATTGCAATGTGCCTGCTGTCATTGGGATATTCCTGGTGGCTTGTTGGTTCCTGCAGTGCAGTGTCTGCGTCGGCTCTTTGATTGGCATTTGCTCTTATGCTTGGCCGGTCTGTTGTGCTTGGGTTGTTAAGTCTGTGCTCGTGCTTTGTGGTGCACGGTGGCTTTTGCCGTTGCCTTAGTAGAGAGCTGTTTTTTTCAGACGCTCGGGCAGCGCTTCGGAATCACAGCACCGGTTCTGTTTCTGCGCGGCTCACGGAGTGCAAACTTTACAGCAAAAGTTCGCAATGCAGAAAAGAAACCCGGCTTTGGCTCAGGTCGCCATCGCTCCGAATCTTTCTGGAAGGCACTTGGTAAGGGACCTTTGGGGTGCTCGGTAAGGGACCTTTGGGCATGCCATCGCGCACAATGTCTGTGTTGTGCCCCCCCCCTGCCATGCCTTCGTTTGCTTTCGTCATCGGAGTCCTTGCTCAGCTCATGAAGCCATTTGAACACAGTCACGCAGAATAATATAGGAAAAATACTGTCGAGTCTTTCGTGTAGCAACCAAAGGGAACCGAATCTCTATCCTTTTACATGCTTTATATGCATGCTTTAGACCGGCATGCAAAAGCATTTAACTAAGATGTAAGATTAGTTAGCCAAAGCGATCGAGGCAACCCTAGTCACACTTGCACCACGTACTTCCTTGTCTGCGTGCTAGCCCTGTTGGCCTGTGCAGCTGTGCCGAGTCCCTGCTCAAAACGGTCTGCTGTAGCTACGTCAATTCGTGCGTTCGGCATAAAACGCGCCTAGCCGGCCCCTGCGTCTCCCAGCCTGCATGTTCTTAGCCTCTCTCACCTGTCGTTGACCCCAGTGGTTGGACACTTTCGAGGCGCTGTCACAAACTGAGGTACTCGATTGATTGTACTTGGTTTTTTGTTGTTTTTCTCTCAACTTTCCAGCTTACTCTGCTCTACAACTCGACTTAACGCAAGTCTGTTTGCCTCGGTCCGGCAGCATCTGCCCGTAGCCCCGAAAGCCGATACAGGGCGTTGGTGCAGGGATTTGCGAATTCGCGCGGTCCGGACCGACTGGCGCGTCTCTTTTTTTCATTGCCTATCGGTTCTGAGCCACGCCACTTTGGCCGACAGTCAGAAAGAACTGTCGGCTATGAAGTCGAGGCCCGCTTGGCTGCCCTGCCCCGTCCCCTTCGAGGGATCTGGCACGTGTGCACTAACGAGCGGCGTCCTCCTGCGAAGCCTTCTTCCGTTTGACGCCACTCGGTCAGACTGCACCACGTGCTCCTAGGGCTCCGCCGTTCGACTCGAGACTGCCGGTTCGCCGCCTCGATCGCTGTCGTTTGCCAAAAGCGCAGCAGCTGCAGAGGCTGGGGTGACGTCTGAGCCTGTGCCCCCCCCCCCCCACCCTTGCCTCGGTTCGAATCGCCCACCTCCACCTGACGTCGCCAGCGCCCAGCTGATCTCCATCGCGAATTGCCGCGCGCCTCAGCTCACGGTGACGGAGCGGCGGCAGCAGTGTCCAATCGAACGGTTTTGCAGCACGGCAGCTCGTGTCCGACAAGTACCTGAAGGAGCAGTTCGTGACGTTCGGCTCCGTGATCGAGCTCACGGGTGCCGGCGAGAAGTACTGCTCCGAAGCGAGCAGCAGCAGCGGCGCCGCCGCTGCGCCACCGCTGCTGCTCGCGCCAAACGCCGAGCTGCTCGCCGAGCTGCGGCTCGTCGACGGCATCGCCAAGCTGAAGCCCGCCGCCTGTGGCGGCGCTGCAGCGGGGGCACAGAGGCATCTACTCGGCGAAGACGGCGTGCCGCTGCCGTCTGGCGGCGGCAGCGGCACGCTCTCCCAGCGGTACGTGGCCGGCCGAGCGAGCGTTGGGCGATCGATAGATACCAGACTCTCTTTTTGTTTCAGCCTCTCCTTCGCCAGTCCTCACCGAGAGGAGACCTCCTCCCCCCCCCCCTTCGCCCATCAACCGTAACTCGTGTCGCGCCTGTGCGCCGAAGTTGGCGGTTCGTTGTCGTCTTTTTCGCCAGCGGCACGACCGTGGCCTTGGCTGGCTGAGGTCTGGAAGGACTTGTGTGGGGTGAAATCTGTCGTAAAAGTCCGTGGCCGTCGCCGCTGGCTGCCTCGCACTGCTGGCAGCCGGGGCTGCTGCCTGGCCACCTGACCGCTGACGCCTGCTCGCAGCTTTTCGAGGCGTCCGTCCGTCTGCTCATTGGTCGCCGCCGTCACTCGGGTTTCGCTTGCAGGATATTGCCGTGCGTCCAGCGGACGACGTACGTGGCTGCTGCTAGCGACATCCTGTCGGGTAGAGATGTGGTCGAGGAGGCCCGGGAGCGAAAGCTCGAGGTAGGCGCGGCTATGCGCCTTCGGCATGCAAGCAGCCGTTGGCTGCAGCTGCTGCGTGTGTGCACGGCCCACTTATAGTCGAAACAGCCGCACGAACTTGTCTCGAGTGCAAGCTAGCATCGAACCAGTCATGGCTGTGCCTGTGTGACAGTTTGGAGTCGAGACCAGCCGCGTTGTGCACCGGCATTAGCTGGTACATCCGGTTTCTTATTTGGCACCGAGAGATATCTTGGGAGTTGGGAGGTCGGAAAGTTTCTTGTTTAGTGGCAAATGGAAGCAACAGGTATTCACGGACACGTACACAGTATCTGCTGCCTCCCACCCAAAAGGAAATGCTACTCGCTGCCGAGATAGTGTAATGCTGGTGCTGGAATACGGTGCAAGGAGGAAGCGGAACTCTTGCAGTCCTGCAAACTGGTCTCCCAGTTCAATGCGTCTCTATCAAGGCGTCTACCATGTTGTCTTTTCAGTGCATTGGGTCACGAGCCTCGGCCACTGACTGTGTCTGTCTGTCTGTCTGTCTGTCTGTCTGTCTGTCTGTCTGTCTGTCTGTCTGTCTGTGTCTGTCTGTCTGTCGCTGGAGCCACATCCGCGAAGCATGTCTGGGAATTGGACGGCTCGTGGTGGTGAGGCATTTGCCTTCAGCTTGCCCGTGCAGTGCTCACCTTGCCAAGGTTCCCACAGTTCCCACAGTTCCCCTCTCTTTCCCTTCTTCTTGCCGTCGTTTGGCTGTTTTTTATCTTTACTGGTCCGTCGGGTGTTGACCTGCTTCCGTTGGCACATTGTTTTGCACAAGCAATCAGGCGGTAGGGCGTGCGTACGAGCTGGCTTGCTTCGCTTCGCGGCGGCCGTGAGCTATTTCTGCCCGCTGTGCGCACCAGTGCACTCTGCTTGTGCCAGTTGTTTCCCTCGGCCGAGTAACTAGTGTGCGCGCATGTAACGCTCCGTGGCAGGCGGCCCTGTATCAGAAGCTTTTCGAATACCGAGACAGAATCGCCAGCGAGACAGAATACCAGTACTCGACCCATATGATTGCTACCAACAAGAACCTGCTGGACCTGGTGCGCATCAGGTAACAGGAATTCCGGAGCCGGAAATTTGCTGCTGCCTGTTGGCCCGCCCTCTGACGTCGGGGGGGGGGATGAAAACACTGAGCTCAGTATCTGCAGCAAATTGTCGTTGACAGCTTCTCGTTCTTTTTCCATTCGCAGCCGCTCATCGTGTTGTGCATCGCTATGTCTCTACCGAGCACCTCGGTCAAGTGGGCCACTGTCACGTGCCAGCCCGGCGCCAGTGGGTGGCATGTTGTTCTGTGTTAGCGCGAGTGCGCCCTGCGCGCGCTTTCCTTTTTAGGCCAACCACGCTGGACAGTCTGCTCAAGGTGGACGACTTGCCCAAAGCCAAGGCCGAGAAGCTGGGCGTCAACCTGCTGCAGATCATCAAGGCCTTCTGCCTGCAGAATAAGCTGAAATCCGACGTGTTCGTCCAGGACTCGGCGACGAGCACCTTGAAGGTGAACAGCACTTAACCTTTAACCTTAGCTTGTCGTTGTAGTTGCTCTCCTCCGGACGCTCTATCCGAAATATGCAGAAATATAGAGCAGACGCCAAGCTCAAGTTGTGCTGTGCCACAACCGGTCTCGCTAACGCCCCCCAGTCCATCTGGCAAGCGAACTCTTGTCAGATGAGGGAGGCGGGTAGCCTCTAGATGAGGAGCAGGGCTTGCATAATATCCACTCTCTGCACTCTTCTCAGCTTCATGCATGGCTCTAGGTGCATCTATGTGCTCTCTGCATCTATTTACTCTGCGCACCGAGGTGCACTCAGCATGCCACTGCTTCCGGTATTTGATACGGCAGCCTTGTAACCTAGCAACCTTAACCTAGATAACCTAGCACCCAGAGATGCCGGGCTCTCCACTCATTCGTCTATTTATGTCGATAGATGCTCCAGTGTGTGTCCTTAATTTCCTCGATGATGAGCAGTTTCTGTTTTTTTGCACAACAGCTCTATTTTCCTAGTTTTTCTATTGCCGAAGTCACAAATACTCGAGTTGATTCAGATTCCATTTAGCTATACAAACAGTTCTGTATTTGCATCTTTGGTAGACCTTTATGATAACAATGATATTAATAATAATGATAAATTTGTATATCGCCCTCAGAGAATTCAATCTCTTTCTAGGCACTTTAGATTTGCTGCAAAGGAAGCACGATCGAATGGTTGTTGGTGGCATGCTCAATGACAACAAGCATAGCATGGTTAGAGGTGACATGCATGGGGCCAGCATGCAAGCATGGTTAGTTACAGCACGCACTTGTGTCAGCACGCATTAGTCAGTGTGCGTTTATAAGCTTGAGTAAGTGTTTGAATAGGTTGGCCAGAGCAAGAGAATGGTGGAGATGGAGAACAGCCGTGGAGGGAGCCGTAAGCAAAGGTCAAGTCTCGTCGAGTCTTTTAGAGAGGGGCCATAAGCGGACCGTTTAGGTACTCGGTGACTGATCAGCCCAGCTAGACGAGACTTGACCTCGTGCGGTGCAAATCGAGTTCTTTCTGACTGGTTTCTAGCCATGTTTGAACCGTGTCATGTGAATCGAGAGTTCTCAGTCGTAAAGTACGATCTGGTAATCGGTGGTATCAAATGTTCGTCGACAAGTCCGAAGGGTGGGCCGAGGTAATCCTGCCATCTTTATAACTACCTGTGTGTTCGTTGTGCTGTATGGGTGGTTCAGTTGGACGGTGGACCTCAATCTTGACAGAAAATTCCCTGATGAGTTATAGTATATCCCACACAAGTTATATAGCAACAAAGTCTGTATCAAAGAGGATTGACGATAAGGAGAAACCGTACCGAGCAGGGAACCTACTTGCCAAAATATCGGGGCCTAGTTCTTTTTAGCTTGTATGAAGTGATAGCCTATTGGATGGCTTTGAAATGACACACCTTTCGACAATGGAGGCATTGAAACCCGAGCTTTGATCTGCTGCTTGTTTGTTGCCAAGATCAGGTGAGGGGAGTGATTGGAATTGAATGTGGAGGCTTTGAATGGCTCCCTTGGTGTCATAAATTATCGTAGCTACTCCATCTGAGGAAGGCGAGACAAATTTTGCTCGCAGTGCATTTTGTAGGACCTGACGTCGGACCAACGGGCCTGTCTGCATACCCTGCCCGACACCGTGCAGACGACCTATGTCATGCTGCAGTGCGAAGGCCAGAGCCTGGTAAGCACAAGCCAGATGCCGGCTGGCCAAATGCCAAGCTCAATCGCGTGCTTTGCTGCCCATCGGCGACCAAAACTTGTATAGGCCTGAATTCGAGAGGCGCTGCTGATCGCTTGCCTGCATGTCTCTTTCAAGGAGTCGGTGGCTGCATGCCGAGGCTTTAGAGTGTCGACCATTGTCGGCCACATGGCTGATGCCATTAGGATTGGCCTGCCGGCCGATCTAGTGAAGTTGGGCGTCACGGACAGCATGCGGCGCTGCATCACGGAGGGCATCCGTTCGCCTCCCGTCAACTCAGGTAGGACGTCACTCGAGGAGATTGTGGACGAGGCACCGATCAGCACCGCTCTTGTCCACCGTTCTTGTGCCGGCTCATTTTTCTTCACATGAGACAGTAGTGCCACAGCCTCCTATGCTATGCCAATCCTCTCTCGTCGTCGCCTCGCCATCTTCCTCCTGTTCTTTGTGCTCCACCTCGTCCACCTCGATATGCTTGGGTGACCTGTGGGCCTAAAACTAATCTATATGACCCTGGATACTTTTTTTCTAACCAGGTCGCTTGGCAAAGGTGTAAGCTAAGGGCTATCGTAGCCCTTAGCTTATATATTTATAGTTATATAACCTAGGAGCTCTTTCATTCTGTGCAAGCTCAACTTATCCGTGGATGGTTGGGCTGCTGTCATTGCTGCATGCAGCCTGCGTGCTTTTGTCCTTGTCTTGCTGTTCATGTTTGCTAATGGTACAGATAGTATAATTTAATAGCAAAAATATAGAACTGAATTGCTCACTGCAAAGTTCGATTGCGGTGGTTTACCGTTGTTGCCTTCAATCATTCTCGTAACAGACGTATCCAGACTGTCGGCAATTAAAGCTGCATTGCCTGACTACACCTACGAGCAGATTAAGGTGGTCGTCGCCATATTGGAGCACGAATATGGGTTGGTGCCGTCTTCAGGAACTGGCCGCCTAGTGGCTCCTGAAACAAGCGAGAATCAGTCTGGATTGGCAGTGACTGTACCATCTGTGGCATCTCAGCCGGTGTCAGTTTCCAGCCAAAGCAGTAGCAGCATGGCCACAACCGTGGCTCGGACCAGCGGTGCCGTGCTGTCACAGCAGCAGCACACAACCCACACTTTGCCTTCTCCCACTGCTTCTAACGATGTTGGTTTTCTTGCTGGTGGGGCCACCAATGCGATCTTGTCGCAGCCTGCCAAAGGAACGGTTTCTCGTGTACCTGCCCAGCTGACAGCCAACGCTGGTGGCTCTTTGGCATCCGGGCTGCAGCCGTCCGGCCGTGTCACCACCAGGAGAGCAGTAGAGAGCAGGATGCTAGCAACGCCTCACACTCCGACTGTGGCCTCGAAATCTGCTGGTACATCTGGCTTGGCAATGTCGGCAGCAGCTGGTCGGGCACAACCTGGCACCTCCGTGCTAGCCGATGCCACAATAGCCACTCAGTGGACCATTGACGGCTCGGTCACTGGCCCACGTACTGTGTCCGGTAGTTGGACGACGCCGGCAAATCAGCACGATCCAAGCTCTGGCCTGCTTACTGGCAGCCGGCAGCTCGACCGGCCAGGCCAGACAGCTGCAGCCTCAGCGTGCTCTGCTCGTGTGGGTAGCAGCAGTCAGCAGAATGACATTGGGCCTGCACAGTGTAGAAGCGGAAGCATGGCAGATCTGAGGGAGAGCACTCAGCTAGGGCAGCTGTCGCACAGGCTCGGTCGCCCTCTCAAAGAAGAGCCGGTGCTTGCCGCACAGCCGCCCAGGCCAAGCCAAAGTACTGAGCTGCCCAAACCTGATTCGAATGCAGCAAAGCGACTGCTGCCTACGTGGTTTAACAGTGGCAACCCAAGGTCGGAGCCGCAGCAGTCTCAAGTTAAAAAGAAAAAGGGTGTCTTTTTGCCTTAATTCGTTGCTTAACGGGTTTTTTTTTAGCTTCTTATTGTAGTAGAGGATGTGCTTGCTGTCTGCAGCTGCCTACTTGCCACTAAAAAATAGTGTGAACTTGCTCATTTGCAGCTCTAGTCTGCTGTCGATGTCCTTGTTTGCACATATTTGATAGCTTCGAGCCATTGAAGAAAAAAAGACCAAATCGACGAGGATCGATCGGTGCTTGTTGTTGTGTACATCTCTCCTAGCTCCTTCTCTTGCATGCATCTTTGGGCTGATGCCACAGATGAGTTGCCTTAGAAAACGCAGGGAGATCTTCCGGGGATCATGGCGTCTGTATTTCATGTGAACCGCTCGGAAGCTCGACTCCATGCGAATTTGCTTCAGTCACGGCGTGATTTCACGCATTCACCTGCTGCTGCTGCTGCTGCTGCTGCTGCTGCTGCTGCTGCCGATTCACCTGCTATGATGGCTGTGATGACTGTGCTTTCTGCAGGAACTTGACTTTCGTTGGCCTACTTGTCTGTCTCACCAAAAGTGGCAGAGCCGTGGCCATGTCTTGGTTCAAGTAGGCTATAATGAAAACCAAGATTCTTAATTCCTTATCCGATTGCCATAAAAAAAAAAAACATTTAAGATGTGGCAGCAGCGTTTTTAAGTACCTGGCCATTGACTTGTAGCTCTTCTGGAGGTGTTTTGACTCTCATAACTGGGGGCTACAACAGGAATGTGCTAAGCCAATAGATGCATAGTTTTGCATTCTTATAACCGTATTTGAATCGCCTTGCTATTTCGCCGACTCATGCTTACGCTTTATTGAGCAAACGATTTACCTCTTTTCAGAACATCTGATTGTTGCACGGTAATATTAGTCCCTGAAAGTAACACAAAAGTTGGGCGTGTGGGTAAGGAGACAGAAGAACCTTTTAACTCCCATTCGCGAGCTCACATACTTCGTGAATGTGAGTGAGCATAGATCTCTGGGCGATCTCTGTTAAGTAGCATGTCGAAGCAAGCAGTTCATATGTCAACTGTACAGTTTGCCAAATAGCACTGAAAGCATTACCCTAATTGTGCGTATGCGTGCTGCCACTAACCGTATTTGCATGCTGACCCTGTGCCTGTAACCTCTAACAGGCTTCTAGGCTTGTCATAGAGCATGCTACCACTCCATCATGCTACCTTTGCAGCAAATGTAAAGTGCCTAGAAAGAGATGAGTTCTCGGAGGGCCGCTATAACAAATGAATTGCTATTATTATTATTACCACCTGCCCATGGGCGTCTGGAAGGGAGGGGGACAGTAGGCCTACTTGGACCGACGTGTAAGGTCATATTAGACGCCGATTAAATCTTGTTATGAAATGATTGGCTGAAACTTGCAGGGCCTAGGTCATTGGCTTTATCCTGGTCCCAATCCCAAGCTGCTCTTTCTCTGTCTTGTGGTGCTATGCATATCATTATTGTTACAGTAAAAATTCACTGGATACCGCAAGCATTGCCCCGACCTATTTCCTTAATTCCTACCTGAACTGCTTCGCCAGCTCTGGCCTCAGGATAATAAACTAATATCTTATAATTTATGTATAATTGTAATACTAACTTCTTTCACTTGAAGACTTGGATACAGAGGCTTTTGCCCTGGACTATGAAAGGGAACTGTTGTCTTCAGTACTAGCACAGCATTAAAATTTCTCTGGCTTTTGGCACTGGCTCTTACTTTTTCGAGGTCCTGAGCTGCTTCTTGTTTGCTACCTACTCGACTGTCCTGACCCTGCTTCGCCATCGTCTTAGTTTCTTGGGATGAAGCCCTTTGGCTACAGTCAAATCGATTCATGAGCAGGATGTGTGAATTTGCATGCTAACCCTATGCATGTCAACTCAAATCATGTTATGCTTGTTGACATAGAGCATACCTACTACTAGTCATTTGATCGAGCTTCCTTTGCAGCAAATGTAAAGTGATAGAAAGAGATTAAGTTATCTGAGGGTTCCATACAAATGTATTATTATTATTACTAACGGCTGACGTCCATGTGGTTTTGTCCTTCATCTGGCGATCGAACCGCACTGTACCATCCTTGTGACGACCTTTGTGTACTGATATGTTTTCTGACGGAGCTACGGCTGCGAGTCATATCTCTAACCATATTATGCATGCTGACTGCATGTTACTACTAAGCATTTAATTGTGCTTACTTTTCAACGTACACAGTGCCCAGAGAGAGAGGGTCCCGTGCAAATGTATAATCATTATTTTTATTACTGTTTAATCTCCGGTCAGGCATTCGGCTTACATGAGTGCTCTCGCGTTCCCGATGCGGTGTATGTAAAGTGAAAGTTTGAGCTGGTCGCGAAACCCATTACACATACTTGCCAACGTAGCCACAATCGTAGACCAGTGTCCACCAACGAGTGCACGATTAATTTTCAAATCTCCAAAGCTGATCAAAATCAAACGGCACTCTCAATTGCTAGAGAATCGCTGCAAGTCCAGCATGCCCTCTAGCAGATGGAAAGCAGCAAGACAGTGGAAGATACGCTGTTACGCTACGAGTACCCTCGTGCAAAAGCACTGCCTATCCCGGTGCACGATTGTTTCTTGGTATTTTAAAGGCGATAATGACAGCCTCATCCGGTGTTGCCAGGATAGGTCCTTAATGATAATAATAATAATGCACTTGATAAAGCGCCCTCAGAGAACTTAATCTCTTTCTAGGCATTTTTACATTTGCTGCAAAGTAAAATGCAATTGAATGGTAAGTAAAATCATGCCTGAAAAACAAACAAAATGAATAATATGGTCAGGGGTGACATGCACAGGGTCAGCATGCAAATGTGGTTAGTGGCAGCATGCACAGTGTCAGCACGCATAAGCACATGAAGGACGAATCACAGGGACCCGCTAAATGCTGTCCTAAATAGGTATGTTTTTAGGTTCCTTTTAAATGTGGTCAGGTCAGGGGATGTTCTGACGCAGGTCGGGAGGAAGTTCCAGGCTTTGGGAGCATACGAACTAAACGCACGGTCTCCAAAGGATTTGAGGTTTGTAAGGGGTATTTGTAGACTGCTAGGATTCCGAAAAGCGGGTGGTACGATGCTTGGCCTGGTGGGGGAGTAGATCTGGGAGATAGGCTGGAGCCAAAGAATGATTCCATTGATGGCATTATTTGCTAGATTCATGAGCGAAGAAACGCGACGCAAAAGCAGAAGATATGCTCGCAAGAATAGGTATACTCACAAGAATAGACCAAATAGGCTAAGAGTCCCGCACCTCCGGCCAGAGCCAGCAAGCTTATGCAGCTCGTCTTCATCCTCAGCTCCTCGACCAGTCCGCTGAACGCCGGCGTCCGCATTCTGACACGTGACGTGCAAGCGGTGCCATCCTTAGCCGCAGCAGAAGGCCGACTCCTGCCCGAACGCCAGTCAATCTCCGGTCTCGAATCGAATGCTAGCGCATGCAATGGGGCAATTAGTGGCTTCTTGTCTGCAGTGCTCACCTACCAGCACCCGCCCGCTTGGCCCTGTAGTGATAGTAACGATAATACAAACAATAGGTCGTTTGTATGTAGCCAGAGGAGAACTCAGCGTAATGCATCTTATTCTGTAACTTCGTGAGCTCGCAAGAACTAAATGGGTCCTGTTCTGGAGAGCCAACAGACTTCATATCAAACGACAAAGAAACGCGAGGAACATACACGTTGAATCGGAAGTGCAGTCAAGGAAGTGAATTGAGTGAAAGTAATGGCTCAGGACGGCTGGAAAAGATCTGCCGCAGTCAGCAGCATGAGAGGATGTCATTGCGTAAGAATTGTGGAGCTGAGCTCAGGCCATCAGTAAACTTGACTTAACAGGCTCGTCGTACAACGGTAACGTTCAGTCATTGCTTAAACGTAGGACGTTGCAACGAGTGACCACATCCAAATGATCCTTGCCAGTATAGTTCCCGGGTCGTCGTTCAAAACTGGCAGACAACATACGGCCCAAATAATTGATCATACTACACTCCGTATGGTGGCATCACTTGACAAGCAGAATACGATGCCTGCACGAGTGACACTATGGCTGAGTGACTGCTTGGCTGGGCTATATTCGCCCGGCGTTGGAAGTCGAAGGACGAGCATGATTTAGCGCAATTTCCTCCGGATGCCATTTGTTAATGTCCCCTGCAGTACACGATCGCTGAGCGGTCGAGTCGTCCACCGCCGCTGCACGCTACCACTGTACTGCTCCCTACCACTGCACCGCGGCTGGCGAAAACGATTTTACCATCAACATTTCGCCAGGAAACGCGAACTCTTTTCAAACTCTTCCGTCTTCTTTAAGACGTTCACGGCATGAAAACCGGGGGCTCGGGGGTTAGATAATTCATGCTTGATAAACAGCTACGTGCAACCTGGCCTGAGCAGTTTGCTGCTAGCAGCCTGTGCTCTGGTGTCTAGGTAGGCTTGCTGCTGCTAGTTACGGTTTCGATGAGGGGCCCCGTCAGGACGCCACCGCAGGCCACAGCGACTACCAGCATACCATCGGTCGTTCGATTGTGCTAGTTTGGTTAGGGTTCGCGGTAGAGCTTTCGAGGGACTGCTTAATGGCGCATTACCACTACATTTCTTTAAGCAGAAATCCTTCTCAGCCGTTAGGAGTAGAGCGCAGCTGAAGCCGTGGGGTTAACAAACCCGGCCTGTCTGCCGGACGTCGATTGTCGCGTATATCAGAGGATAGGAGAGGCAGCTCAGGTGCCGCGACCGCTACGTAACGCAAAGAAAGCTGTTTTTACTCAGTGGCTCCTCAGCAGCAGCACCTCGGACAGCAGCTACTCGGACGTCCCCTCCAAATAAACTGTCCCGTCCAGGCCCAGTCCGAGGCCGCGCTTGTTTCGGTTATGTCTCAGCAGCCGCCCTATAGCTCAATCCGGCGCTGCTACTGGCTTTCGTCAAGCTGCTTAGCTTTCCAAAGAGCTCAGTGCTGACTGCTTGCTTAGCCCCTACGGAAATGTCTCATAGTTTCGGTTATGTCTCAGCAGCCGCCCTATACGAGGAGGAGGGAGAGGCTTTCCGAATTATGTCGCATTAGCCCTCCCTACAAGGGTGGGGGTGGCTAAAAGGGGCAATGGGCAAGGCTACAGCTCTGCTAGGGTGCGTTAGACGGCTCGGTTGGACGTCCAGCTTGAAACCTCCGCGGTTAAATTGTATTGCTCCAGCTTGCAACGGGCAATTCACAATTGCCTGCTGCAGGACTGTAAGTCGCGACCGGATCGCTAAATTCGCGTACCTTGCCCCTAGGCGAAGGCCCATAAGTCGCTACATAAATGAAGCTGCTTAATCAGCCGACCTTTACTTTATCCGAGTCAGCTGTAGCTAAAGATCATTGCTGGGATCTAGCTAGCTTGTTTGCATAGCTTAGTCAGTAAGACAAATACTTCTGCATAGCCTGCACAGGGCAGATGGCTTGTCTAACTAATTCAAAATGTATGCGTGGTTTCATAGTTTTAAGCGACGGTCTGGCGTCCGTTTAGGGCTGAGCTTAATTCGCTATCAGCCTTTATTCTCCCCCCACCCACCATTCGATCGTCGAAAACGCGAGCACCTCACGATAACTTAATAATAATAATAATAATAATAATACACTTGGTAAAGTGCCCTCAGAGAACTCAATCTCTTTCTAGGCACTTTACATTTGCTGCAAAAGAAACACGATCGAATGGTGAGTGGTATCATGCTTGACGAGCAACATGAATAGCATGGTTAGGGGTGACATGCACAGGGTCAGCATGCAAGTGTAGTCAGTGGCAGCATTCAGCGAGCGTAAACACATAAAGGACAAATCACAGGGACCCACTAAATGCTGTCATAAATAGGTGAGTTTGTAAGTTCTTTATAAATGTAGTCAAGCAAGAGGATGTCGTGATGCAAATCGGGAGTGAGTTCCGGGCTTTGGGAGCATACGAACTAAATGCACGGTCCCAAAAGGATTTGAGGTTTGCATGAGGTATAGGTAAACAGTTGGGTTGGTCCCGCGGTTAAGGTGCTCGCCCCGACTAAGTGAAAGCCTAGATTATGCTTGGCAATCACATCGGCAAGAGGGAGAGTATAAACCGTGAAAAGAACCGTACCAAGCACGGAGCCCTGAGGTACCCCATATTTCAGAGGTACCTCGGATGATCTTTGTCCGTTCACATCAATACTCTGGAGTTTTCCACTGTGATAGGACCTGAACCATTGCAGAGCAGTGCCAGTGATGCCCAGGCGAGATGAGAGGCGCTCAAGAAGGACTTGGTGATCAACGGTATAAAAAGCTGCCGAAAGATCGAGCAAAACAAGCAGAGATGCTTTACCCATGTCTGCATTCCTAAATAGGTTGTTGTACACCCGAAGTAATGCTGACTCTGTGGAGTGATTAGCTCTAAAGCCAGACTGGAACTTACTAGCATGGTTTGAAGTATCAAAAATGAGTTTAGCTGGTTCAGCATGAGTTCAACATAATCTCTATCCAGGTTTTGTATAGCTCGCAAGAAGCTGCTGAAATGGCGATGCAAGAGAATCAACAACCCAGAGTTAGTGACATGCATGGAACAATCATGCAAAACCAAGCAGGTATCATATTAGACCAGCATGCTAAAGCTAAAATGAAGACTACCCAGGGCCACTCACTTATGGCCTCCGGTTAGTTACCTCCGGCTACTAACATGCACCGAATAATTCGCAGGTATGCACAGCACACCGGAACCAACAATTCAAACAAGTTTACTTAGGCAAAGAGAAAGCTGACTGGATCGGACGCATCTTTAGCTGTGACTTGATAGATGCATGGTCGTTGGTGGTATTGACCATAGTTGAAAGCAAGTTCCAGGCTCCTGAAAGGCTCGATCACCAAAAGCTGTAAACTTAGTGTGAGGGTAAATGACCGATGCTTACGAGCCGATGGAGCGGAAACACGCAAAGTGAACAAAGAGAAACGAGGCTGATGCAAGTGAAGTGAGGTGTAAGCCAAACTGAGGATGTCTTGAAATCAATTTACTGCTTGATAGAAGCCAGTGAAGCTCATACAGAAGTGGTGTGAGGTGGCTGCTATGCCGTTGACGACAGACCAGACTGGCCTCAGTTAAAAAGATATATAATTCATTTGTACTGCCCTCTAAGAGAAGGTTTTGTCGCTCACTTTGAGGTCACTTCATTTCTTGGCTCCAGCCTCTCTCTCTCAGATCTACTCCCCCACCAGGTTAAGCATCGTACCACCCGCTTTTCGGAATCCAACGGTCTACCAATACCTCGTACAAACCTCAAATCTTTTGGAGACCGTGCATTTAGTTCGTATGCTCCCAAAGCCTGGAACCCACTCCCGACTTGCGTCAGAACATCCCCTGACTTGACCACATTTAAAAAGAACTTAAAAACACACCTATATAGGACAGCAATTAGTGGGTCCTAAACTAATCACATTTGCATGCTGACCCTGTGCATGTCATCCCTAACCATGTTATTCATGTTGTTTATCAAGTATGATATTACTCACCATTCAATCGTGTTTCCCTTTGCAGCAAATGTAAAGTGCATACAAAGAGATTGAGTTCTCTGAGGGCACTTTATCAAGTGTATTATTGCTATTATTATTATTATTCAGGTGCTTCACATATGCCACGGGGCCCCCGAGCCCACGACTGCATCAGTTTCTGATGATCAAGCTCATGTCAAGAGTCCTAAATAAAGGAAACAACAATACTCAGGCTAGTGCTCAGAAGGTAGCTCGTCGGCCGACAGCTTTATGCTAGGGCATGCATTAGCACAAGCATGATCAAACGTAGGGCATTAAGAAGTTCCACTAGGGTTTTAGAGCTTATCACTCCACAAGAGTCAGCAGATTGTAGAATGTGCAAGTGCCGAAGACCTCGGGAATGGAGCCCTAGGTAGAGAGTCTCTCTGCTTGTTTTACCGGATCTCTCAGAAGCGTTTGGTATCTCAGTGGGATACTTCAGAGCACGGATATCAGCAGGCACCGGTCATCAGGGAAATTTTAAAGATGGGGCACCATAAATATTTGTGCTTGGGCCACGTCGGTTCACAATCTATATGCTTCCTCTTGTCGATGTAGTCAGCTAGCACAATACAGGATTTCATTTTTATGCAGATGAAACACAGCAATGCCTGTGCTGTGATCTCTTCCTGCCTTTCAGTGCTCTCATAACACCTGGCTGCATGTATATTGCTGACATTCATAGTTGAATGGAAGCAAACTTACACACTACGACTGTGGAACTCGCTTCCAAAATTCTTACGCAACGACAACTACTCTCCTGCTGCCGACTATGGCTCATCCTTTTCAGTGGTCCTGAGCTGCTACTTCCATGCTACTTACTACCTCAACTGCTCTCCTGACTCTGCTATGCTTCCCTCTTTCTCATTGTTACGTGAGACGAAGTCTGCTGGCTAACGCATGCGTACCGAAAGCCGCTTAGGCTGTGAGTGCGCTATAGACTCTCCTGCGTAACCACCACATAGTCTTTATGACTTTGTGGTTACAGACGGAGATACATTACATTACTAGTCATGGGCAAGCCTAGTAATATTCAGAAATAGGAAAGCTTAGCATGAAAATGGGCTGGCAAGCATATTTCCGGTGGCGTCAGCAGGCAATCGGCATGATTAAACAGGTGTCGACAAAGTGTGCTGCCAACGGGACCAATGGCGAAACACAGCCACTACCCACTAATCTTGTTAGGCCGCTATGCTCATACGACTGTGCCGAGGAGCCGGTGACTCCTTCGTGCTAGTTAATTTCTCTCATTCGTCTGGTCAGAACATGGACGCAAACGCAGCGCTCGTAACGGCGATAGTCTCAGCCGACGCGCGACGAATCGAGCCGGCGAGCTACTTGAAGGTGCTTCACCAATGCACGCAGATATGCCAACTGCAGCAGGAAATCGGCAGCGACAAACAGCGCTCATATCTTAACCTATCAAGTCCATATCCACAATGTAGACAAGTCTAGTTGACAGCATCGGGCAGCTACAGACGTCCAACAGCGGCCACCGACGTATGCCGACGGCTGTCGGTGGCCTAGAGCCAAATTCAGCTCCGATGCTAATGCCGAGGTTGGAGTCCTGACTGCCCGCCTATCTCCGGGGCCAGCCTTTTATACGGCCTCACGAATGAACTATCGCATCGTCGAATAATCGCGAATACTTATTATACGCCATAATCCGACTGGTTTAGCTGGTGCCGCCGTGTTTTCAGCTGGAAAGGAGGCAGCACGAGAGTACATGTCACAACTGCCTGCCTGCCTATCTCATGGTGCCAGATTTTATACGGCCTCGGTCATTAGAGTATCGGATAATTACGTATTCGCGAATAATTATTATCAGCCATAATCTGGGACGGGGGAGGGTGTTCAGCTGGCGCTACAATTCCAAACGGAAGGCACACACTGGCTAGCCCGGCCAATCCGCCCCCGGGGACCCGGCGGCGACAGACACTGATTCCGGTCGCCTACCTCAGCCGGTATGGCTTATTGAGCGTCAAGAAATAGCAACACAACTAATTAAACACAATTAATTTAAGCTCACGCGAGGGAGGACAGTGCTCTGATGGAATTGCACACTACCGACCCGTTATAGACCGACAGGAATTTCTGCTGCGGAGCACGACGGCCTTGAACTTTGTCTGCCGCGAGCAACCGCTCTGCGTTTTAGTTAGTACGATAGGTAGCTAAATCGCTAGCAACGAACATTCCATAATATTATCCTTAATAATATACTATCTTATTAATATACATCTTATTAATTTGGGGGACATGAAAAATCTGGATAAAGATCAGTACAACTATTACAGCCCAACGAATGGCTGGGAGTGGCGGCGCACTCCTGTAATCCTGCTACTGGGAGGCCGGAGTTGTCGGATGGCTTACGCTCGGGAGCACTCCCTGACGTTGTCCTATGTCGATCGGGTGTCCGCACTAAGCTCGGCGCCAATATGGCCCCTCTGGGGGAGCCCGGAGGCGACCAGGTTGTCTAACGAGGAACGTACCGGCCGAGGGCGGAAACGCAGCAGGCAAAAGTTCCCACGTGGAGCAGTAGTGGGATCGCGCCCGTGAATAGGCGGCGTCGAGGAGCCCGAGTTGTTGAGATGGACGCAACTCTTTTTTTTTCTCCATTTACTGAATCTAGGTGTGTGACAAGATCTGGAAATGTCGTAAGGAACACAGCGAATATGACCTTTAAGCAGTTAGGACGTTACATTTAGGAAGATGCCGTCGGTACTAAACGACAGCTCGGAGAACGCGGTATCTATACAAACAATCTAGTTTTACCTAGGTTACATATGGGCAAGCAATGGAAAGATGATTATAGCAAGCGATGCTAGACGATAGCTCGGAGAACACGATATCTATGCATTCCGATTTTAGTTGTAAGAGTCCCGAGCAGCTTGGCAGACGGGCCAGTGTACATACAGCTGGTACAGCCAAATGATGGCGATCAATAGAACAGAGTGCTCGGGACGGACGGCTCGAGCGTGCTGTGGCAACACGTACGTGTTTTACCAGCAAGTGACATTTGCCCGCGAAGTTAATGCGCTCATTACGTTGAAGTGAATGAGAATCAACTGCAGCCTTGTGGGTAGGGCTGCTCCTATACGTAAGTAAAATGCACTCCAACAGCTCGAGCTTCGCAGTGCCCCACCCCGAATGGCACAGCAAAGAATAGCGAGCGCATCGCGAAGAAATTCACGCGCGGAGCAGCTCAGCTGCCCCAGAAGTGCACTTTTGCAAGTAAATAGCGGCCAAGTTCTTTAGCCGGCGGGCGGGGCGTTCGTGGAATGGTGGCGCTTGCGCGTCGTAGGTTTGCGGTTCCGCTCGTAATTGTTTAGCAGCGGAGCGAGGCTGCGAACGGGTGCATGGGCTGGCTGCCGTAGCGGTTTTAGCCGCTATGTCAACTATCCGTAGCAATGCTACAGCCTGAACGATCCAAGTGCATGCCAGCGTTCGTTCCATGACATTTAACTGCCCGTTCTACGATTGCCTGACGGCAGGCTGGCACTCAGGCGAGCGCGCTTCAGGCGAGCCGAAGCTTTGAAATGCCGGTGTCCGTCTAGTGGCGTGACATGGGCTGCGCTGCGTGCACTGCCTACGTCCACGCGCTCAAGGATGTAATGTAATGTATGGATGCTGACGCTGTGCCTAAGCTCACTATCCACACGTGCTTACTAAGAGATTAGATTATCCCAAAACACTCTGAAAACTGTCTTATTACTGTTAAAACTACTATTACTGAAGCGACAATGTCTAAACCGACGAACTCGCTAATCATTCCACCGACTCGCGTCCAACGTTCAATCTCGAGGCCGCGGTAAATGCTTTACTTCCGTTTCCGCCGCCTACCGGATTCGGCTCATGCAGGATTTTCGTGCCTGCTATCTCGGCGATTGCTAGCCGGCCGTGGCTGAATTGCTGGTTTTGCGACGGCCTGCTGACAGCGCCGCGTGGCCCGCCGCGCCGCGCGGCCTGCTGAAGTAGCGGAGCTTGACGAACGACAGGCACTGTAGCACGCCGCCGCCGCTTTCGCGACCTCTTAGGCGTCGCTTCCGCCGTAGAAGCCGTAGATAATAATAATGACGATACATTTGTGCTATTGCGCCCCCGGGGAACTCAAATCACTTTCTAGGCACTTTATATTTACTGCCAAGGAAGCGTGATCGAATGGTTAGCGATAGAGCGCTCAATGACTACGCAGCGCAAATAGCATGGTATAGGGTGACATGCGCAGGGTCTGCGAGCAGATGCGGCTCCGAGCAGTCGGCTATCGGTTAGACGTGCGGCCGGTGCTGATTGGTTGGCCTGCCGGTGCTGGTGCTCTTCCTCTTCCTGCTGCTTCCCGGTTGCCGTTTGCAAACGTGCCCCGAAGTACCGAGAGAACATCGCGCAGACCACTGCGAAAACTGTTCTAGAGAGAGAGAGAGAGAGAGAGAGAGAGAGAGAGAGAGAGAGAGAGAGAGAGAGAGAGAGAGAGAGAGAGAGAGAGTGAGAGAGACAGACAGACAGACAGACAGACAGAGGGAGACATCGACACAGAGAGAGAGAGAGAGAGAGAGAGAGAGAGAGAGAGAGAGAGAGAGAGAGAGAGAGAGAGACAGACAGACAGACAGACAGACAGACAGACAGACAGACAGAGGGAGAGAGAGACAGAGACAGAGAAAGAGAGAGACAGAGACACAGAGAGAGAGAGAGAGAGAGAGAGAGAGAGAGAGAGAGAGCAGTTTGCAAAGTGGCGAGGGAGCTCTCGAGAGCTGTTTCGGGAGCAAGCGGTGAATGCCGACCTAGATCGGACTTACGCTGACCCACAAGGCCTGCCTGCCACGGCCTGGCTCCTTCATCCATAGCTGAACTGCTGCTCCAGTTTCAGCCTCATCGTGCCTCAGGTCATTCTTCATGCTTTCGGTGCTTGATGCCGTCCATGTCACTCACATCGTGGGTAATGATTCTCTTGCAGGAGGCTGTAAGATGCTTGGTTAGTCATGGAAGGCTCTCTCACAGTGTCATACAAACGATCTGTTATTATTATTGTTGCTATTGCTATAGTCGTCATTATGCCTCCGATCTGCCATTTTTTTAGTCCCCCTCCTCTCCTTGCTAGGTCGTCCCCTCTGCACGTTGCTGGCCTGAGCGATCTGCCGTAGCTCGGGGTGTGCATCTGATTTGCCCACAGAAGGCCCCCCTTGCAGAGAGTGCATGTGGGCTCAAGCTTGCTCAAACTTGCCCGCCTGCACGCACGCATGACCAGTTGTAATTTTAATATTTAAAAATGGCGGTTAGTTGCTATTTGTGATTGCGCGATAGTTTATTGCCGAGGAAGTATACAAGTATGGCACCCTGAGATAGGCGGGCAGTGAGGATTCGAGACTCGGTGCATTGGCATTGGAGCACTGATTGAAGCTCTGGGTCACACAGCCTTTAATGTACGTCGTGGATGCTGTTGAACGTCTGTAACCATCCGATGCTGTTAAATAGACTTGTGTGCATTATGGATACCGACTCGATATGCTAAGGTAGACGACCGAAACGATACCGAGCACTTGCGTAGCGGCGCACACACGCAAACAGCTCAGCTACCACGGGTGGCACAGCCAGCAGGCTGAAGACTGGGCGCTCGTCGTAGCTAGCTGCCCGGGGTTCTGCCACTGTCGGCATATCTGCGTGCATTGGTGCAGCGCCCACAAGCAGCTAGCCGTGCTCCAAGGTTCAGGCGTCTCCAGTATTTGTGTCGCGAGTCGGTTATAACTAGCTCCGTTGCGAGAGCTGCATTTGTGGCTTAGTTGCGACCGGACGTGGAAGCTGCACATGGAGCGTTTGTGTAACACAGTTGTTGTCTCTCTGTAGCAGTTATGGCCGTCTGCGGTCTGTATCGCTGTGCCGTGCGCACGAAGGGGTTTAATCGTACGAGTTCTGCTGCCTTGACCTCTGATGAAATGTGGCTCACTGCTTTCATCTCGTCCTCTCGTTTCTGCACGCACGTGACCGCCTTCGCATCTTTGAATCAGAGCCGTGCAGGTGAGTGAGGGCCGTTGTGTTGCATAGCACACACACGCGGCAAGTGATGCCTAAGTTGAGGCATCGCTCTCATCGCTTGCGTCGCTTACGCATCGTTGCTTGTTGCGTGAATGAATGATGTCTGCTGGCTAGCGTGTGAGCATCAAAAGTCACGCGGGCTGTGAACGGGCTCTAAGTCATGGTGGCTTTGTGGAGATATAGATATAGATAAAGATATTTCTCTACTTTGACCTTGAGGCTGACCTTAGACTAGTAGCTAAGCAGAGGGAACATGCTCTAGCTACCAAAGAGGGTTGAATCTCTTTCTAGAGGCTTTATGTGTACACTTGCTGGAAAGGAAGTGCATCAATGGGTTAGTGATGGCTTGCACAAAATTGAGCATGCATAAGCACACTTAAGGATAATTCACACGGACCCAGCCACTGCAGTGATTAGCTGGTGGGCTTAAACATTTTTATAGATGTCTTTAAGTCGTGGGGGAAGGAAGTTGTGACATCCGTCGATGGTGAGTTTCAGGTTCAGGGAGCATAGGAACGGAAGGCATGGTCATTAAGGATTTCGAAGTTGATTAGAGGCACAGCTAAACGGTTTGAATCCGAAGTGTAGCTGGTACGTTGCGAGGCCTGAGTAGGAAGTATTTTTTTCAGATCGGCCGGAATAAGTGAATGAAGGGGGGGTCTTAAAGTGAGTTGTCAGAATCTTGAAGTCGATCTCTCATTTGATGGGGAACATTTACCTGTGTCGTATCTATCTAAGCTCTACTGGCTGTCTATCTTGTTAGTGCTCAGACCTCTATCTTGCTTTTTATCATTAAGATCACTTTTTGTCAGCAGTTTCTAACGATGACTTATCCCCCCTGCTTTTGACTGAGCTCTCGGAAGACCAATAAAAAAAACCTAAAAACACCAATGTGCACGGCTTCAGCAGACCTTTGAAGAGTGATTTTAAAATGACACCGACTGAAGCAATTGCAGTGGCAATGTAGCAGCAGTTGCAGGAGTATTTCTCGGGCGTGACAAGGAACACAAGGCTTTAGTAAATGCTGCTGTGTAGTCCAGCTCTGCATATCTGACATTTTAACAGTCATCCGGTTGCCCATGACAAGTACCTCTCACTTTGGCATGGAGCCATATGTCCCAGGGAATTCTTTGGCTGTTTCCTGCTGAATGCAAGCATACTAGCAGATCAGTTTTAACATCCAAAGGCATTATCACCGATGCTACGTTGTGCAAAGTTGCAGGTCCACAGTTGAAGTGGTGCTTTCAGCACGTTCAACTTCTTGACAATAATGCTCCTTGGGATGGCCAATCACCTGCCAATTGCTCATTCGATGCATCATTGCCAATTGCAACTTCTCCATGTCTGTCATACCAGTCGTCGAAGCCGCAGCATATGCACGAGTGACTCTTTCTCAGCCACTTTGTTCGATTTTCTACCGAGGCACTTCCGGAGGCTGCATTGGGTTGGGTAGGAGTTGGTGCAGATGCTGCGATGCCCTCCTGCTTCTAGCATCTGTCTGCATCTACGTTTTTGTGTTCCAATACGTAAAATTTGAAATTTAAGCACAGAATCATTCCTGGCATTGGTCAGTGTGATATCCAATGAAGCTACCCCTACAGATCCCGACCGATGCTCATTCAAGGCTCGTTTTTTATTGCATTGTTGATCTTTTGCTGCAGTTCCTCCATCGGCAGTGGTCTGTCGTTTAAACCACAAGCGCATGGGCATTTTTCGTTATGCTGCTCGAACCTTCGGGGCTGCTCTGTTTGGTTGCCGTGGCTGCCACACCACGGTTTGGCCTCAGGCACACCATCGACAAGCTGCAGCAGGTAAGGCGATTGTGTGACGGAAGTGCTAGGGAAGTTGGGTGGCATTGAACAAGAGTGGCAAGAAGTGTAGATGTTTTCTTTCAGGCACATCTGTGACCACGAGTGGGCAGATGTTTCCAACATCGATTTCACCAGTGCATGCAGATGTTGTTGATGCCTCAGTGCACCAGCTCGTCTCTTCTGTTCTCGTCTGTGCCTCTAGTGAAGCTTGCTTGTTTGATGTAGGAGGTACTATAGTGCATGTACAGATATGTGCTTACTTGCCTGTGCTTCCCCTCCTCACGATCGAAGCACAGTTACTCACTGCCGTGTCTGCTCGTAGTGCAGAGCAGCTGACTCTTTTTGGAAGACGGGAGGGGGCACGATGCTTATGCTGTATGTGCAGCAGCAGCACAGGGCCTTCCCATAGAATGGAAACCTTGACGTCGGTCGAGTGATGGGTTTACAGCTTTGAGCATCCACCGATTCACACTGGAAAATGTGTCAAAGTGACGAGGGCGTGACAGGAGCAGCAGCGGAGAGATTATGCCGATGTCGGCATGTGGCCTTGGTGCCCCCCACACTCCGCCTGCAGCGTGCATCCATATTTTATGATAATAATAATAATATATTTGATAAAGTGCCCTCAGTTAACTCAATCTCTTTCTAGGCGCTTTATCTTTGCTGCAAAGGAAGCATGATCGAATGGTTGGTGGTAGAATGCTCAGTAAACAACAAGAATAATATGGTTAAGGGTGACATGCACAGGGTCCGCCTGCAAGTGTGCTTAGTGGCAGCATGCACAGTGTCAGCATGCATAAGCACATAGAAGTCGAATCACAAGGACCCCCTGAATACTGTGATGAATAGGTGCATTTTTAATTTCTTTTTAAATGTGGTCAAGTCAAAAGATGTGAAGCAAGTCGGGAGTGAATTCCAGCCTTCGGGAGCATATTTTAGCGTGGATGAGCAGCGTGCATGTTTTAGGTCACCGTCGGCGGCTGAAAACTCGCTTGCATGTCACCTGTGGCGCGCACTTGCCGAAGCTCGATCATTCGGGGTCAAAGCCCACTGCGCCATAGGGTTTTATGTTGGCGTCAGCAGCATTGGTTCGAGCAGTCACAACTGTTGATATTGTGCATGGAAGTTTACTAAGAAGCAGCCGTACCTTTGCAGGATCTGGTCGGTGCACTATCGTATTTGACAGACTGCTTTCAACAGCAGGCAAAGAGTCGTCCGCCTTGCCGCCATCGTCTGTCACTCCTTCGTTGCCTGCTGCCCAGCTTCCTGCACCCCGAAGGAATGCCGAGGAATCGCCGATGATGGATCTGGGTGGCGAAGTGCGAGATTTGCTGACGGCTGTGATGGTAATTTGCTTAGCTGCTCACTTCATCTGACCCGTGAAAGATAAGCTACTGTTCGTTCGTCCTTGACCTTGACTCCATGACCGTACAAGAGATGTTGCATGCATGCCGTAGCTGCTCGTCGGTTTGTTGTGCCGCCTCTACCGATCCCTGACTGAGTAGTGGAACGTTTATGAACGAAGCCCGTACTGTTTATAATGTCTGGCTAGCCGACCGCGAAATAGTGCAAGCTCTCGGGCGCAGGGCACGAGTGTGGCTGGCTGTATAGTGTGGCACCAAAGTTTGCCGGTGTGGTACCGAGGTCGAGCCAACAGTGGCATGACCGTTAATCCTGTGGCCTACAGGCTAGAGAAAAAACTCAGCTGCTTTTATGCATCCACAGGCTGATCCCAAATCTGCCATATCATAAGATGCTCCTTAGGTGTAAACCTGATGTCTCTTTATTGAATTGAGTGATACATGTAGGTTCGTGCACACCCTTCGTGTCAGCCAGGCAGGTGAATGTATCTCCGTCACTAACTCCACAAAGTCATAAAGACCATGTGGGTGTTACGCAGGAGAGTTTTGTATAGCCCACTCACAGCCTAGGCGGCTTTCGGTTCGCATTCGGTAGCCAACAGACTTCGTCTCACGCAACAAAGAGAAAGTGGGAAGCATAGCAGAGTTAGGAGAGCAGTTGAGGTAGTGAGTATCATGGAAGTAGCAGTTCAGGACCGCTGAAAAAGATGTGCCGTAGTCGGCAGTTGGAGAGTAGATGTCGTTTCGTAAGAATTGTGGAAGCGAGTTCCACAGTCTAGGAATGGATAGACTGCCTCTCATTGTTGGTGTGTTGAATGGCTGGTGGGTAGGGCACGTTTTCGTAGTATCTAGATTGTGACACAGCTTGCTCCTGCGTCTGTCGAAGCAAGTTTTTCTTTACAACAATTAAGCCCTGCCACCCGTGCATGCCGTGCCGATGAGTTTTCTTACGCATGAAAGCCCGTGTGACTAGCAGCCAACTCGTCCTCTAGCTCTAGTCATCCGTGCTCCCAAACTACAACTGCTGCTTGGTGGATGAATCTCTTGGTGACTGGTCCATAGTGTTAGTCCTAGACTGTGGAACTCACTTCCACAGTTCTTACGCAACGACCACTAAAAATAAAAAAATAAAATCTTAGGTGATTAAACAGCCTCTTTTTGTATAGCGACAGAAGAGCCTTTACGGCTATCACCACCGCTTGCAGTGGCGATAAAGAATCGCCCACCGCAGGAATCGAACCCACGACCTCGGGCCGAGGTCGTGAAAAGCAACCGCCTAATCCCAGTGAGCCATTGCGGCTCACCGTGAGTAGTGTGATTAACGCGTTGGATCAAACCAAAGTTCTCCAGAAAGTTGAGAAATGAGCTGATCTGGCTTCCGCATAATAATTATATTTGTATTGTTATTATTATTTATTGTTATGTGATGCAATGATTTTAATATTTCTTGTTGCGATTCAGTATAATTGGGGTCTTGCAAATACAGATTAGAGTTGTTTATTATAATTATAATAAATAATTTAATAAATAAAAGCCTCATTTACATAGCATTCTTAGAGAACTTGATCTCAATCCAGGTGCTTTACATGTGCCGAAGGGCTTTCCTCCCTGCGCTAAAGAGCAGCCTCGGGCGACTCCTAGCGTGGTGTACACCTTTACTTGATTACTCCGTAATACCTTCGGGTATTCCGCTGCTATCTTCGCTGTGACTTTTTATGAGCTGTCCTTGGATATGCTACACAAAACAGGACCTGCTTAGCATAAGATGCGATGTCGCCATTAGTCGATACCTACCGGCGGGCCTTCTCCGGCGGGTCAGTGAGAACCTTCCTGCATCCTGCGTTCGCCCTATCAACAGCTCGGCTATCAAACCTACGACTCGTAAGTTTAAAGCGCTAAATAGTACTTGTTGCAGTAGTAGCCCACCCGACGTAGCCCAGCAAGTTGTGAAACGTCGTCCGACGGCCGTTACCAAGGTCCAATTCAAATTCGAAGAGCCAGCATCCGTCGGGCTAGACGCAAACGGTAGAGAATACGAGCCACTTCATCGCCGTCGCCCAGTTGTTGGACAGCCTTTTAAATTCCGCCTACTAAATATCCGCTCGCTAAAAACCAAGGGGTTACTTACCCGCAATTAGGTGGTCCAGGAGAAGCTAAATGCATTTCTGCTTACCGAAACTTGGATGACGCCTTATTCCAGTAGCTGTATTCCTGAGACCACTCCACCCGGGTTCTCATTCTATCAGTCCATTCGTTCTGACAAGGTTGGTGGCGGGGTTGCAATTGTTGTTCGCGAATCGTTTGGCTATAAGATGTGCAGTTTCTCGCATGGGCCATCGTTTGAATCGGTTGCTATCAGGTCTTCATCAAAGACAATGCCTCTCACTGTTGTGATATACCGGCCTCCCTTCTGGCTGTCTGTCTTAACTTGTTTATAGAGGAGTTTTCAGAGTTCCTCGCTAAAATATTTGTGTGTGACAGGCCGTTACTAATTGTAGGAGACTTCAATATTCACTTTAAATACCCTAGCAACAGCCAGGTCCGCTCATTTCTTGACTGTCTGGAGAATCTTGGTTTGGCCCAACACGTTAATCATAGCTCCCACGTTGGTGGCCACATTCTAGATCTCGTGATCACTAAGGATGTCCTCCCCACTGACCTTGTGGTGTGCCCACTGACCCTCTCAGATCATTGTTCGGTCTCGTTTACTGTTCCTGCTTCCTCGTACGTACAGGGCAATGTCGAATTCTTCAAACGACGTAACTTACAAAGCATTGACGTGGACAAGTTTTTGAAATCTGTTTGTGATGCAGGCCTTCTTGATCTGCATTCAGACTCGACCGACAGCCTCGATACCCTCACTGATGCGATGAACATGATACTCAGGAGTGCTCTTGACAAGCATGCCCCCGTTTGCTCTATCCGTGTTCAAAGTCGTCGAGATTGCTTTCAATTTACAAAAAAACTCCTTAAGATGCGCCGTGTTAAGCGCAGGCTGGAACGTCGCTTCAAGAAATCCGGGTCTGAGGCAGACCTAGTCAATTTTAAAGACTTCCTTCGAGTTTACACCCGAAAGCTTAAAAAAGCCAGGGCTTATTTTTTCATTAGAAAGCTGAATATCTGCCAGTCGGACACTAAACAGATTTACAAGACAGTAAATCATTTACTGGCCAATGCTGTGAGGTCTGACTCCCCAGATATTAAGGGCTCAGCCGAAAAGTTTTCAGCCTTCTTTAATGAAAAAAATGTGCACATTTGTGCCTCCATTAAGCCCCCTCCGACCAAAGCAATCGCCGTTCCTCAACCTGTGATCTTTCTTAAAAGGTTCTTCGATGTTTCTGCCTGTGATGTGGCTACCTTAATAAGGTCTAGCAAAAAGAGCTCGTCTCCTGAAGACCCTATACCTTCATCTCCGTGGTCTTCACTGGCAGTCGAACTTAGCCCTGCCATAACCCAGATTTGTAATGCTTCTTTGGGAAAAGGGGTCGTCCCCAAGTCCTTCAAATCGGCAATCGTTAGACCTATTCTTAAAAAGCCTGGATTAGACACAGAGGTCCTAGCAAACTATCGTCCAGTTTCCCTTCTTCCGTTCTTATCAAAGATTCTTGAAAAAATTGTTGCTAAGCAGCTAGTTGAACGTATTGAAAATAATGGAATGTCAGAAACATTTCAATCAGGGTTCAAGAGGCAGCACTCCACTGAAACTGCTCTCCTCCGTGTTAACAATGACATTCTACGTGGCAACGACGATGGGAATGTCACTGCCCTGCTAGATCTGTCTGCTGCCTTCGACACCATTGATAACGAAGTTCTGCTTGAACGATTGAGAACAACGATCGGTCTGGCAGACGAAACACTGGCGTGGTTTAAATCATACTTGTCTGATCGTGTTCAATCAGTGTGGGGTCAGGTCTCAGACACGAGAAGGGTCACCTGTGGAGTCCCTCAAGGGTCTGTACTCGGTCCCTTGCTGTTCTCTATTTATACACAACCTCTGGGAAAAGTGATTAATGCCCATGGAATAGGATATCACTTCTATGCTGACGATACTCAGTTGTATTTGTCATTTAAACCGTCGGAATCTGCTGCAGCAACTGAGAAACTGAATGCATGCCATGCCGATATTCGATCCTAGATGTCGGAAAACTTCCTGAAATTGAATGACGATAAAACCGAACTGCTGCTCATAGGACACCCTAAGCGTGTGGCTGGATGAAAAGGCTTTGCTCTTCTAATAGGTGATGCTATTGTGCGACCTTCACCACATGCTCGTAATCTAGGTGTCGTGTTCGACAGCTGCCTCAATTTCAAAAGCTTCATTCAGAAGACTGCCTCTACAGCTAGCCATCACATCCGATCCCTATCCAAGATTAGAAGCTGTCTCCCACAGTGGCTTGCAAAAAATTTAACTAGCTCTTTAATTCTGTCTCGGCTTGATTATTGTAATTCCCTTTTGGCTGGGCTGCGAAAGAAAGCTATTATGCCACTACAGCTGACTATGAATATGGCTGCAAGGCTGGTCTTCAAGTCCCAGCGGTTTGTGCACGTGTGTCCTCTGCTGAAAGAGCTAGAGGATGGTTGCCGGTTGAGCAAAGGATACAGAGCAAAGTTCTTATGCTGACCCACAAGGCACGCCACGGCTTGGCTCCTTCGTACCTAGCTGAACTGCTGCATCAGTTTCAGCCTGTTCGCGCCCTCAGGTCCTGTGTGGACAATACATTAGCTGTCCCATTTCTCCGCTTAAAGACAGTTGGCGATAGAAGCTTTAGCTCTGCAGGTCCTAGACTGTGGAACTCGCTTCCACAATTCTTACGCAACGACTCTCCAACTGCCGACTATGGCACATCTTTTTCAGCGGTCCTGAACTGCTACTTCTATGCCACTCACTACCTCAACTGCTCTCCTGACTCTGCTATGCTTCCCACTTTCTCTTTGTTGCGTGAGACGAAGTCTGTTGGCTACCGAATGCGTACCGAAAGCCGCTTAGGCTGTGAGTGTGCTATACAAAACTCTCCTGCGTAACACCCACCTGGTCTTTATGATTTTGTGGAGTTACTGACGGAGTTACATTACATTACATTAGGGCTGGAACCTGTGGCTCTGGTTGTTTAAGGCAGGGCACCAGTGGACCAAACCAGGGTGGCATAATTACAGTGCTTCCGTAGATTATATGTAGTTATCAAATAGTTTTATATTATATAATATTTGTATTATAGTTTATTATATAGTTCATGCCTCGAAGCAGTGCATCGTCAGCACTGCCCTCCGAGTTCAGCTTGCTGGCGATGTTGAGAGTGGTGCAGTTACCGGCTGCAGCGTGCCTTTCTCGAGAGCATAGCTGTGACAGCAATAAGCCGACCGTCTGACGTTTAAGAACCGTTGAAGCTGGCACGTGGCTCTATTGAGTGGTATTTTGGGTCGGGAGCAGTCAGAAGCCTCTACCGATAGTTGACTGGTTGCTTATGAGCCACGTGGCTTGGATGCTTCGAGACCACGTGCTTGCATTCTTCAGGTCATGCATGAGAGGTTCGGTCGACATACGGTGGCACAATTTCTACGAGGTGTCAGTACGCCGAGTCTGGCCAGCAAGATTGGGAAGTGCGTGTCTCTGCCCGAGTTTGGCTGTGGCAGCTACCGCTCGGAAGCCTTCTGGGTCGCTCTGGGTAAGCAGCATTTGGCCTTGACTTTGTCATCTCGTCTCTCCCCTGAGACGCTGCCTGCTGCTCTACAATAATGCCGGTCGCGTCCTTGATTCTTTCAGGAGTTTAGGGTTGTTACCTTAGAGCCAGATTGCAATTCTGCGTTTAGTCATGCAGTCAGTTTGAGAAGAATGCCAAGCCATTTACCATTACACCGGCACAATAGTATACTTTAGTTTACTGTCGTCTGTTTGCAGTTTTTAGTTGCCTCGTAAGCCGTGTCTCATTTGGCTGTGATTGTGGCCAGCCCGATATTACTTTATAGTAAAATAAAAGAAAATAAGGTTTGCTGATGTAACTTAGTAATAGTAATGATACAGCGTATATATATGGATACAGCGGATATATTGCTGTGGTTTTTTGCTCTCTTCTTCTTTTTTTAATGGCCACAATTCAGCAGACGTCGCTATATTTTTTGTAAGTGTGTTGTAAGCTTCGGAAGCATTAGAACTGCTTTTGCATTTGGCATCTCCTTGCATTCGATCGACACATCTTAGCTTCAACGTTTTGCTTTCTAAGCAAAGTTGTGTTGGGATTTTGACACCACCTCCGGGTTGTTCACAGCTCTGCTGCAGCCAAAGGCTGTATGCACACATGGTCGGCTTGACTAGCGTTCCAAGATCCGGCTACTCGTTACTCCTCATGTTCTTTAATAGCAAGGATAATAATGATACATTTTTATAGAACCCTTCAGAGAACTGAATCTCTCTCTAGCCACTTTACAGGTGCTGCATATAAAGCATTACCAAATGTTTGGTGGTAATATCCGCAAGCAGCAGGTATAATGTGCAAGCACGTACATGCACACGAAGGGCGAATCACGAAGACCCACAAAATCACGAAGACCCACCAAATTCTGTAATAAAAAGGTGCATTTTAAACTTCTTTTTAATTATCATCATGTCAGGGGACATTGTGACATGCGTCGGTAGTGAGTTCCAGGCTGTGGGAGCATAGGAACTAAAGGCAGGGTCTCCAACGGTTTTGAGGTTCATACGAGGTATGGCTAAACGATTCGAATCAGAACAGCTGGTCGTACGATTCTTGGCCTGGTGGGGGGAGTACTTATAGGTAGGCTGGAGCCAGAGAATGAAGGGACCTAAAAGTAAGGGACAGAATAGTGAAGTCAATGTGCTGCTTGATTGCGAGCCAGTGCAGGTCGGTGAGAAGTGATGTAATGTGGCAACTGCTACGAACTCACGACAGATGAGCCTAGCTGCAGAGTTTGGCACCAGTTGAAAGGCTCCTAATTGCATGCACTGGTAGACCAGCAAGCAATGAGTTTCTTTGAGGGCAATCTTTGAGCTGCCTGATTGTTGAAGTAATGCTGGTAGTGTACATAGTGGGAGCCTGCCTTGTAATGTTGTGCTGAACATGTTCAAGTCGTCAAACGTCTTCAGCATCACGTGACTGCCTTTTCTTTTTGCAGCCGACCAGCTGATTGCTGATGGCTTCCTGAAGCAGCGATACTACGGCCATATGCCTTGCCTACAGCTGACCAATGCGGGCCTCAAGTGGCTGAGCACAAACATAGAAGGAACGTTACCGAAAACTATGATGCTTCTACCAAAAGCAGCCTTGATGCATGCACTGGCTATCAGCAAGACCGATCCTTTGCCATCAATTAGCAGCAATGTGGCTGCTCTCCCGGATGCGCCTGCAACTGATGTTCCGATTTTGCCACGGTAATTTCCATGATCGTCAGTGCTGTTTTGCATTTGTGCTCAGCCAGTACCACTAGGCAGCGATGATGGCAAGTATTGTTTACGAGTCAAGGCGTTTTGCTTAATCGACGGCAGGCTACTTGGTTTATTGTTGCTCTGCTCTCAAAGAAAAGTTGTGGCACTAGAAAGAAGGGATCTATCGTCATTTGCGTTTGAACTCGCTACCCGATAGCAGATACGGAAGCTGCCAGGCTGGGTTATTTGACACTCGGCAGGCTTGATGTCGACTCTTTCCAGCTTTCCATATTCTCGATGGTGTGAGGTACTAGTTCGATCTGACCAGTGTGCTGGAGAGTTTCGGATTTTGCTAGCTGCTGGATGACCTCGTGGCTCATTGGGCCTATCATCTGTGCTCGGTTCTACATGGCATCTGTTTGGTTCCAGTCACCGTTGCGCTCAGCTGGGAATTGCATGCATCTGGTTGCATAGAGCTGGGGCTGACTCTAGTCTGCAGAGCATCGATGCTGCAGCGGCATGTTGTTGCAGACACACAGCTTCTAGCAGCCCGACCAGCATGCCGTCCTCAGCAGGCAGAACAGGAACGATCATGTCAAACGGTGCGAGCAGTGACAAAGAGGTGAGAGAAAGATTCGGCAATCTTATTTTTTCGTTATTTTTGCACTCACTTCCCTAGAGTGCTGCCAGATGGTGACTCGAGAAAATCGCAGGACATTGCTTGCGGTGTTAAAGTGCAAGGTTCTGGACCTGCCTCGAACTAGTTGCCTCATGATTGGTACCGACACCAGGCTCTTGCAGTGCTGGCCAAGCTTTGGGTAACTCAGCCCTTGCAGGAAGATGCTACTGGTGCAGTACGACTGCAAGCGATCATGCAGCGGTGGCCACGTACTGCCACAAGAGAAGCTTCTAGGAAGCAAGCCATCAGGGTCAGGCTGCTAAGCCGTGATGTAGCTACCCGTGCCAGGCGATCTCCTGTCTGAATCTCGATTTGTCTTGGCTGGGAAGTAGTGCAGTATCAGACTGCGCCGATGTGACATCATTTGGAATTATTGCAGTGACACAGATGCTCGATACTTGCGGATTGGTATAGCATCACAGGAGTTACGTAGCTGCATTAATGCTTCAGCAGAGCAATACAAACCTGTTCAAATATGCACGAGGCATAAGCAAGCAGCTTTTTTGCTTCGGATTTTGCAGTTGATAGGCTGTGCCGGTTGTGAGCCCATTAACACAAATGATGTGAAATGAGGCTGCACTAGAGCTACCTAGCAAGGGTGCGACTGCATTATTGAAATGCCGGAACCATCACACTTGGTCAAATTATTAGTGTTAGAAATTCTTAGCAGTTTTAGAATTGTAAGCATCATGAACCATGAAACATGTCATAATCTGTTATTTACAAAGTATCAAATGCCTTAGTGATGGTTAGTCAATGGTACTTTGGGCTTCGAGTTGTTGCATGCCGAGTTTTACGCTGTGGCTGGTGCTGTCCACGTGCGCCTCTCTATGGCTTTAGAGTATACTTAGCTCTGTTTAGCATTTAGCAATGTTTGCGGCTTCAACTTTTTTTTTTATTGAGGTTGTAGGGCGGTTCTGCTCTGCTGCCGTGCACTTCTACCTTCGGTGTATGTACCTCTATGTATTGGGGCTGTGCTTACTACTCTGTTGCTGTGCTTCGAGGTGCTAGCTCTACCAATTATAGGGCATGCATCTGTGATAGTTAGCGTCATTACTTGCCTTGTATTCATGACTTGTGAAGGTGAAGGACTCGAAGCTCAGTGCCCGTTGTGACGCATTCCTAACGCTAATGCCGGCGATGATAGGTAGTACTGAGGCATTTGTTCATGCACCAGTGCTTATGTTGAAGGGGAATTGCGAGTTATGCCCCCACCCCTATAGGAAGGAGTATTACAAGAGTAATGTCCCTTAAAACACTTTTATTGATATTTCTTAAATACTAATTGACCGATAGGCATGCAAATTTGCACAAACAACAAGGGCAGCACTATCTATTTTTTTATATAACCATAGTGTCACCATGACCTTCTGATGACCTGTAAAAGTCAAGGTCAAAAATTTGCTTTGGTATATCCCATCGGTTTTATTCAGACAGATTCATTACAATGCACTGTAGAAATATGTTAAACCTCTCAAAAAGATGCAGACCACTTTTTTACCCTGGGATAATTCTAAAAAGTAAATAAAAAAAATTCTGACGTTTAAAAAATCACATTATAATAATAATGCACTTGATAAAGCGCCCTCAGAGAACTTAATCTCTCTCTAGGCGCTTTACATTTGCTGCAAAGGGAAATGCAATTGAATGGTGAGTAATATCATGCTTGATAAATAAACAAAATGAATAACATGGTTAGGGGTGACATGCACAGGGTCAGCATGCAAATGTGGTTAGTGGCAGCATTCACAGTGTCAGCATGCATAAGCACATGAAGGACGAATCACAGGGACCCACTAAATGCTGTCCTAAATAGGTGTGTTTTCAAGTTCTTTTTAAATGTGGTCAGGTCCAGGGATGTTCTGATGCAGGTCGGGAGGGAGTTCCAGGCTTTGGGAGCATACGAACTAAAGGCACGGTCTCCAAAGGATTTGAGGTTTGTACGGGGTATTTGTAGACGGTTGGATTCCGAAAAGCGGGGGTGGTACGATGCTTGGCCTGATGGGGGAGTAGATCTGAGAGATAAGCTGGAGCCAAAGAGTGAAATGACCTAAAAGTGAGCGACAAAACCTTGAAGTCAATTCGTTGCTTGACTGGTAGCCAGTGCAGGTCGGCGAGAAGTGGAGCAATGTGGCAACTGCGACACTCACGACAGACAAGCCTGCTCACGACAGACAAGCCTAGCCGCGGAATTTTGCACCAGCTGCAATCGCCTGATCGCACATGCTGGTAGGCCAGTAAGCACACTAGGTAAGATGGTTGCTTTCACGATCTCGTTCCCGAGGTCGTGGGTTTGATTCCTGCGGTGGGCGACCCTTTATCGCCACTGCCAGCTGTGGTGATAGCCGTAAAGGCTCTTCTGTCGCTATACAAAAAGAGGCTGTTTAATCAGCTAGGATTTATTTATTTTATTTTTAAGCAGTGAGTTGCAGAAGTCGAGACGGGATGTCACGAATGCATGGGCCAACTTGGACGTGGTATCCTTATCTAAACAAGCCCGAGTTTTTGCAATGTTATGAAGTTGAAAATAGGCAGATTTGACTGTGGAGCTGATATGGTCGTCTAACGAGAGGTCGCTTTGGAGTATGACACCTAGATTTCGAGCTGATTCAACTGGAGATATGCTGGCAGAGCCAACTTTGAGCGCCAGCCTTTCCAGATTGGTCATCTATGTTTTACATTAATCAGGAAAGGGTCGATCATGCGACTGTGTTATACATTAATCAGGAAAGGGTCGATCATGTGACTTTGAAGGACAGTGGCAGAATGCTCACTTGACATACCACCAACTTGATAAATCCATGGGTGAAGCAAGTCGACTAGAGTATATATTCCAAATTTCAAGTCGATATGGCCATAGATGACCAATCTGTAGCATCTCAAAGGCTCAAAGCCTAATTGTTCAGGAAACACCAGCTGGCAGAACATACCTTGGTGTCAAAAAGCCCATAACCGTCATA
Organism: Cristatella mucedo; assembly: GCA_009760855.2. Classification (NCBI taxonomy): domain Eukaryota; kingdom Metazoa; phylum Bryozoa; class Phylactolaemata; family Cristatellidae; genus Cristatella; species Cristatella mucedo. Next base: position 2,060,725 of record WPIO01000055.1, read on the forward strand.
GCATATTGCCAATACTGTCAATATATTTCTGGAGGAGCTCAGAGTTGAAGCTGTCATCATGGATGATGAACTTGAGGTTTGCCATCCCTCTGCCAGCATTCATCATTGCAGCCTTTAGAACATAAACCAGAGGTTTAGGCAATTGCAAAGACAACCAACGACCAGGAGACAGTCGACGATCAAATTAGGTACCAAGCTGGCATGTATTAGCTGTCCAAGCTGCAGGATGAACAGACACATGCCTTGAAAAAGGCATTTCCCTGTCTAATAAAGACAGTCTCTCGGCTCTGAATAAGACAGTACAGTAGGTGGCAGACAGGCACGTGATCAGCATAATTCGCTATTTCTTCCAAGCTATACAATTAATTCCCGCAAAGCTTTTTTAATTTTTTTAGGACTAACTGGGGCTTTTTAAGGGTGGGCGTGCCACCCTTAAAAGTAAGGGTACACACGGCGTTTTGCGAGCCCATTTTTTGCATCTTCTCCTGAATTTAGTCAATCGTCAAAAATTAAGATTGCATTTGTAACATATATTCCTACTAAAAGGAAAGAAGAAAAATAATATTTCGACCCATTTTTTTTATTTCCCCCTTGAGTGGTCGTTGAGTTTCCTGCCTTGGCACATTGTCAGTCCGCTTTATCTGCCATTGGCATGTGGTCACAGTAGTGCAGCCAAGCAGCTAGCATAGCTGCAAGTAGTGTTGCTCATGCCTGGATCGAATTGCTGCTGCTACGTGGTTGCTTATCTGTTAACACTCGTGAACTGCTGCTCATAGGACACCCTAAGCGTGTGGCTGGATTAAAAGGCTTTGCTCTTCAAATAGGTGAAGCTATTGTGCGATCATCACCGGTGCTCGAAATTTTGGTGTCGTTTTCGACAGCTGCCTAAATTTTATAAGCATTCGGAAGACTGCTTCTACAGCTAGCCATCACATCCGATCCCTCTCTAAGACTAGGAGCTGTCTTAAACAGTGGCTTGAAAAACAATTTAACTAGCTCCTCAGTTCTGTCTCAGCTTGATTATTGTAATTCTCTTTTGGCTGGGCTACCCAAAAAGCAACCAGGCCACTGCAAATGGCTGTGAATATGGCTTCAAGGCAGCTAGTTTTCAAGTCCCATAGGTTTGACCATGTGACTTATCTGCTAAAAGAGCTGGGATGGCTGCCGGTTGATCAACGGATACAGAGCAAAGTTCTTACGCTGTCCCACAAGGCCCGCCACGGCTTGGCTCCTCCATACCTAGCTGAACTGCTGAACCAGTTTCAGCCTCTTCATGCCCTAAGGTCCTGTATGGACAATAAATTAGCTGTTCCATTCCTCTGCTTAAAGCCGTTGGCAACAGAAGCTTTAGCTATGCAGGTCCTAGACTGTGGAACTTGCTTCCACATTTCTTAGGCAACAACAACTCTCCTGCTGCCGACTATGGCTCATCCTTTTCAGCAGTCCTGAGCTGCTACTTTAATGCTACTCACTACCTCAACTGCTCTCCTGACTCTGCTATGCTTCCCACTTTCTCTTTTTTGCATGAGATGAAGTCTGTTGGCTACCGAATGCGTACCGAAAGCCGCTTAGGCTGTGAGTGCCCTATACAAAACTCCGTCCTAACACCCACATAGTCTGTATGGCTTTGTGGAGTTACAGACGGAGATACATTGCATTCACTTCAACTTTCGCCGTGCACCGTGCACGGAGTAAGAAGGCACTGATCAGCGTCAACTACTTGTCACTTTTGTTGTTGAGTTTCAGCGGATAACCTTTCGGAGTTCGGAACTCGAGGCTTCGGTTCCTGTTGCTCCCATCTCCCGGTGTACGATCAGACGATATTTGCTCCATCCAAGGTGCTTTGTGGATCCGCCCGATGCACCTGTGTCTTATCTATTTGTTTCTACGTGCCGTTTGTCGTATCTTGCTTCTCAAGCGATAATGTACTAATGAATGCTTGTTGACTAATCTACATTAGAACAGAAGAATAGCAATTTCTTTTTTCTTTTACGTGACTTTCTTTTATTAAGATTAGCAAGATGGTACTCGGAGTCTTGGCTGCTTATTGCAAAAAGAGAATAAAAGATCGCGTACCAGACGTCAGAGACATGCAGGCACTTGCAAAGCACAGGTATGGGGAGCTCCATTCTTGCGCATGCAAACCTGCTCCAAGAGCTGTTTACCCCGACGTTATGTGCTGCACATAAGGTCGGCCGAGTTTAGGCATTCTGTGCATTCTGGCTCGTGGCATTCCTGCATGCATTTATGTCAGTATGCAGCCCTTATATCGCATGCAAGCTCAGTCTCTCCAGACATCTCGCAGGTACTCTATTGATTTAATACTGTTGGCAGAGGCTTTTATTACCAGCTAGTCACATGAGGTGGACTTCTGCAGTTTTCTCTCGATAATACCTTCTGTCGGATGCTGCTTATCCAGAGCTCCAAACGAGGGTTTGCAGTTTGACTATATTTTGCAGACACCACTATTAATTCCGGCCCACTGCCACCCACTTCGATATATGCGTATGTATGTATGCTAAAATTCGGGATTGTTTAGATAAGAATACCACATCTAAGTTGGTCCATGCATTCGTGACATCCCGTCTCGACTTCTGCAACTCACTGCTCGCTGGCCTACCGGCATGTGCGATCAGGCGATTGCAGCTGGTGCAAAACTCAGCAGCTAGGCTTGTCTGTCGTGAGCGTCGCAGTTGCCACATTGCTCCACTTCTCGCCGACCTGCACTGGCTACCAGTCAAGCAACGGATTGACTTCAAGGTTTTGTCGCTCACTTTGAGGTCACTTCATTCTATGGCTCCAGCCTATCTCTCAGATCTACTCCCCCACCAGGCCAAGCATCGTACCACCCGCTTTTCGGAATCCAACAGTCTACAAATACCCCGTACAAACCTCAAATCCTTTGGAGACCGTGTATTTAGTTCGTATGCTCCCAAAGCCTGGAACTCTCTCCCGACCTGCGCCAGAACATCCCCGGACCTGACCACATTTAAAAAGAACTTAAAAACACACCTATTTAGGACAGCATTTAGTGGGTCCCTGTGATTCGTCCTTCGTGTGCTTATGCGTGCTGAATAACCACATTTGCATGCATCCCCTGTGCATGTCACCCCTAACCATGTTATTCATTTTGTTTGTTTATCAAGCATGATTTTACTCACCATTCAATTGCATTTCCCTTTGCAGCAAATGTAAAGCGCCTAGAGAGATTAAGTTCTCTGTGGGCGTTTTATCAAGTGCATTATTATTATTATTATTTTGCTGTTCGAAGGACTAGCGATTGTGTATTACATTGCACAGTGTGTGGCGATTATCCACAAAATTTCGCGGCCTTGTACCCTAGTATCTGAACATTCGTGTGAAAATCAACTGCCCATATTTCATGGCAAGTGAGTGGGGCTGGCAAGCTATCTAGATGAACTTATGGTGGATCGTGGTTAATCTTGGTTAATCGTGGGATTTATATTTTGAGATTGTGTTCAACTGCGATGGAGCAGTCACACTTCCTACTTTCTTTAATAATAATAATAATAATAATAATAATTCACTTGATAAAGCGCCCTCAGAGAACTTAATCTCTCTTTAGGCGCTTTACATTTGCTGTAAAGTGAAATGCAATTGAATGGTAAGTAAAATCATGCTTGAAAAACAAACAGTATGAATAACATGGTTGAGGGTGACATGCACTGGTCAGCATGCAAATGTGGTTCTTTCTGTCGATGCAGTGCCTGGTGCTCCTGCTTAAGTGCATATCTTCGATTCAAAGTGTGCATGCATCTTGCAGGCCCACTTCTCAAGAGAACCTGCGAAGAATCGGCAGCCTTTCGGCAGCCAAGATCGAGTTCTTAGGAGACAGTGTCCTGAAGCTCATGCAAGAGTTGTGCTCTGATAGGGGTCTTCAGTCGGACGTATTTGGCGACGACGGTACGTCGTCAGTCCCTCAGGTAGGAGACACAATGTTTCCTCCCGTGGATTTCCTTCCCTTGAATACCGGGCAGATAAGCACTGCAACTTGACGATGCTCCTGAGACCCTTGGGGCATGGTGCTGGCACTGTGTATTCAACATGGCACTTGGTGTTTAATTAAAACTAATCCAGAACGTTACAGTACCTAATGCAATGAGCTTTTGCAAAGACAGCAGCTTTCTTTTCAAACGAGGCTATAGGCCTAAGCATGCTGCTAAGCGTATTCAATATTTTCTCGCTACACTAGTGCATTTAATATAGGCTCATTGGATAAAGGAATGACTTAGTCAGTCTCCAGACCCGAATAACATTTTAGTGTCTCAGAGGTGAAGTGGATAATAATGATAACATAATTTATTCGTGTATAGTATATAGCGCTATATAGCGTATATAGCGCCCCAAGAGAACTTAATCTCTATTCAGGCGCTTCACATATGCCTCTGGGCTCGAGCCCACGACCTCAGCCAGACCTTGGTCGGGTGGGGGGGGGTGAGCACCTTAACCGCTGGACCAAACCAGCTCTCCGGATAGCAGCAGAGACGGATTTTCATTTGGCTGACAAGACCTGCAAATTTTTTATGTAGGGGACAACGACCCACAAGACGTTCGTGTGGGCGTGGCTAGATTTGCAATTATTTAAAAATAATTGCACACTAAGTCATAGTGTTTATTTCGCATACCTCGGCAGTTGTTCATCGAGTGGAATTAAGACATAATTTCGTCCAGGTTGCAGCCCTGCTGTCGGAGGGGGACGCAAGTGTCCCCTGCCTGGTTCCCCCTGGTTCGGCCACTGGATAGAGGGCTTAGAGCTTAAGTGGGTCGCAGGACGTGTAAAGGCTAGCTTTTCCCAAGTTTTCAGGACGTTTCGAGAACTATAAGGTCAAATGTTTGCGAATTGTTATTTTGCTCTCTTCTCGGGCAGCCGAGACAGGTTATTGGGAATTGTGCTGCATAGCTTCATTTTAGCACTAGAAATAAATATACATGTACTGAAATTTTGCTTAAATTTTCCATAATCTTATTACATATATTGCGAATGAGCGCAGCAGGTTGCAGTAACACTTTTTTTAACCCAGAATTGGAACTTATTTTTGGATCCAGCCATCGTTTTAGGCAGCCTCTCTGATACTTTGGCCCTCGAATGTTTGTACACTTCAAATTTCTGTCGTCAGAAGGCAAATATCATTGACACCTTCTGTGGAGCAACGACGTAGTACTGCATTTTCAGTTACCAAAAACTGGGAATTGGCTCTCATCGCCCCATTCAATTTATCTTCAGTCGTCGATGGTCAGGTGAACTCTCGCTCTAGCTCACTCCAAACGAGCCACTTTATTCTGGCCGGGCAGAAAGAAGTCTTCTTTTCTTTAGCATTTCGAGCAATCATACCTTATTCATCTGGTCGACGTCTGATCGTTTATGCCAGATTTGGTGCTGTGTAATGGCAGTCGTCAAAGGCATGCCGGTTGGCGATTGTGTGAGGCTAGTCGGTTCTCTGTCGTTTTCATACTACTGCTACACACTTGCATACTACTACCTACTACTCCATACTACTGTCATTTCCAAGTACCTCCAAAAACGGACAGTACAGTCATTTGGAAGGCACTGGGAAAAGGTGGACATCTGCCTTATGTAAAAGAATGTTAAGGGTCGAAGATGCTTTCTCGCGTTAATTTTTTGTTGTATACACTAGTTTTCTGAACGCACCGTCATTAAAGGCATTATGTTAATTGGGCATATCTGTTCTTTGTCCGTTGGTCTAATTTTCACAGCATATTACCTGCTACTTAAAATAAGTCGCTGATATTGTTTGCGCTGGAATGTATATGTATGCATGCTCGTGTGCGTGTGCGTGCGCTGTCTCGAGCATGAGTGTATGCGTATGTGTGTGTTTGTGTGATTGCGCACGTGTACATGAGCAGATATATCTAGTTATCTTAAACAAGATTCTGCACAGCATAGTTGAAACATCGATTGGTGAGGCTGTATGCCAAAATCTACTAACCCAGCAAATGAGTATGATGGCATATGATAAATGCATGGCTGTGCGTGCAATAACTGTAACTGAGAGCAGATGTTTTTGTATACTGCTGTTCAAGGAGTGGGTGGGATGAAGAGGTGTGGAAGAAGGAGGACTTAGCCTGACGTCTATTTCTTTCTAGTTTCCAGCCGTCTCAGCAGAACTTTGACTCCTTTTGTAGTTTCACTCCGACAGGGATACCACATCCAAGCTGGCCCATACATTTGTGACAGCCCGTCTTGACTTCTGAAACTCACTGCTTGCAGGTTTTTCGGCCTCGTCAATAAGGTGCTTACAGTTAGTGCAAAAAGTCGGTAGCCAGGCTTGGCTGTCTTGAGCTTCGTAGTTTTCTAATTATACCTATTGTCACCAACCTGAACTGGCCTCCCCCATCAAGCAGTGTATTGACTTCAAGGTTGTTGTCACTCACTTTTAGGTCCCTTCTTACAGGCTCTTGCTGCAGCCTGCTTATTCGAACTGCTTCCCTATCAGCATAGACATCGTACCCTACCCGTTTTTCTGGCTCAAGCTTTAGCTGTGCTTCCAACTAACCTCACATCCTTTGGAGACTGCGTGTACTGCTTGTATGCCCAGTAGGCCCAAGTCTGTGGGCTACCGATTTTGAGCTTTGGCAGAACTCATAGATATCGACCTGCAGTCTCGTCAAGTGATACTAAAGTCTGCACCCATGTTGCCATATTTGGTAGTCTTATCGATATTTAGATATCGATAGTAGCCTTTTGCAATACCCTTGGAGCAGTCTTTCGAATTGATTGTCTTGATTTCACCCGAAAACAAGCTACCGATGGTGGCAGTAGTCTGTCGCCTACCAGGTACCAAATCTTCCTTTATCTCAGATTTCTCCGATCTCATTTCGATTCTGCATGCAAGAAATCGATTCTTCCTCGTTATGCATGATTTCAAAATTCACTGTGATATTTTTTCTGACCCCTTCAGCACTGAATTTTGTGCATTGACTGACTCATTGTCTCTTGTGGCTCATGTGCATGGCCCTACTCACATCAAGGGTCACACACTCGACACATTTTCTCATACAACTGTACTTTGTCATCACCAATTATTACCAAATCCTGTTTATCTGACCACATTCAGATCTCATCCAGTCTACAATGTGTGCCCTCTTCCTCCTCTAAAATCACCTATAAATCGCAAAGCCTCAAGACCCTTGACATCGATGCCGTCCGTGCTCAGTCCCCCTTCCGTTCTGTCATCATTGGTAGATAGCTACAACACGACACTAGCTGACATGCTCGACAACTTTGCACCTCTGGCTAAGCGCACTGTCCACCCCCGACCAGATGGCCTATGGTTTAAAACAGACATTAAACTAGCTAGGTCTACTAAGCGCAAGCTTGAAAAAGCATACACAAGATCAGGACTAACTGTCTGTCGGCAGGCATACGAGGACTACTGTACGTCATGCCAATCGATCATAGCAAAGGCCAAGTCTAGCTTCTATTAAAACATTGTTGGCTAAGTCTAGCTTCTATTAAAACATTGTTGAATCACAGGTGCACAATCCAAAAATGCTGATGTCGACGATATATAAAAATTAAAAAATATAATTCATTTGAATAGCGCCCCAAGAGAACTAAATCTCTATTCAGGCACTTCACATATGCCTCAACCGATGGACCAACCTAGCTCGGCAATCAACCATCTCCTCAACTGCTCCCAGGTTAGCTCCTTACCTTATGATCCCTGTGATGATCTAGCTGATCGCTTCTCTAGCTTCTTGGTCTAGAAGATTGACAAGATCAGGGAGTCTATCCCTGCGATGGCAGCATCCCCCCTTGAATGTTGTCCCTCGATTCCTGGCTGCACCTCAATGTCTACATTCAAGCAGGTCACTAGTGATCTCGTCCTGAAGCTCATATCCCAATCGAAGAAGACAACAAGTCCTCTGGACCCTATTTCCACTGTCCTGCTCCTACGTTGCATTGATCTGCTGCTGCCATGCAAACGAACGGCATCAATATGTCATTAGCCTCAGGTCATGTCCCAGCACCTTTCAAAAAAGCTGTAGTCAGGCCACTACTCAAGCCAACGACACTAGAAGACCAAGAGAACTTGAGCAACTATTTATTTATTTATTTAGCATATTATTAATAATTAAGTAATTACCGCCCAGTCTTCCTTCTACGATTCCTATCAAAGACGCTGGAACGGGTCGTGGTAGACCAGCTGAACACGTGTTGAAACTTCAAACCTTGCTAGTAAGTTCCAGTCTGGCTTTAGAGCTAATCACTCCACAGAGTCAGCATTGCTTCGGGTGTATAATGACCTACTTAGGAATGCAGACATGGTTAGAGTATCTCTGCTTATTTTGCTCGATCTTTCGGCAGCTTTTTATACCATTGATCACCAAGTCCTTCTTGAGCCCCTCACATCTCACCTGGGCATCGCTGGCACTTCTCTGCAATGGTTCAGGTCCTATCACAGTGGAAAACTCCAGAGTATTGATGTGAACGGACAAAGATCATCCGAGGTACCTCTGAAATATGGGGTACCTCAGGGCTCCGTGCTTGGTACGGTTCTTTTGACGGTTTATACTCTCCCTCTTACCGGTACGATTGCCGGGCACAATCTAGGCTTTCACTTCTATGCGGATGATACTCAGTTGTACCTTTGCTTTGATCCCTCCCAGCCTTCGAGCACCTCGAATTCTCCCAACTCACGTGCTGCATGTATTGATGACATCCGCACATGGATGGCAGCAAATTTTCTTAAATTGAATGATGATAAAACTACCTTACTAGTTATGGAAAAACCAAGTGTGATTCAGAATGTGGAAAGGCTGATGCTAAAAATTGCCTCTGCCAGTATAACTCCTGTTGAATCAGCTCGAAATCTAGGTATCATGTTCCAAAGTGACCTCTCGCTAGACGACCAAATCTGCTCCTCAATAAAGTCGGTCAACCTTCAGATACATAAAATTGCTTAAATTCGGGCTTGTTTAGATAGAGATGCAACATCTAAGTTGTTCCATGCATTTTTGACATCCCGTCTCGACTTCTGCAACTCACTGCTTGCTGGCCTTCCGGCATGTGCAATCAGGCGCTTACAGCTGGTGCAAAACTCTGCAGCTAGGCTCGTCTGTCGTGAGCGGCGCAGTTGCCACGTCACACCCCTTCTCGCAGACCTGCACTGGCTACCAGTCAAGCAACGGATTGACTTCAAGGTTTTGCCGCTCACTTTTAGGTCTCTTTATTCTTTGGCTCCAGCCTATCTCTCAGATCTACTCCCCCACCAGGCCAACCACCGTACCACCCGCTTTTCGGAATCCAGCAGTCTACCAATACCTCGTACAAACCTCAAATCCTTTGGAGACCGTGCATTTGGTTCGTATGCTTCCAAAGCCTGGAACTCACTCTCGACTTGCGTCAAGATATCCCTTGGCTTTACCACATTTAAAAAGAATTTTAAAACGTGCCTATTTAGGACAGCATTTAGTGGGTCCCTGCGATTCGTCCTTCATGTTCTTATGCGTGCTGACACTGTGCATGCTGCCACTAACCACACTTGCATGCTGAACCTGTGCATGTCACCCCTAACCATGCTATTCATGTTGTTCGTCAAGCATGATACCACTAACCATTCAATCGTGTTTCTTTTGCAGCAAATGTAATGTGCCTAGAAAGAGATTGATTTCTCTGAGGGCACTTTGTCAAGTGGAATATTATTATTATTATTATTATTATAGTTATCTGGCTTCCGTTCTTGGCAACGCGAATACTTTGATGACTCCCCTTTGTTGTGTGTTAGTGTGAGTGAGTGTGCAGTCCATTACTAGACTGCAGCCGGAGAGAGTGGGGCTGTTGAGCCAATTATACATTTGCCTGTTCATTTGGGGAGTCATGTTTTTAACAATTCAATTATGTCATGTTCGGACTCCGAGGTCGGACACACCTTTTGTATCTTATGCTGCTTTGGCAGGCTCGAATTGCGCCCTTGTTGCTTCGTGGTATGCCATCTATTGTCAAGGTCGATTCAAACCGGCACACCCAGTGTCCCTTCAGTTCGTTGTGGACGCGTGTGTATTGCTGAGTCTCCCAGTTCTGGCTTATAATAATAATAATAATAATAATAATAATAATAATGCATTAGGCAGGCCGTTGTATGGTATAGATCGACGGAAATGTGACAGTTGCTCTTCCGATTAAAGTTGAAAGTCAAACTAGTCAACGGGATAGCCCTTTGCAATGCCTGACGATCTGCATTTGACGACCAGACTCCTTGTGCATTTTAGTGCTTAGCGGTTGGCAATGTAAAGTGAAGCATCGTATCATCGTGCAGTTTTGAGCTCTGCTTTTTTGCCAGATCCGATGGTCGGCTCCATAGCTCCGTTGCTGACTCGTGCAGCGCTACGATTGCAGCAGCTGGGAGTGGATCCGTCACTACACGTGGCATTCAATGCCTTACCCAAAACCGTCCAGACCTCGTACAATTTGGTGAAAAGCAAAGCAGCTGGCGTGGTAAGTCTATGCTTTGATTAGCTCCGGCTCGGATGATCCTGCAACTATATGCTGAGCCGCGATGCGCCAGCTGTCCTCGATACCCATCGGTCCTGCAGTTTGTGCATCCGCTTTATTGCCAAGCATTGCCTAGCTGAAAAGTTTGTAGAATAAAACGATGGTAAGAGGAGAGAGGCAGAAGAGGGGAGAGGAAGTGTACCTTTTTTACACGATTGCAGGAATTTGCAGCCACGCAAAGGGGACTTCAGCCCATGACAATTACGAAGCACGTGCTAAAGGCGATGGCATCCGGTCTTCCCGTGGATCATCGAGACTTTTTAATCAGCGATGACATGCTTCGCCGAGCCGAGCAAGTCTTGCGTTCACTGCCACCGACGGCAGCAGCCAGTGAGCAGTTGTTGCATGCAATGTGTTATCGACATCGTTAGGGACGATAGAACGTGAAGTCGTGACAGAAAACGTGGCATCTGCCGTCTTTATTTGCCAATTAAGCACAGATTTTTCAGACGTGAACATGCATACTTTGCCGAAGGTGTCATGGAAGTGGCCGGTTCCTCGTGGCAGGCATGCACGTCTGCCTGCCATTTTATTCATCCTTGCATCTGTCGTTGGTGATGACCATGTCCGTAATGTGGCACACTCGAAGGTTGCTAGAGTTGCTCAGTCGCTGGCAGCGCTCACAGCTAAAGCTTTACCTGCCGGCACAGGTATATTCGCACGTGCTCGCCTGTGGCTGTATTCAAATAGGGTAATGTTTTGTATCCCAGTCTAGAACTATGCGCAAATCCGCAAGGACTATGTTTGTGTTACACAGTGGTGGCTCACTAGGTAAGGTGGTTGTTTTTCACGACATCGGTCCTGAGGTCGTGGGTTCGAAGCTTTTGGTGGGCGATCCTTTATTGCAGCTTCAAGCAGTGGTGATGGCCTTTAAGGCTCTTTTGTCGCTATATAGAAGAGTTTTCTACATTGCACTCAAATCCCAAGTGACTTTCGGTACATATGTGGTAGCTTGCAGACTTAATCTCACATAGCATAGATACAATGAGAAGCATAGCTGAGTCAGGAGGGCAGTTGGAGAAGGGAGTAGCATGGACGTAGCAGCGCAGGACGTCTGGAAAGGGCAAGCCATAGTCGGCAGCAGGAGTGTAGATGCCGTTGTCTAAGTAAGAGTAGTGGAAGTGAGTTCTACACTGTAGCACCTTCAGAGCAAAAGCTGTCACCAACGGTGTTAAAGCGGAGGAATGGACCAGCTAATTTATTATCCATAAAGGACCTGCGGGCATGAGGAGGCTGAAACTGGTGCAGCAAGGGTTGCCAAGCTGTGGCGGGCCTTGTTTGTCAGTATAACAATTTCGCTCCGTGTTTGTTGATTACCCAGAAGCCATCTAAGCTCCTTCATCAAAGGAGACACATGGCTAGCTTCTGTTATTGTCTTACCTTGCAGCCATATATATATATATATATATATATATATATATATATATACATATATATATATACATATATATATATATATATATAAACACACACACACACACATACACACACCTACCTACCTAAAGCAACGATGAACAATCCGAATGATCCAAGATTGCTGCCTTGCAGCCCGTGTTTTAGTTTGTAGCTGGCAGGTGTTATGCTGGCAGCCGGCTCTGTTGAGCTTAGGACGAGAACAGGCTGCAGTGCTGCATGCGGTGATGCCTTCGCGGTCTTCGTATGCACTCACGAGATCCATTTGAGCTGTGCTGTAAGGAGGCCATCTTCACAGCGAGTATTTCTGCTCCTGGGGCACGTTCTGATCGTCGGCTGCTCAATCAGAGTAGCTCATTGAGGTTCAGCTATGTCTGCTGCTAAACTCACTGAGCGTGTAAATGGTTTTGATCTGTTGACTTTTGATGCAATGAGGACGTGAGCATCGTGCATGTTGGCGGCTTTAAATCGCAAGGCTCACATCATTTTTTGTGCACACCGGCGCTACCGTATCTTGTGCACGGCTCTGGTAGTCCTGTCGTGCTAGTTCGGCACCCGGTTCGGCCAAGCTCTCGCTAATGACTTCCAAAGTGCTACATGTGCATGCTCTACTTCTTGTTCACATTCTTCATCGATGTATTCTGCAAATGCATCAAGCATTCGTCTGTGGTATTCGTACTAGTACATTCACACATTACACTGTGATCAGTGTCTGCATCTAAGAACGTAATGTCAGTCCTTTTTTGTCTTTGTAAGACGCTTTTTTTGCAGCGACTACTTTTACATGGTTCAGTCATGCTTCCTTTGCAGCATGTGTAAAATGCCTAGAACGAGATTTAGTTCTCTGAGAGTGCTATACAAATTATTATTACTAGTATTATTCTGTTTGTTCGTGCCTATCGGTTGGGTACGTGCTTGTATGGGCTTATGGTGTATGCTTAATGATGCACTCGCTCGGATGCTCAGATGTCTACTTTGCTGTTAAACGGTTGGATGACTCAGTGCTGCTAACTTCTTACTAGATCATTCGCAGTAACACGGTCAGAGTTGATTCATTAATTCGTTGATGAACCGAGCGATCGTCTAATTTTATCTCCCAGGCTAATGTTTTGCAGTTTGGCACCAGCCGAGGCAGCTATGCCTAGTAAACAGCTATACAGCTGTAGTATCGCTGCAGTGAGCTGAGAACCCCAACTCTTGTGCTGCAGACTCTTGTGCTGTAGCAGCTTGTTCTTGTCCAGCTGCTTTAATGCTTCCCATCTGCCTTTTTCTTTTTATTACAGACTCGTCCAAATGGCGAGGCATGACAGAAGCCCTGCCCGGCTTCAAGCCTTATCAGATTATTGCTGCATTGTCCTTGCTGAGGCGCAGTGGCGCCGGCATCACTGTGCCTCAGCAAGGAGGCAGTGATGCGTCCGTCAGAGCGTTGTACTTTTATGGTCCAGATGGTCCTACCCATTGAGTACTGGCCTGCCTATATAGCAGGTAGCAGCACAGGAAGCAAATCTCTGGTCTCACTTGGAGGCCACTGTGGCTCTGGAAGGACGGCCGAGTGGTCTAGGTCATACAATGAGAGGTCACCGAGAGGTCAACAATGAGAGGCCACCGGTGGCCTGAGCTTGCACCGATGCTTGTCTAGCCAGCGGATTCTGTGTACCTGCAATGTGCTGCAATGCTGACTGCTGAATATCGCTTATGCTGCACTCGTGGGCATGTCAGTATGTCGTGTGCCGCACGTCCAGTAAGCTGTCATCCACGGCTGGACTGCATCCTTTACGAACTTGACGATAGAAACCATCATGAGAGCCATTTTGCCTTTGCCCATATCTTCTGTCTCTGTGAGTCTCCTTACATCATGTGCAGTTTTGGTACGGCGTGTAATTAAATGCAGTTTATTTTTCGACAATAACTATTCAATCAGCGGATATTGACTTTTATACCGATCTGTCACAGCTGTCAGCCTGAGTAATTGCTCTGGATGCAACCTCTAACAGCTGCAGGCAATCGGTAACAGCTGAGCAACCCCTTAACCCCTGCACCTAAGCTGTCCAATATTAGGGTCCTGCAGACATTCCGATTTGTACACCAAAGTTTTTGTTTGCGTCAGACTGAACTTCTCACAGGAACCCTATGGACAAAGATCATCTGAAGTACCTCTGAAATATGGAGTACCTCAGGGCTCCGTGCTAGGTCCGGTTCTTTTCACGGTTTATACTCTGCCTCTTGCTGATGTGATTGCCAAGCACAATCTAGGCTTTCACTTCTATGCGGATGACACTCAGTTGTACCTTTGCTTTGATCCCTCCCAGCCTTCGAGCACCTCAAATTCTCTAAACTCACTAGCTGCATGCATTGATGAAATCCGTACATGGATGGCAGCAAATTTTCTTAAATTGAATTATGATAAAACTACCTTGCTAGTTATGGGCAAACCCAGTGTGATCCAGAGATTGGAAAGGCTGACTCTCAAAATTGGCTCTGCCAGCATATCTCCAGTTGAATCAGCTCGAAATCTAGGTGTCATATTCCAAAGCGACCTCTCGTTAGACGACCATATCAGCTCCACAGTCAAATCCGCCTATTTTCAGCTTCATAACATTGCTAAAATTCGGGCTTGTTTAGATAAAGATACCACGTCCAAGTTGGTCCATGCATTCGTGACATCCCGTCTCGACTTCTGCAACTCACTGCTTACTGGCCTACCAGCATGTGCGATCAGGCGATTGCAGCTGGTGCAAAACTCTGCAGCTAGGCTTGTCTGTCGTGAGCGTCGCAGTTGCCACATTACCCCACTTCTAGCCGACCTGCACTGGCTACCAGTCAAGCAACGGATTGACTTCAAGGTTTTGTCGCTCACTTTTAGGTCCCTTCATTCTATGGCTCTAGCCTATCTGTCAGATATACTACCCCACCAGGCCAAGCATCGTACCACCCTCTTTTCGGAATCCAACAGTCTAGAAATACCTCGTACAAACTTTAAATTCTTTGGAGACCGTGCATTTAGTTCATATGCTCCCAAAGCCTGGAACTCCCTCCCGACCTGCGTCAGAACATCCCCTGACCTGACCACATTTAAAAGGAACTTAAAAACACCTATTTAGGACAGCATTTAGTGGGTCCCTGTGATTCGTCCTTGATGTGCTTATGTGTGCTGATACTGCATGCTGCCACTAACCACATTTGGATGCTGACCCTGTGCATGTCACCCTAACCATATTATTCATTTCGTTTGTTTTTCAAGCATGATTTTACTTACCATTCAATATTATTATTATTAACCCTAAAATGGTAGAGAAACGACTCTGGCGTGTGTACGGATCCTGTTATCATATAAAGCAATAGCTGGGCCATCGTCGAATGATGAAAAGCCGGGGACTCGTAAATGATATTAGTAAGCTGAGACTGACAGACACCAGAAGTGAGTGTTCCAGAGTGTTTATGCATACGATGAGGGCCAGATCATCAAAGGTTTCAATTAAGTGCAAAGAACTTACGAGACGATCGGAAGCAGAGGAGCCGACAGTTCGAGAGCACGTCAACGGAGGTGGAGGTGCTCGGTTTGGCAGGGCGGGTTCGAGGACGAGTGAACCGACCTTATGGCCGGTTTGAGGGGGTCCCGGTCAAACTCAAGAAAGAAGTTGAATGATGTAGCTACTGATTAGCCGATGACGACAGACCAGACGAGCTGCTCAGTCCGCTCAAGTTGCCGACGATTAAGGTACTAGCAGTGAGTCCTGAATTCGCGGCATCTCGGTATTCTAGATGAGATGGAGTGACATATGAAAGCCGAGACTGCGTTTGGCGACGGTAATAACAGTAGTAATATGACATTTGCATAGCACCCTAACAGACTTGCATCTCTTGGCACTTTATTGTAACTGCGACTGAAGCTGTAACTGAAAAAGTCATTACGGATAGCTATAGCATGCACAGAGCCACCCCGTACAAGCACACAAAGGACACTTTGCAAGAACCTAGCAAATCAAATGTAAGGAACAGGTGCACTTTCAGCTTTTTTAAATGTTCTCAAGTCTGAGTATTTCGTGACGTCAGTCGTATATGAGTTTAAGGCTCTAGAAGTGTATATATAAATATATATAATTCATTTGTATAGCATGCGAACTTAGGGCGCGATATCCAGATTTCGAGGCTAGCTGAACGGTTTGAGTCAGAAGAGTGGGTGCACGATGCCAAACCTGTTTAGAGCTCGGTTCCGTTTGATAGGTTGGGGCTAGAGAATGAAGGTAAAATAAAAGGGACCCTTTTAGCTCTCCCTCTACTCCTGTCTCTCCCCTCCTGTCTCTCTACTCCTGTCTCTCTACTCCTGTCTCTCTACTCCTGTCTCTCTACTCCTCCTGTCTCTCCCCTCCTGTCTCTCTACTCCTGTCTCTCTACTCCTCCTGTCTCTACTCCTCCTGTCTCTCTACTCCTGTCTCTCTACTCCTCCTGTCTCTCTGCTCTCGTCTCCGTCTGTAACTCCATAAAGACCGTGTGGGCGTTACGCAGGAGAGTTTTGTGTAGCGCACTCACAGCCTAAGCGGCTTTCGGTTCGCATTCGGTAGCCAACAGACTTCATCTCACGCAGCAAATGTAATGTAATGCATGTCCGTCAGTAACTCCACAAAGTCATAAAGACCACGTGGGCGTTACGCAGGAGAGTTTTGTATAGCACACTCACAGCCTAAGCGGCTTTCGGTACGCATTCGGTAGCCAACAGACTTCGTCTCACGCAACAAAGAGAAAGTGGGAAGCATAGCAGAGTCAGGAGAGCAGTTGAGGTAGTGAGTGGCATAGAAGTAGCAGTTCAGGACCGCTGAAAAAGATGTGCCATAGTCGGCAGTTGGAGAGTAGATATCGTTGCGTAAGAATTGTGGAAGCGAGTTCCACAGTCTAGGACCTGCAGAGCTAAAGCTTCTGTCGCCAACTGTCTTTAAGCGGAGGAATGGGACAGCTAATTTATTGTCCACACAGGACCTGAGGGCGCGAACAGGCTGAAACTGGTGCAGCAGTTCAGCTAGGTATGAAGGAGCCAAGCCGTGGCGGGCCTTGTGGGTCAGCGTAAAAACTTTGCTCTGTATCCTTTGCTCAACCGGCAACCATCCTAGCTCTTTCAGCAAAGGTGACACGTGCTCAAACCGCTGGGACTTGAAGACCAGCCTTGCAGCCACATTCATAGTCCGCTGTAGTGGCATTATAGCTTTCTTTGGTAGCCCAGCCAAAAGGGAACTACAATAATCAAGCCGAGACAGAACTAAAGAGCTAGTTAAATTTTTTGCAAGCCACTGTGGGAGACAGCTTCTAATCTTGGATAGGGATCGGATGTGATGGCTAGCTGTAGAGGCAGTCTTCTGAATGAAGCTTTTGAAATTGAGGCAGCTGTCGAACACGACACCTAGATTACGAGCACGCAAAGAGAAAGTGGGAAGCATAGCAGAGTCAGGAGAGCAGTTGAGGTAGTGAGTAGCATGGAAGTAGCAGCTCAGAACCACTGAAAAGGATGAGCCATAGTCGGCAGTAGTAGAGTAGTTGTCGTTGTGTAAGAATTGTGTATGCGAGTTCCACAGTCTAGGACCTGCAGAGCTAAAGCTTCTGTCGCCAACGGTCTTTAAGAGGAGGAATGGGACAGCTAACTTATTGTCCACACAGGACCTGAACAGGCTGAAACTGATGCAGCAGTTCAGCTAGGTACGAAGGAGCCAAGCCGTGGTGGGCCTTGTGGGTCAGTGTAAGAACCTTGCTCTGAATCCGTTGGTCAACCGGCATCCATCCTAGCTCTTTCAGCAAAGGAGACACGTGCTCAAACTTCTGGGACTTGAAGATTAGCCTTGCAGCCATATTCATAGTCAGCTGCAGTGGCCTAATCGCTTTTTTTGGTAGCCAAGCCAATAGGGAATTACAATAATCAAGCCGAGACAGAACTAAGGAACTACTTAAATTTTTGCAAGCCACTGTGGAAGACAGCTCCTAATCTTGGATAGGGATCGGACGTGATGGCTAGCTGCACAAGCAGTCTTCTGAATGAAGCTTTTTTGAAATTTAGGCAGCTGTCGAAAACGACAAGTAAATTTTGAGCACGTGGTGATGGTCGCACAACATTATTAGAAGAGCAAAGCCTTTTAATCCAGCAACATGCTTAGGATGTCCTATAAGCAGTAGTTCGGTTTTTTATCGTCATTGAATTTCAGGAAGTTTTCTGACATCCAGGATCGAATGTCGGCAAGGCAAGCATTCAATTTTCAGTTGCTGCAGCATATTCCAATGGTTTGAATGACAAATACAACTGAGTATCGTCAGCATAGAAGTGATATCCTATTCCATGGGCCTTAATCACTTTTCCCAGAGGTTGTGTATAAATGGAGAACAGCAAGGGACCGAGTACAGACCCTTGAGGGACTCCACAGGTGACCCTTTTCGTGTGTGAGACCTGACACGACACGGATTGAACACGACCAGACAAGTACGATTTAAACCACGCCTGTGCTTCGTCTGCCAGACCGATCGTTGGTCTCAATCGTTCAAGCAAAACATCCTGATCAATGGTGTCGAAGGCAGCAGACAGATCTAGTAGAGCTAGGGCAGTGACATTCCCGTCGTCGTTGCCACGTAGAATGTCATTGTTAACACGGAGGAGAGCAGTTTCAGTGGAGTGCTGCCTCTTGAATCCTGATTGAAATGTTTCTGACATTTCATTCTTTTCAATATATTCAACCAGCTGCTCAGCAACAATTTTTCAAGAATCTTTGACAAGAAAAGAAGAAGGGAAACAGGGCGATAGTTTGCAAGAGCCTCTGTGTCTAATCCAGGCTTTTTAAGTATGGGTCTAACGATTGCCGATTTGAAGGACTTGGGGACGACCCCTTTTCCCAAAGAAGCATTAAAAATCTTGGTTATGGCAGGGCTAAGTTCGACTGCCAGTGAAGACCACAGAGATGAAGGTATAGGGTCTTCAGGAGACGAGCTCTTTTTGCTAGACCTTATTAAGGTAGCCACATCGCATGCAGAAACTTTGGAGAACCTTGCATGGAAGGTCACAGGTTGTGGAACCTCGATTGCTTTAGTCGGAGGGGGCTTCATAGAGGCACGAATGTGCACAACTTTTTCATTAAAGAAGGCTGAAAACTTTTCGGCTGAGTCCTTAATATCTGGGGAGTCAGACCTCTCAGCATTGGCCAGTAAATGGTTTACTGTCTTGTAAATCTGTTTAGGGTCCGACTGGCACGAATTCAGCTTTCGGATGAAAAAATAAGCCCTGGCTTTTTTAAACTTTTGGGTGTAAGCTCGAGTGAAGTCTTTGAAATTGACTAAATATAATTTATATATAATTCATTTATATAGCGCCCTAAGAGAACTTAATCTCTATTCACGCGCTTCACATATGCCTCGGGGTTCGAGCCCACGACCTCGGTGAGACCTTGGTCGGGGCGAGCACCTTAACCGCTAGACCAAACCAGCTCGACTAGATCTGCATCAGACCCCGATTTCTTGAAACGACGTTCAAGCCTGCGCTTAACCCGGCGCATCTTTAGGAGTTTTTTTGGAAATTGAAAGGAATCTCCACGACTTTGAACACGGATCGAAAGAACGGGAGCAAGCTTGTCAAGAGCACTCCTGAGTGTCATGTTCATTGCATCAGTGACAGTATCGAGGCTGCCGGTCAAGTCTGAATGTAGGTCAAGAAGACCTGCATCGCAAACAGAGTTCAAAAACTTATCTGTCAATGCTTTGTAAATTACGTCGTTTGACAAGTTCGACATTATCCTGTACGTACAAAGGAGCAGGAACAGTAAACGAGACCGAACAATGATCTGAGAGGGTCAGTGGGCACACCATAAGGTAAGTGGGGAGGACATCCTTAATGATCACGAGATCTAGAATATGGCCACCTACGCGCGTGGTATGATTAACGTGTTGGACCAAGCCAAAGTTCTCCAGACAGTCAAGAAATGAGCGGACCTGGCTATTGCTAGGGTTGTCAACGTGAATATTGAAGTCTCCTACAATCAGCAACGGCCGGTCACACACAAATATTTTAGCGAGGAACTCTGAAAACTCCTCTATAAACAAGTTTTGACAACCAGAAGGACGCCGGTATATCACAACAGTGAGAGGCATTGTCTTCGATGAAGACCTAATTGCAACCGATTCAAACGATGGCCCATGCGAGAAACTGCAAATCTTATAGCCAAACGATTCGCGAACAACAATTGCAACCCCGCCACCAACCTTGTCAGGACGCATGGACTGATAGAATGAGAACCCGGGTGGAGTGGTCTCGGAAGTACAGCCACTGGAACAAGGCGTCATCCAAGTTTCGGTAAACAGAAATGCATCTAGCTTCTCCTGAACCGCCTGATCGCGGATAAGTAACCCCTTGGTTTTTAGCGAGCGGTCCTCTCATTAAGTTCGCAATGCCGAAAGACCTGTGAGTAGTGAGTAGTAGAGTAGTGAGTAGTAGAGTAGTGAGTAGTAGAGTAGTGAGTAGTAGAGTAGTGAGTAGTAGAGTAGTGAGTAGTAGAGTAGTGAGTAGTAGAGTAGTGAGTAGTAGAGTAGTGAGTTGTAGAGTAGTAGAGTAGTGAGTAGTAGAGTAGTGAGTTGTAGAGTAGTGAGTAGTAGAGTAGTGAGTAGTAGAGTAGTGAGTTGTAGAGTAGTGAGTTGTAGAGTAGTGAGTTGAAAAAATCGAGAAGGAAAGTCACACACGCATGGTGGACCAACTTGGTGGCGGTGTCCCTGACTAGGAAGGCCGGAATTTGTCTGACGTTACGCACCTGCAAGTGGATAGAATTTACTTTAGGAGTCGATGTGCTCCTCTAGCGATAACTCTCTATAGGTCAAGAAACCTAGATTTCGCGAAGATGCTACACAGGATGCTTTGTCTGAGCCAAATTATATTTAGGAATTGGTTTTTCAATCGCTGAGTAACATTGGGTTTCCTCATAGCCAGTGAGTTGGTTTCATTTCCCTCAATTTGAGAAATGTTTTCAAAGTGAAGCTTTCTGATTTAATAGCCTCATACTTATGAGGGTGATAAAGTAGTCTTAACGGCTATCACTATCACTTGCAGTAGGATCGTTCACTGCAAGACTCAAATCCACGACGTGAAGGGCAGGCACCTTATTCCTTCAGCTGAGATCCGAGTACGCATATCAGCATTACATTCTGCAAGGGAGTTGAGAGAGTTCGACATGCCGGAAGTCGGTGAAAGATCAAATCATAGGCTGTGTCATCTAATATAAATTAATGACAGCATAGATTGTGCTTAGCGATCGCATCGGCATCGGAGGGTGGGTGCACAGTGTGAAAAGAACGTTCCCAAAGCATTGATCCCTAGCGGTAGCACGTGGCACTTGGGAAGCTTCTTGAACGACTGTTACTCTTCTTGACGTCAATGCTCTGAGGCCTTGCAATGAGATAGGACGTAGACCATTCCTGCGCAGTGCCCAGGCCAGTTGACAGGTATTAAATAAGGACAGGCGATCACTAGTATCGAAAGCTTTTGAAAGAGCCAGCAAAAAAGTAGAGAGACTACCTACTCGTACGAGGATCCGACACGGAGCTCGGTCGATTATCTAGACAGCCATTGGGAGCGAAGACCGGAAGTATAGCTTCGAAGAAACAGACGCCGGCGAACTCGTTTCGTTGCAGAGCGATGCGGACGATTTTGAAGAGCATATATACACATCTTGGGGTCACATGTATACACATCTTGGGGTCATCTATACATATCTTGGGGTGACAGGGTCACAGAGTCGCGGAGCTAAAGGGTCACAGGGTCGCCGAGTTACAAGTCTCGGAGCTGTGCTTTCAGTTTTCGACGTTCTTGGCCGAGTTCGGAGTGAAAGCACGAGCCGAAGCTATCCGTAGCTATCGTAGCTATCGTGTCGCCCGCGGCCGATAGTCCGTGAACAGCGGCGGTCGATTTAGGCACGCCTGTCAACCCGAACCGCTCTGTCATGAGCGCTTTTTCAAATAATTCAATGCAATCAAGAAGCAGTTCCCGAAAGGTCAAGGGTGGTCAGGCGTCTAGCTTCGCTTCGCTCGCAAGCACATTTCGAATCGCTACGCCGACTAGGCGTGCAGCCGAAGAGGGGCGATCGTCGGAATGGTCAGCGAAGCGAAAAGCGAAAGGTCAAGGGCGAAGAACTGCCCTCCCCTCGGTAAAGGGTCCGCCGCGGTCCGACGCGACGGGTGGAGCTGAGCGTGCGTCGGCGGAGCAGCACGAGGGTGAGAGAGAGATAGAGAGAGAGAGAGAGATCGGCTCGGAGTTGCCGCGAAGAAGTTAGCGCGCTGCAAAAGAGCCGCGGGCGAAAGAGCCTGCCGCTCGCGAGGCCGAGACTCTCGCGGATTCACTCGCCAATGGGAGCGTTACCACGTGGCCCGGCCACGTGATGCACAGACTCCCCCGACCGCGGAGGCGAGCGCTCCGAGCGTAGCCGCATGCACCTTCTGGCATGGCGTCGTCCGCTTCGAGAGCGAAGCGGAAGCGAAGCAGCCGCTAATTTTCATCGCCTTGGCAAGAGAGGACGGCTCACTGAGGCGCGCTTGGCTTTGCCGGCTGCACGCGCGGGCGAAGGCGCCGCCTACGCCGCCGCCTTCGCCGCCGCCTTCGCCGCCACCTTCGCCGCCACCTTCGCCGCCGCCTTCGCCGCCGCCTTCGCCGCCGCCTTCGCCGCCGCCTTCGCCGCCGCCTTCGCCGCCGCCTTCGCCGCCGCCTTCGTCTTTTCGAAGACAACGCGTCGGTGCTTCGACGCGAGCTTCGTCTGCAGCTCGTCCTGCGCCAGATTTCGCCTCGGCCAAGCCACCTCCGCGCCTCTGCCAATAAGCTCGTCGCGCCCCGACGGCCGGCTTCTGGCAGCTTCCCTCACTCGTTGGCCGCGCCTTCCGACGGCGACGCTGCTGCCGTACCCTATTACTGGTCCCCGGGAGCCGGGCCCCAACTTTGCTAGCATCCTTTATGGTAACTTCCTGACTCTGCGCCACTCAAATCTGGGCTGCTCTGCGTAATTGCTATTCTTGCCAACGCCAGACCGCGAATTCCGGAAGCGAGCTCGATTGGAAGCGGGGCGCCGATCTACCTTGTCGCGAGACCTGGCGTTTGCTTGTCGAACTGTAAGCGCAGCGCCGTGCCAGGACGTGGCTAAGCGCCGTTGCCTCGCGGCTAGCACTGCTCGCTACGAGAAACTGTCGCTCGTTTTTCAAAACGCCAGGATAGTGGGCGCTACGAAATTCGCTCAGTAGTGAATGCAGGCAGCGCCGCCAGCAAGAAGTCATGCGGCCTTTTCCAGATGTCGCCGACGTCGTGCATAAAATGCAGACAAGTTGAGCTGCTCACCTTGCGACTTACTGTATGCACACGTTCGTGTCGAACGCATTGCGACTTCGATTGGTTGGCTCCGAGGACGTGACTTCATACTGGACTCAAAGATTGAGACCGGCAGCCGCCGCATACAAAAAGGTCAAGGCTGATTTAGCAGCCTCATTTAGAAAGCGGCAGAAGAGCCTTCGCGGTTATGGCGACCGCGCGACCGGCGACCAGCGGTGAAGAGAGAGCATTTTACCCCTGTAAGGGGGGCTAAGACTTAGGGGCAAATAAGCCTAGGTAGCTTAGGTCAGCTTGATGCGTAACTTCGAGACAACTTTTACCCGAGTTTCGCCCGAGCAACCCGCTCAGATTTTCAGTCAGAAATTCGCGATGCCGTTTCAATTGCGTTACCTTCGTGACCTTCACATTTATCGTTGCTACCTCACAAACTCATTTCGCGGTGCAGCTCACAGCGAGCGATCTCTTGGGAGCTAATCGCTGCGGAGCGTTTACTTACGCTAATGAATGGGGGGGGGTATGCAGCTCACAGATGTTGTCGGATGAAAAGGCCGCGAATTAGGTCGCGTGCTAGAATTCGATCGCCCGTCGGCTTCTCTATTTCGCGGGGCGCTTAGCACGCCGTTAAACGAAATTAAGAGTTCACGCATAATGGCGCTCGAGACTGCCGTCAGCTTGAGCTCAGCGAGGGAGCAGCAGCAGCAGCAGCCGCCGCCGCCGCCGCCGCCGCCGCCGCCGCCGCCGCCGCCGCCGCCGCCGCCGCCGCCGCCGCCGCCGCCGCCGCCGCCGCCGCCGCCGCCGCCGCCGCCGCCAGGAGCACTTCGGTGTGGGCTCTCCTGCTCTCGCAGAGCTGCTGCGGAGCGCAGCGGTCGACTTGGCTCAATCTCGGGCGACTTTTCCAGTCTAACGTCAAGCACCTTGCGATAGTCAAGAGTCATTCCGTGGTTATTGCTGACCTCGAGTGCTGCACCGAAATCTACCGAAATAGCGAGCATCGGTAGTCTCAGATGAATATGAAATCTAGCCGCGGCGCGAGTCCGAGCATCCAAGGACGCAGACGCCTGGGAAACTCCCTCGAGATGTTGGTCTCGCTGCAGAGGAGGAGATTTCAACAATCATGAAGGAAAGCACAGACTATCACCGACGAGAAAATACATCAAGGTTTCCCCGGCTCACAGATGTTGATGCCAACTTTGGTTTCTTATTGGAAGTTGAGCAGCTTTTGTAGACACTTGACCGCAGAGCAAACGCAGCCGGCAGTGTTTAGATCTTGAAGGCATCTATTGTTCAGACGTAGATGAAACAGAGCTGTAAAACCAAACATGTAACTGCAAAATGCATCTTGCCACACGTCACGACTCTGCACTAAAGACACCACCGGAACTCATGTTTTTCATTGTCATTTATGGAGGAGACATGTTTCCTAATTTGAGAGCTGCCTTGCAAGTTCTCACTATAGCTGTATCAGTTGCCGGTCATGAACGTTCCTTTTGCAAGGTGAAGATAATTCTGTCTTATCTGAGAGTATCGTCGGGGAGAGATCGACTCGCTGATTTGGCCTCGTTAAGCACAGAGAAAGAAACACTGGAAAATATTGACTTTCAAACTGTAATAGAGCAGCTGACCACGTTCAAGGCCAGAAAATATTCCCTAAGCTAAAACTATGATAGCTATCTTGTACCTCTACTACAGTTAATACTCGACTCGATATGCCTGCAAGCGTGTTTTTTGCATCTCTTTTGCGGCGGAGCTATTTTGCAGCAATTTTTGACACGGGGAGGTGGCGCCATTTGTTGCTTTGTTCCCGGGCGCTGAAAGGTCTCATTACGCCTCTGCGGAGGGTCAAGCCTGCCCTGGGACGTCCTAAGCGCTACGTCGTTCGAGCAAACGAGCAGCCGCTCAAGCGAATTTCCGATGCCGTCCGCAGAGCATTCTCGCGAGGCGCGAAGATCCAGGCGGCCGCTCCGACCAGCACAGCCCGCTGCCGATAGCCGCCAGCCTCGAGCTCGTGGCGGACGGAGATTTCCGCTCTCGGAGCTCCGGATGCTCCGAGGCGCCTCCGCCTCCTGCTCGCGGCTCGCCATTTTTATCGCTGCGAGCTGAGCGGCGGCCTGCGCCCGAGCGGCGGCCGAATGAGTGGCGGCGGCGCCGGCGGCGGCGGCCGGCGCCGTCTCTTGCGAGCGATGCGTTAGTTAGATAGCTGGCTGCTCTGCCTTCCCGTCGACCCAGTAGTCGCCGAAATGCCAGTCGCCGAAAGTATAGGCCGACTGGTTCCGACGCCGACTAATCGGCTTTTACAGCAGGCTGGAGCCTCAGGTGTGCCGGCCAATCTGGACCGCCTCAGCGGCGGCGGCGGCAGAGGGCATCGATAAGCACTAATGCGACTGCACTGGTCCGAGACGGCGGAGCCGACCGGGGTGTGATCAGTGCCGGCGAGCGAAACGATAAAGCAGCCGGCACCGAGCACCGGCGGCGCTGCCCGAGGCCGTCGTAGCGTGCGTTACTGATTAAGTAACACTTGGTTTTCTTTATTAATCGAGGAGACGTCATTTTAATGTTTATATTGGAGCAATTCGTTTTATGCACTCTTTTATGACAGGGCAATTACTTTTATGCTTCCACCTCACTCCTAGTCGCCGGGCAGTGCACGCGGCTAACCGATGGGCATACGACCTGCTGCATTCTTACCAGTGGCGTCGAAGGCGTGGCCGACGCGGCGCAGCGGCGGCGGCAGCTGCCTCGGGCCACAAACTAGGCCTCACCCGGCGTTATGGCTCGCTGGCGGCGGCGGCGGCGGTGGCGGCGAAGCTTCGCGGATCCGGCGCTCTGACGCGGCTCTGCCAGCGGCGAGAGAGCCGCTTAATGCTCTGCAACGATTTGCAACGATGCGCCGACGCTTTGCAGCGAACGCTTTGATATCGATTTGATCTTCCCAGGGCTCGCGGGCGTTGGGTCACGGGTGATTTTTGGACTCTCTCTCTCTCTCTCTCTCTCTCTCTCTCTCTCTCTCTCTCTCTCTCTCTCTCTCTCTCTCTCTCTCTCTCTCTACCCCCTTCTACCTCTCTCTCTCTCTCTCTCTCTCTCTCTCTCTCTCTCTCTCTCTCTCTCTCTCTCTCTCTCTCTCTCTCTCTCTCTCTCTCTCTCTCTCTACCCCCTTCTACCTCTCTCTCTCTCTCTCTCTACCCCCTTCTACCCTTCTCTCTCTCTCTCTCTACCCTCTTCTACCCCTCTCTATCTCTCTCTCTACCCCTCTCTCTTTATCTCTCTCTCTCTCTCTCTCTCTCTCTCTCTCTCTCTCTCTCCCTCTCTCTCTCTCCCCTCTATGTACCTCTATCTCTTCTCGTTCTCTCTCTTAGTCTGCATTCCTCTCACACGTCTGCCGGCACCGGACGGACGGAAAAGAGTCAGCAGTTGACATTGACTTCGACGTCAATTGCAACCTCTTATCCAAGCGGATAATAAGACGCTTTCCGAAGACCACTCCGGCAGTCTGAACACTCTGGCTGCGG
>WPIO01000055.1:2092500-2212500 GCA_009760855.2 Cristatella mucedo
ACCCACTAAATGTTGTGATAAATAAGTGCGTTTTTAGTTTCTTTAAAGTGCCTAGAAAGAGATTAAGTTGTCTGAGGGCGCTATACAAATGTGTTATTATAATTATTATGTTGTTGTTATTACATTTCGCCCGCTGCGGCGTACGTACAACTGATACCGATACTACATAGAGCGGAATCTGCGGGCTCACCGGCAAACGGACAGACAGACAAACAGACTGACGGACAGAGAAGACAGACGCATGTGCGAATAAGTGTGCAGAGGAATAAAGAGATGGGGTCGCGCAATGATGTCACCGACAGAGAACTGGAGCCGCAGCGGCAGCTGGTGGCGGCGGAAGCGGAGCCAGACGAGAATGGAAGGAGCAGGACTCGCTTTCTCGCCGACGTCGCGCTATTCCGAATCGAAGCCGCATCAAGCAGGTCTGCCGAGAGAAGAGAGAGAGAGAGAGAGGGAGAGAAGAGAGGGAGAGAAGAGAGGGAGAGAAGAGAGGAGAGAGAGAGAGAAAGAGAGACAGAGACAGAGACAGAGAGAGAGAGAGAGAGAGACAGAGAGAGAGAGAGAGAGATAGAGAGAGACAGAGAGAGAAAAAGAGAGAGAGAGAGAGAGAGAGAGAGAGAGAGAGAGAGAGAGCCTGGCTTTCGAAAGCGCGCTAGCGCTCGTCGCCTCTCGCGCGCGCGCGGCGTCTTGCTGCGCTTCTCCAACGTCCGAGTTAGCGGCGGCCGCGGCGGTCTGTCTGTTGCTTTTGTTTCGCCAGGGTCACCCCACCCGCCACTCCGGAAACGCGCTCCTTTAATTACCATTTCGCTCGTTTCAATAACTGCGCACTAAATCACGGCCAATCGCGAGCTTTTATGCCCTTCGAGCCGCGATTGTCGAGAGAGAGGAGAGAGACAGAGAGACAGAGAGACAGAGAGAGAGAGAGAGAGAGAGAGAGAGAGAGAGAGAGAGAGAGAGAGAGAGAGAGAGAGAGAGAGAGAGAGAGAGAGAGAGAGAGAGAGAGAGAGAGAGAGAGAGAGGGGACTTGAG
Organism: Cristatella mucedo; assembly: GCA_009760855.2. NCBI lineage: Eukaryota > Metazoa > Bryozoa > Phylactolaemata > Cristatellidae > Cristatella > Cristatella mucedo. The sequence continues at coordinate 2,093,530 of WPIO01000055.1, forward strand.
CTGCGCAGCTGCCGGTTGTCCGCGTCTCGACGACGCGAACCCAAACGTCTACAACGGCCCCGTTGCCGCGGTGGCGGCGAGCGATCTCGCGAGCGGCGGCCGCGGCCGCCATTCGAGCGCCGAGCATTCGGCTCCGCTGGACGAAGCGCCGGCAGCTGGCGATTTGCGACGTGACGAGGCGACGTGACGCCGCGCGTTAAGGCGACGCCGCGCCTAGCGAGCGCGCGCGCGCGCCGACCGAAGGAGAGGCGAAGCACGCGTTTCGAGCTGTCAGAAAAACGAATCGTAACTTTTAACGAGCATAAATAGACCGCCCTCGACCGCGGGCGATACCATTACGCGGCGAAAGCGAAGCTGACAGACAGCTCGGCCGCAGCCGCCGGCGACGAAGGGCCGCCACTGGCGGCCGGTCACTCTTTGACGACGGCGACGCCGCTGCATTCTGGCGCTGCCGCGGAAGCTCCGCCCGCGGCTGCGGACCGGAAGCGAGACGCGCTTTCCGCCTGAGTCCGCAAGCCGCCTCTCGGCGACGGAGCAGCCGCTAGGGCCGCCGCGGCGAGCGCTACCCCCCCCCCGTCGCGTCGCCGGGGCGCCGCTAGTCAATGTAGGGCTGGAACAGCGTCTGCTGCTGCCGCTGCGGCGGCGGCAGCGGGCTCCGGCGACGATTGAGCGAGCACTTGGACGGCCGGCCTTGCTGCGTTGCCGCGGCCGCACACACCGCACGGCCGTATACAGCGGCGGCGGCGGCGGAGCTATGCAACAGCAGGGGTGCTCGGCACGACGGGCAGGGGGTTGCGGCATCCGTGCAGACCGCGATGCGGTGCTGCTGCTGCGGCATCGACGACTGAACTCTGAACTCGCCGCCGCCGCCGGCGGCGGCGAGTTCAGAGTTCGGCGGCCGCTTTAGGCAGTAGGCGTCGGCAATCGGAGGATGAGGCTGGTGAGCTAGCTTCAGCGCCGTCGCGACCAGGTCCTGGTGGTGGTGGTGGCGGTGATAGTGAGCGTACGATGGCGGAGGTGGAGGCGGTGGCATTGGCGCGGTGACTGGTGAGGCCGTCGCCGCCGCCATCTGGTGCAGTCCGAAGCCGGAGTAGTAGCCCAGACGGGCGGCGGCGGCCGCGCTGTGCACCACCGCCGGCGGCGGCGGATAGGGAAAGCCGGCGACGAGACCCGCGGCCTGCGCCGCGGCGGCGACGCTCAGCAGGTGAGCGCACAGTCCGCCGTCCGCTGCCGCCGCCAGCCCGTAGGGCCAGGACAGAGTCAGACGCTGGCGCTTGTCCTTCATGCGCCGGTTCTGGAACCACACCTGCATCAAATAGAAAGAGCGAGCGAGCTGGCGCGCGCCCTGAAACGGCGGCGAGCTGTAACAGAAAGATTACGACTGATATTTATTATTCGCGGTTCCTAAACCGTAACGGTTCTGGGAACCGAGGATCTCGCAATAATCTACGGCAGAGGCCGCACAACACTCTCTAGCCGCAAGGTTCAAGGTTCAAGCTTCGAGCGTCGCTAGTAGTCGTCGCGCGTCGGCCGAGACAGCAGCAGCCCTCTTACGACCGCGACGTTTGCGGCCTAGTTCTGTCCGGAAGTGGAAGCCGTACGACGCGTTTGGAGCGGCGCGTCTTGCATTTTTGCGCCGCTGCCTCGCCCTTTGCGACGGTGGCGGCTGCGTCCGGATCGGCGGTTAGGCGGGGTAGGGTTGGCGTAGGGTGAGGCCGAGGCCGTGTTTTAAAGAGAAACATGGCTGAGCCAACAGCCGGAAGTGACATCGAAGCAGGAACGCACGAGCGTCGCGGCGGCGGACGTACCTTTATAGTCCCTTCGGGCAAGCCCAGTCGCGCGGCCATCTCTAGTCGCTTGGGTTTCGAGACGTAGTTCTCCTTGTTGAACTCCTTTTCGAGCGTCGACAGCTGCTCGCGCGAAAACGCCGTCCTATACCGGCGACCGCCGGCGGCGCCGTCGTCATTGCCGTCTGGCAGCTGCGTGGGCCTGTCTGCGACGAAAGATCACTCAGTCACGCGACTAGCGCGTCGCTAGGACGCCGGATGTGCGGAGATCGCGACGGCGGCCGACTCACCCGTCGCCGCACATCCGTCTCGCACGGATTTCCGCTACTTTCGCGAGGCCGGAAAAATGGGTTTTATGCCGCGCGACGAGAGAGAGAAAGCGAATGAGAGAGAAGAAGGGAGGGAGAGAGAGAGAGAGAGAGGAAGAGAGAGGAAAAGAGAGAGAGAGAGATGAGAGAGAGAGAGAGAGAGAGAGAGAGAGAGAGAGAGAGAGAGAGGTGAGAAAGAGTGAGAGAGGGAAAGGAAGAGAGGGAGAGAGAGAAATGAAGAGAGAGGAAGTGAGAGGGGAAAAGAAAGATGGAGAGGGAGAGAGAGACTGAGAACAAAAGAGAGCGAGAGAGAGAGAGGAGAGGCACAAGGAATGCGCCTCGTAGAATGCGGAGTGAGACAGCTACAACGGCGGCTGCCCGCGAAGCAGCTCAATTCTGCAAGCTCGATTTCGCGTAGGATTATCCGATAATCCGACGCTCGGAACTCGTGAAGGATCAACTCCAAGAACGACGCGCCGCCGCGCACGCGCAAGCTTGCTTTCCATCTCGCCTCATCTCGCGCGATCTCGTCTCGAGGCATTTGGTGCCTATGGCAATGTGCGTGCGGCTGGTTTTAACTTGGGCACGTAAATTTAATCTTAGCACTGTTAACGACGGATGCTAAGGCTTTGGGTGCATGTAGTTACTATAACGCATTCAATAGTTCGTGCACATATATAACTTGGAGACGTGCATATTTCCGTCCGTTTGGCCTTGACCAAGGTCAAGTTGAACGTACTTGATGGCCGAGGTCGTGGGGCTCAAGCTTCAATGCTTGTGTGAAGAAGAGCATACATAGAGATCAAGTTCTCTTAGGGCGCTCTACAAATGATATATATATATATATATATATATATATATATATATATATATATATATACCACAGGCTGTTTACAATATTATATATATATAAATATATATATATATATATATATAGTTTAGGCATTTAGCGAAACTGAAACTTTTAAATTTGGGAATGATCGCGGACTTAAGGGCCGCTCTTCCGCCGCCATTTGCGTTTCTAACTTCGCGATGGCCGCTGCCGCCGCGGCATTGCTAGAGACTGGCGCATCGTGCGAGCGCCGATATCGCTAAAAAAAAACGTTCAGCTCTCCGGATGACGCCGGTAAAATTTCTCCTCCGCCTCGACGACGAGAAGAAATTTGCAGTTGCATTCCGTAGCGGACTCCGAGGCATCCGCCTCGGAGTCCGCTACGATCGAGGCGACGCCGGCGATGCGGTCGCCGCAGCCGGCGAAGTCGGCGCCGCCTATCAGGGGTCAGCGGGGAGGGGCGAGTGTCACCGCCAGCCGCAGCGACTCGAGCCGCCGCGTGGCCACGTGAACCCCCGTGTTCTCGTCGGAGTCGCGGCCGCCGTCGCGAGGCGGTGCCGGCTTGGCGAGCTGGCAAGGAGGGCCGCCGGATTCCGTCACGCCAGGCCGGCTGAATAAAACGCTCACAGGTTCGTCATCGGTACCCGTCGGTCCGGTCAATTATGTATCGCATTAGCACCTATTACGAAATGCCAGAGCGGCGCGCCTTTAACTTCGGTCGCCAGAGCCACTTTTACTCCAACTTAATGCGGCGCTCTATACGTCATTCATTGCTGGGCTTCCGAGCGCAGGCTGCCGCCGCCTGCGGCCGCCGTCGACCTGCGGCCGCCGTCGGAGCGCATTTATTGGTCGGCGGGGACTGCTCGGCGCCGCGACTCGCCAGCAGAGCGCGCCGCCCAGCCGAGCCAGTGCCCGGTGCGTCGTGGCGTCGCGCGGCGGCGGGCGCGGATGCCTGAGCGCGCGTTCGAAGTCCGGCGAAAAGCCGAACCACGCCCCCTCCTTCTCCTTTGCCTTGGGCGCTTCGCTATCTCTCCAGTCTGAGTAAACGGCGTAAAATAGACGTTACGTCTCGCTACGCTACGCTACCTAGGTGCGCAGATCGCCACGCTAGCAGGCAAAAAGCGAGCGCGTGCAAATACGAAAAGGGTCCGAGCACCGGGTGAGAGAGACATAGAAAGCGCCGCCTGGCGGTCTGGCCTAATGTAACGCATCTCAGTCTGTAGTTCCGCAAAGCCACAAAGACCAAGTGGGTGTTACGCGCGCGAGTTTTCTATAGATATGTTATATAGATATATTATAGCCCAAGCGGCTTTCTGAACGCACGAGGGTACGATGCTCGCCTACAGGCGACCAACGTCGCGGTCTCGTGCCCTCTTCTTGCATACGCGTAGCGCCTGAATAGAGATTAAGATGTCTTAGAGGCACTATGCATATGAATTATATATACTTTTTTTTACAATAGCTCTAGGTAAAAATATAGATATAGCGAGATTAGATGAGAGAGATTAGCCGAGTGAGAGAGAGAGAGAGAGAGAGAGAGAGAGAGAGAGAGAGAGAGAAAGAGTAGCTGAGAGAGAATCGGACAGAGATTGAGACGGACACAAATTGACCGAAGGAAAAATATCGAGAAACAACGCGAGCGCCGAAGGAGAGAGGAGAGATAGAAGATAGAAGAATAAGCGGAAGGAGAGATTGCCGTGCGAGCCAACGGGCGCAGCCCGCGCGCGTGCTGCTGCTGCTGCACATTAAGAATGGTAAAAGAAACACACGCTGTGCTGCGCAGCTTTTTCAGGTGACGCGCGACCGCGCTTCAAGGGCTCAAACGCAGAGCGAAGATTTTCGATTTTCGATTCCATTTTCGTGCCGAGCGCAGCGCTAGCTCGACTCTGAAAGCAGCGCTCGCCCGACTCTGAGAGCAGCGCGCCGCGGCTCGCTCCGCGTGGCGGCGCGCTGCTCTCGACAGCGGAACTTACGCGCGTCGGCCTAGCGGCGCGACTGGCTCCGCCGCCTCGCGCGGCATTGTGGGCCGGTGGTCGCCGAGGCGTCGCATCCGCCGCACGCGTGCAGCGGCGGCGCCGAGCCGCACGAGATACTGGGGCGGCGGCACTCGGCGCGACCCGCGTCTCACCTTTTCTCGCCGCAGCTACCACCGCCGGCGTCGAGTCTTTCGCGCCGTTTTCGTCATCGTCTTCGCCGCGTTTAGAGTCCGGGCTGAAACCGCCGCCGCCGACGGCCGGCTCGCGCCAGCCGCGGGCGCAGGCGTCTTCACCAACGCCCGCGGCCGCCGCTCCGCCGTCGGCGCAGGCGTCTGGCCGCCGCTGCGCGCCGAGCGCGAGCTGCACGGGCTCGCCGCCGCCGCCGGCGCCGGTGGCGGCGGCGAGCGCCGTCGAGCGGCAGCGTGCCGCGTCGTCGTCCGAGGCGGGCATGGACTGCTCCGAGGAGGAGAATGAGGAGGCTGTGCCGGCGGCGGCTGCTGCTGCGCTTATGTAGGCGGAGCGGCGAGAGCAGACGCCTCGCCTCGCCGCGTGCGCGCAGCTCGGCCGGTGGACGTTTGCGGCCGAAGAAATTAGCGAGAGCCGCCAATTGCGCACCCGCCGCCGCCGCCGGACTATTCGATTGGGCGCAGCTCAAACTCAAGACGCCGCCGCCGCCGGCCGGCCGGACGTCGGGCTACTACGGAGCGGTGCGCCTTTACTTTTTTTTTTCAGGGCTGGGCGGAGCTTCCGATGTGGCCGGGGCGACGGCGGCGGCGGCGAGTCCTCTCGATCGCTCCGATCCCGCTGAGTCCAGCCCCCCCTCCGCGCGCCGGAACGGGATTTTCAGTGCAAACTCGGTCAGTTTATTTGCGCTCATCTCACGTCCATATATAGCACCAATCTCTTTGCGGTGTCGCGCCATCATTACGGGTAATTACTGATCGCGCGCCATGATGGATTGCCGGCGCGAGCTTCCCGTGCAGTGTCTCTTTTCAGCGGGCGCGCCAGCAACAACTGATAAGGCCAGTTATATTGCATTCATCGCGAGCGGTAAATAAACAATGAGGAGAGACTGCAATTCATTCATCGCGACGGCAGAGTCCTTTGGTGCAGAGCGCCGCCTTCGGGCGCGCGAAGCGCGTCGGCCATGCACAGCGGAGTCGGACGTGGCTGCAGCGCGCGACTCGGCGACGTGGCGACTCGGCTGATTTAACGAACCTAACTTGCGTCGCCTGTCGACTCTGTCGTGGGCGCGCCGCCTCCGATTTTCGCGCGTGCGCCATTCGACCTACAGCACTAGAGAGCGTTTATGCGGCCTTTCCATTAGGAGTGCAGAGCGTGACGGCGGCGACGGCCGCCAAACCGACGAGCAGCGACCCGACGACGCGCGGGCGGACGTCACCAGAGCCGGCGCCGGAATCCACGCCGAAGCGACGTCGACCTTACGGCGCTCAGCGTCGCGCGAAGAGTTCGCGCGGGAGGGGGGGAGCGGCGGTGGCGGCGACACGTGGCGTGCGGCGTCCTCAAGGGCGCCGTTATAGAAGCAATGGCGGCCGGTCTGCGTCGTGACGTCGCGACCCACATCGAAGCGCTCGCGGCGGCGGCGGCGGCGGCGGCGGCGGCGGCGGCGGCGGCGGCGGCGGCGGCGGCGGCGGCGGCGGCGGCGGCGGCGGCGGCGGCGGCGGCGGCGGCGGCGGCGGCGGCGGCGGCGGCGGCGGGCGGCGGCGGCGGCGGCGGCGGCGGCGGCGGCGGCGGCGGCGGCGGCGGCGGCGGCGGCGGCGGCGGCGGCGGCGGCGGCGGGCGGCGGCGGCGGCGGCGGCGGCGGCGGCGGCGGCGGCGGCGGCGGCGGCGGCGGCGGCGGCGGCGGCGGCGGCGGCGGCGGCGGCGGCGGCGGCGGCGGCGGCGGCGGCGGCGGCGTGAGCGGGCCGTCAATCGCCGCGAACCGGCCGCACGCGCAATACGCATCTCGTTTCCACGCGGCGGCTGAGCACGCAATAATCTAGGCACCACGAAGTGCAGGAGTAGGCAGGCTGTCGACGGCTGCCGGGCGGACGGGCAGAGCTCGCGCAAGCGCGTCCACGCAGGCCGCGAAACGCTGGCCCACAACCCTACTGTCCACTCCTTCCGGCACTTCTTCCGAAGCGAGGCGAGCGGGGGGGGGGGGGGGCGCGCGCGCGAAGTTCGCCACGCCGACGAAGCGCGCTCGCGACGCTGCTGTTGCCGCCTCGCTCTGGCGAGAGCAGAGCAGTAGGCGGCGAGAGCAGTAGGCGGCGCCGCGTCTGCGTCGCACTGCGCTCGCCCGGCGGACTGGCCGCCTGCGGGTCGACGGTTTCACGCTTGCTCGCTCCGGCGGGCGAGCGTCAGCATCTCCGGCGCCGCGGCGCCGGAGAGAAGGCTGCTCGAGCGGCGGCCTCGTGGTGCTGCGCGCACGGCGGATGTTATCGCGCGAGAGCGCCAGCGAGTATCTCTAAAAATACGGCAGTCGTCTCTTCTGGCTTCGGGGTTAACGAGTCCAACTCGTTTGATCTGGCCGCCGCCGACGCTGCTCGCAGCCTCTGCGGTCGCCGGCACTTGCGGCCTCGCGTCGCTCGCCTTCGCTCGGCCCTCGCGTCGTCGCCGCCGCCGCCGCCGCCGTGGCGGCGGCGGCGGCGACGGCGGCGGCGGCGACCAGCTTAATCGGTGGAGCCACAGCCGGTCACTTTATTCGTCGGCCGCCGCCGCCGACCGACGCGACGCGACGCGAGCGCGAGCGCGAGCCGACCGGACGTCGGAGGCATCCCAGAAGCGCTGGCAATGCGCCTCGGAGCACCTAGTCGTGCGCTCGCTTTCTGACGCCGACGCCGGTAGCACCTGCTTCGGCGGCGGCGGCGGCGGCGGCGGCGGCGGCGGCGGGCTGCTCGCGGCTGCTGTCGGCCGCCGCCGACGCTTTTGACGCAGAGCACGGCTTTCGCGGCGAAGACGACGCAGCGGCGGCGGCGGCGGCGGCAACGTTCGCTAGTCGAGCGGACGTCATCCAGGCGGACGAGTGGATCTGCTCAACGGTGGCGCGCTTCGTGACGTCGGGCTGCAGGATGTGGTGTATCAGGTCCTTGCACTTGGCGTCGACGCAGTCCGACACGCGCGACGGGAAGCCGATTCGCTTCGTCAGCATCACCTTGAGCATCTTGGCCAGGTTCGAGTCGTCGTACGGCATCGAACCGCAAACCTGGCGAAAGCGCGCCGCAGCCGCCGCCGCGCGGCGCCGAGCGGTCACCGCGGCGTTCGGCGGTACGCGGAAGGAGGCGTGGCGGACGGAGCCAGGGGCGGCGGCGGCGGCGCCCCTATCAGAGAGGGGCGAGCGTCGGCGCCGCTGCCTCCGCGGCCGCCGAGCTGGGGTGCTCGCTGCCGGGCAACCGGCGAACGCGGGCGACTGCAATCCTTGCCGGCGCCGGGTCGGAGCCGAGCGTCGGCTATGGCCGGGTCGGAGCCGGTGCCAAGCGCGAGAGCGCCCACGAAATCGGACGTAAACAATGTTGGAAAAAATTTTGCTTTTTCCATTCTAACGGAGCGGTAGAATTCCGCAAGTAGAATCGCAATTAATTATTTATTTTGCGGATAGCTGCTCTAGAAAAATTTAGCGTTTCGACGTCGAAAACGCCGTTGACCTGATTTAGGAGTAGTGCCGTCAGAATCGTGTCGAACCAATCTGAAGAGCTATGTGCGAAAGAGCTCAATGAAAGGATGCACGCTACGGTTGGCTATAGTGACGGTTTAAAAGGTGTTAGCAATTGTGTTCTTAATAGCGCAATGGAGCTGATGTGCAAGCTATTGGAAACATTTCCCGGGAACTTCATTGCCACCAGCTGGTCTGAAAAGCGTCTGCAGGAGGTCCGGAATCGCGGCGCCAGTGCTCGCGCCTGGGTGCTCAATCACGATCGATAAAAGGCCTCGAGGGGGGCACCCGGCGAAGGAGGCGCCGGCGCTTGTCGTCCCAAATCAGCCATCAATCTTGAGCTATTTCTCGAAAAAATAGGCTCAATTTTCGTGATCGAGCCCCGGATCCTTGCCCTGGATCTGGCCAGCCGCTGTGCACTTGCGCTATAAAAATATTCGTTTTCGAAAACGCTGTCTTTCTGCTGACGAATAGAACTCAACGAGCCCGACATTTTTAGCTTGTTTGCATATAATTTGGACCAATATTCAGGTGGTTGTCGCAGTCCGCTCGCACCTGGGTTACCATGGCAACACAGGCTACCGCCATCGGACTCTCTCTCTCTCTCTCTCTCTCTCTCTTTCTCTCTCTCTCTATATATATATATGTGTATAAGGTGCATATAGATACAGGTATATGTACATACTGTATAGCGTCAGATATATATATATACCTGTATATAATATATTAAAGTTAATAAAATGAGATGAATACACACACCAAGTCAGCGAGTCTTCATGGTCCACGTAAAGTGCTTGTGCACGTTCACAAGTATTTACAATTTTCGCCTCCCGACTCTCGCGTCAGCAAAGCCAGAGTTATCCTAGGCCACTGTCGGTGGGTGACCGACAGTGAAAATGAGTTCTCCACGGTGTCAAGGTCGGCGCACTAGGGGATCGATAGGCGCTCGATCCGATCTCTCGACCTCCGATGCGGCAGAGTGGCGAAACGCTTCGAGTTCGTCGTATTTAGCCGCGTGAGGCCGCCGCCGCCGCAAGCCGGCTCAGCCTCTTAACGGCGACGCTAAATTACTATCGGACGGGGCGAGGGGTGGGGTGGGATCTGCCGCCGGCTTCGGAGCTTCCGGCAGCCAAGGGCGGAGGCCAAGGAGGCCGAAGGGGAGACGCCGCTGTCAGTCTACGCGAGCAGCACCGGCACGAGCGCTCGCGCGTCTCACCATGATGTAGAGGATGACACCGAGACTCCACACGTCGTACATCTTGGGATTATAAGGTATGCCCTGGAGGACTTCGGGCGCCGCGTAAGCCGCCGATCCGCAGTACGTCTCGCTCAGAATTCTCTTTCCCGTCTTCCGGTCCAGACAGCTCCGGGCGAAACCGAAATCGGTCACCTGATGTCGCGACGACGGCGGCAACGGAAGGCACTTTCTTTAGCAGCGGGTCACGCTCGCGGCCCGAAGCGCATGACACGAAGAACGTGGAGTAGCGGGGGGGGGGGGGCGGGCGAAGGGGCGGCGGGGCGGCGTCGACGGCACATGCGTTCGGGACACGACCGCTGGCGAGCGGCGGCGGCGGCGGCACTTGCCTTTACGTTTCGCCGGGAGTCGAGCAGAATGTTCTCGCACTTGAGGTCTCGGTGGGCGATGTTGAGGCCGTGCAAGTAGCGGACCGCTGACACCAGCTGTCCGAACATGCGCCGCGACTCGCCGTCCGACAGCGGGCCGACGCTCTGGGAAAGCAGATGAGCGAGCGTGCTGCGGCCATCATCCCATGGCCATGGGCGACACCGCGCCTGCGGCGGCGGCGAGCGCCGCAGGCGCGATGGCCGTCAATTCCTGTTGGTTTCGCGGGCCACTGGCGCTGTGGGGGGGCGCGGGGTAGGAAAAGGGCTGCGGGCTCCGGCGCCGAGCGACCCGTGTAAGTCTGCGGCTGCGGCTAAAACGGCCTCGGTTTTGGAGTTGGTGCGCGCGGTGGGGCGGGCTGGGCGGGCTGGGTGGGTGGGTGTGCTAAGTCGCGTCGACCGACGCTGCGCCACTTCGCCCTGCCTTTATCGCCGTCGTTCCGCTCAGTCGGCTCGATCGGCGTTGAAGAGCCCGGCGAAGGCCAGCATTCGCCCCGCATTCGTTTGCGCCGCCCAAGCCCTAAATGGGGGGGGGGGGCGGCGGCGGCGCCTAGAGGGTCACGTGACCACCGGTCGCGAACGCTCGCCGCGTCCTCCTCAGCTCGGTTCTTTCGAGCGCGCCTTCGGCGCGCAAAAATCCTCACGGCAAGAGACAGAGAGGTAGACGTTCGAGCTATAGCAGTCGCTTCTGTGAGAACAAACTTTAGTCACCGCGTTACGATACGAAATGCACGTCGACACTAAGGCTGAATCGAGTAAAACGGGCGCCGAATTCTTCGCGCGAAGCCTTGCCTTATTGAGGCAGGACCTGACCGCGGTGCACACCGCGAACGGTATTGCAAATGGCGAGCGTTAAATTGGGCCGAGCAAGAAACAGGCGGGCCAATATACGTGAGAAATGAAGCGCTCGCGAATTTAACTGCAATTTCCTTCGACAAAGATGCCTGTCTCTGTCTGTCTGTGTCTCTCTGTTTCTCTCTATATGTCTCTGTGTCTCTCTCTGCCTCTTTGTCTCTGTCTACCTCTCTGTCTACTTCCGTCCGGGCGAGCGCTTCCGCCGGTGCTGCGAAAAGGCCGCGCAACGTCGGCGTCGGCGTCGGGGGGGGGGGGGGGGGGGGGGGGGGGGGGGGGGGGGGGGGGGGGCGGAGGGGTGGGGCTGATCCCTCTGCCGCCACGACGTAGCAAGGAGACTCGGCGAGGAGCGGCCGGGGAGGTGCGGCAGGGGTGTGCGGAGCGGCGAGCACCTTGATGTGCTCGAGCAGGTCTCCGCCCTCGGCGAGCTCCATGAAGATGTACACGTGCGTGCCCGTGTCGACCACTCGGTGCAGCGTCGATATGCTCTCGTGCCGCAGCTCGCGCATGACCTCCAGCTCGCGCGGCAGGAAGCGCTCCAGGAAGTCGGGCGGCGCGACGGCCTTGGCTATGACCTTGACGGCGAGTCGGCGGTTCTCCGGAGTGAAGAGCGCCAGCCTGAGGCGCGCGGAAAGCCGGGAGAGCTCGTCGAGCAGGCGCGTGCGCGCACGCAAGCAGCGCGCCTGCGCCTGCGCCCGCTCGAAGAGCTCTCGATCCGTTTCCGCCGTATTCGGCGGCAGCGCTCAGAGGCGAGCGGCGTTCCAGCCGACGCTCGCCGAAAGTGGACGGCAAGCAGTAGGCGCTACGTCTGCTACGTTCCAGAAGCTTCCAGCGCTTCCAATCCGGAAGCGTTCGGCGCTGGTGTGGGCTGGTTGCTGAAGTTGAGAGGGCAATTGCTTGCGGGCACGACCGCCCTAAACCCTCGCTCCCGGCCGAAAATCGCTACGCAACGGCCTCTAGTCTACCTAATTTCTTTGGAGACCACGCCAACCGGTAGTATTGCTCCCAAAGCTGCGCGCTCCCAATGCGCGGAGCCTCGGACACCCGGCTGACATCGCCACGTCCGCTGATTCGAAGACGTTTAAAAATGAGGCTAAACATCTCGCATCTCGCAGCGCTTGATGGATCCTCGCGAAGAGCCCGTCTTCTTGTGCAGTTCTTCGTGAAGTCACTGCGCACGGGCATCGCTAACCGATTGACACGATTACTTTCCAGAATGCGTAAAATGCCCAGAAAGAGATTTAGTTTTCTTGGAGTCCTATGCAAATGTCTTCCTATTGATACTTTCAAATGTCAAATTTATGTATACTGACTAGCACTTGCCTGAGCCAACAGATCCCTCCCGCCTTGTTCTCGAGCGATCGTGATGCTATTACCTGCTCAAGGCGAAATTCCGTTTGGAATCATTCTATTTTGAGAGATGGTCGCACAAATTGGACCAAGTAAATGCAGTCTAGTTAAAAAACGCAGTAGGTAGGCTTTGTTTGTCCCTCTCGAGTGACGATTGACATCGTGCATTCAGGCTCCCTTATGTCCTACTCCTACTCTCATCGAGAGCTCCCGTAATAGCTGACTGGAGCACTTCCCGAGCAGCCGTCGGTAGCTGGAGCTGCGAGGCTCGACTTTATTACTGGATTTATTTTTGTCCTACTTTCTTCCTTTTACTTCCGCACGTGTAAGAACGCTCGAATGAGGGACGGGGCTTCGTAGCGTCTTGCGACAAAATCACCCTTAGAAGTATTGAAAGAATATATATATATATATATATATATATATATATATATACACACATATATATATATATGTGTGTGTGTGTATATATATATTCTCTTCTATATATATGATATTGCATATATTACTATATTATAATATATATATATATTTTGTGTGTGGGTATACATATATATCCTAAAATGTGTTCAGATCATCCTTTCCGTTGAATGGCATTATGCAGACATATATTCGACATAACGAAGCAAGAAGATACTAACTAACTTACAGATAAAAGGCTGGCGAAGGTTTACATAATTCCTACCCGGTTAATATAGGGCACTGAGCCAGGCATAGTTCATATACCTGTTTGACTCCCTTACCATAATCCACCAGTTTACCCGAACCTTTTGCTATGCAGATACTATTGGCGAGATACTAGAGCTCGCCGGTTACTCGCACTCTGCACGTCGCCGCAATACCTTTTGCTTATTTACTCTAATCTGGTGGAAAGAGCTGAGCACTGGCAGGTCTCACGATAAAGGTCACACTCCTCCGCTAGGTCACCCTCACGCTAGGTCACAGGTCACCCTCCGTAGCACGTAGCACTAGTCGTGTTTCTCCATCCAAGAGAATAAAGATTCAGGCTTCATTTATAAGAATATTTTACTGATTTTGACATTTTGGCCCCTTCCTACGAGCATAGCACATAACAGCGAAGCACGCGCACGTGACCGACTCGAAAACCCACCAAGTTCCTACAGGCATTCGAAATCTCGTGCTGTGTCACTATAACTGCTAAACATCACTCAAAAAATGAATGTCAACTCGATGTGTTAAGGTAAATATGAATAAATAGATAAATACATTTAATGTATATACTCGTAGGCACGCACACACACACGCACGCACGCACGCACGCACGCACACGCACACACATCTGGTTCGGCCCAGTGGTTAAGGTGCTCAACTCGATCAAGGTCTTGCCGAGGTCGTGGGCTCGAGCCCGTTGCATATGTGAAGCGCCTGAATTAAGATTCAGTTCTCTTAGGGTGCTATGCAAATGAAAATATATATATATATATGTGTGTGTATATATATATATATATGTGTGTGCCTGCGTTCGCGCGGGCGTGCGTATATATATATATATATATATATATATATATATATATATATATATATATATATATATGTATATATATATATATATATATATATATATATATATATATATGTATATACGCACGCCCGCGCGAACGCAGGCACACACATATATATATATATATACACACACATATATATATATCTATATATATATTCATTTGCATAGCGCCCTAAGAGAACTGAATCTTAATTCTCTCTCTCTCTCCACTCGCAGCGGAGGAGTTTTCGATCTCTACCTTCGTCCTTCGCTTGAGTCATTTATCATCTCGGAGCGGCGGCGGCGGCGGCGGCGGCCGCTGCTCCATTTCGTCATTTTCGTTGCGCCATTTCGGACCCAAGTTGGCCCATCTTAAATCGGGTTTCGTTGATTGGTCTAGCCTCATACGTGTCTTGCACGACATTTTGCAGCCGCTCTTACATTGTCGGTCAGCATCACCTACGTGTACGGACATTGGCTTCTTCTAATGTGTTCTGCCGACACTGCACTTTTTTTCCGCTTTGGTTCGTTCATCCGTGATCGCCCGAGAATATCAGCCAGTCATACAATGTCATACTCGCTCTTTCGCCAAACTGCGACTAATAAAAAAGATATGCAAACATGCAATAGCATTTCAAAAGAGTCTAGAATTGGAGACCCACATTGGAGATAGCGTAGAAACTATTTGTATCCGGTCTCCCGATGCTCTGTGCCTTGTTATAGTTTAATCGTGCTATCAGCATGGATTCCTAAAAGCCGTCATTGCATTTCAAAAACCACTTCCATAGCATCGCTGACAGAATGGTTCGCAGAGACTAAGATAGACTAAGCGCTGATCCAATGCTTGAACTAACTGCTTACGATTATTCGTATGAGCTGCTGATGAACGCCAAAGGTGCCAAAGGTACAATAAATTGAAGTTTCAGCTAATTAAAAATGTCAATTTAATGGATTAAAGGTTGTCGGTGGCCCGAGCGCCACAATCCGGGACCCGCGAGTAGCGTGGAGACGTAATTCACGATTAATTTGTTTTTATCGCTTCTGGAAATTCGGGGTCAAGAAAGACATGCATTGATTAAGAGGACATTCGAGGGAAAAGTAAAGAATGACCGCGGCAGCTTTTCTTATTTTACGCGATAAGACACGACGACAAGGCAAGCACTTATACGAAGGCAGGCATGTGCATGTTGCACTGTTCGAATACAATCTTGTCCACAATATCGTAGGGGTAGTTATAAATTAAATTTTTAAAATTGTCCTTACAATACGTAAGAGATAGTGCAACATTAGAATTCCACAGTCGAAACCAAAGAGGGCTACGAAAGTTAGCTGGACTAAGTTCAAGGATAAATTCTGACTGCAAATGCTGCAAGCGAGTGCTGCGGCTTCGAAGCGTATAACTTTTGTGAAGAACAAGATGATTATTAGCTAATAATACTAAGTATTCACTACAACAATAATAGTTAATAGCAATAATAATAATAATATTTAATGCCAAGCCATGCGACTACTGTGGTGACCTCAAGTGACCTCTTTCATAAGTGGCCAAGCTGCGTGACACTGGTGGAACAACAACAGCCTCGACAGCATTTTGCTACCATTTTGTGGATCATTTATCCAGCAAGACGAGAGCGTAAAAATTGCTCCGCGAAAGAGTCTGCTGAGATGTGCAAGGCATGCCTGCAAAGTATACTTCGGGACGCTTGCCTGGGAATAAAGGCCAGTCTCGGGAACCTCATTTCACGTGCAAATAGCAAAAGAGGACCATTGAAGGCTAGGCTAAAGATTGCTGTTCTCTAGATACAATTTCTTGGATAATATCAGAAACCTTTGAAATACAAGCGCCGGTGAAGCAGGGTTGAAAAGAGAGCAGCGAAGTTTATCCCAAGAAGACGGCGAAAACCAAGTGAGCACTAAAAAAAAACTGCTCCTCCTGCATGCTGAACCTTCGCAAAAGTTGAACCGGCGCTATTTCCATAATGTATCTAATAATAATAATAATAATACACTTGATAAAGCGCCCTCAGAGAACTCAATCTTTTTCTAGGCGCTTTACATTTGCTGCAAAAGAAACACGATCGAATGGTGAGTGGTAGCATGCTTGATAAACAGCATGAATAACATAGTTAGGGGTGATGTGCACTGGGTCAGCATGCAAGTGTGGTTAGTCGCAGCATGCAACAGTGTCAGCACGCATAAGCACATAAAAGACGAATCGCAGGGACCCACTAAATGCTGTCATTAATAGGTGCGTTTTTAAATTCTTTTTCAATGTGGTCATGTCAGGGGATGTCGTGGCGGAAGTCAGCAGTGAGTTCCAGGCTTTGGGAGCATGCGAACTAACTGCATGGTCTTCAAAAGATTTGAGGTTTGTACAAGGTATAGGTAAACGGTTACATTCCAAAAAGCGGGTGGTACGATGCTGAGCCTGGTGGGTAGTATAGCTAGCTGATAGGTAGGCCGGAGCCAAAGAATGATGGGATCTAAAAGTTAGTGACAAGACCTTGAGGTCGATCCGTTGCTTGACTGGGAGCCAGTGCATATCAGCGAGAAGTGGTGTGATGTGGTAACTGCAAAGCTCACGACTGACAAGTCTAGCTGCAGAGTTTTGCAGCAGCTGTAAGCGCCCGATTGCACATGATGGTTGACCAGCAAGCAGTGAGTTACAGAAGTCAAGACGGGATTTCACAAATGCATGAACCACCTTAGATGTGATATTCCGATCTAAACAAGCCCGAATTTTAGCGATGTTACGTAGCTGAAAGTAGGCAGACTTGATTGTTGGGCTGATGTGGTCGTCTAACGAAAAGGTCACTTTGGAACATGACACCTAGATTTCGTGCAGATTCAACAGGAGATATCCTGGCAGAGCCGATTTTGACCCCTAGCTTTTCCAATTTCTGAATCGCACTTGGTATGCCCATACATGGTAAGTTAGATCTACACATTTATGTTTCTAAATATTCCATGATGTACCTACACATTTCATCATTCAACCCTCCCTCAGTACCACACTGCCCCGAGCTCTCCGTTTCCACCTCAACGGAGACGTTTGCTCATGTCCAGCCCTTTTTAAGATAGCTTGACTCAAGCTATGTGTTTGGGAAAGCCCTGTTACCAAGTTTGGTGACCAGCTTGGGACCATTGAAGCTGACAGACGTCACCTGTCAAGATTTGTTCATCCAGCATCAGTCCAGTGACGCCCGTCATCTGCGCCCGTCATTTGTGCGAGCTGTTCCAAAGCGACCTGTCATTAGATGAGCAAATTGCTTTTGCTGTCAAGTTGGCCTACTTTCAGCTGGGGCATATTGCCAATATCAGGGACTGATTAATTAAGAGTATGCTAGCCAAACTGTTTATGCGTTTCGTAACATCGCGTCTACATTATTGCAATCCCCTTTATTCACGACTTCCGGCCTGACCCTTTAATCAGCTGCACCTGATGCAAAACTCAGCAGCTCAGCTGATCTGTCGTCGATGGAGTAGCAGCTATATTACATGACTTCTGTCCGAGCTTCTCTGGCTCCCTATCAAGCATTGAATCGACTTTTAAGATCCTCGGTCTGGCTTAAAGGTCGCATTTATTGCTTGCACCAGCCTACATGTCTAATCTCCTTTCTCGTCCAGGGCGCTCTCGAATCACATGCTCCTCGACTTCCAGCGACTTCTATTTAGAACAGCATTTAGTGGGTCCCTGTGATTCGTCCTTGATGTGCTTATGCGTGCTGACACTGTGCATGCTGCCACTAACCACATTTGCATGGTGGCCGTGTGCATGTCACCCCTAACCATATTATTCATTTTGTTTGTTTTTCAAGCATGATTTTACTTACTATTCAATTGCATATCTCTTTGCAGCAAATGTAAAGCGCCTAGAAAGAGATTAAGTTCTCTGAGGGCGCTTTATCAAGTGAATTATTGTATTGTTGTTATTGTTATTTTTAGGAGGAAGCAGCAAGTCTGAGAGCGACGAAGATGCTCAGATACAGATTCTCATTTCACAGAGGCGGAGCTGAGGAGAGAAAGCCGTACGTCACCAACTGAAAAGACCTCAACGAAATATTCAGAGAAATTGGTCTTATCCTTAGTCCGTGATGACTCGCACACCAGGTAAGGCGGTCGCTTTCTACGACCGCGGCCCCGAGGTCGCGGGTTCGATTCCTGCAGTCGGCAATCCTTCGTGGCTGCTGCAAGCGGTGGTGACAGCCGTACAGCTCTTCTGTTGCTATACAAAAAGAGGCTGTGTATTCAGCTGGTATTCTTTTGCTTGGGCTTACCATGTCAATTGCTCAGCATCTAGGCTGAAGAAATGGAACATATTGGGTGAAATAATTAGTAAATAAGTAAGTATATATATATATAAAGATAAAGATAAAGATTAAGATAAAGCGATAAAGCGCTAAAGCGCCGCAAGCTTTTACCAACTTCAAAGAGGACCACACCAGTGTTCAAATTTTGCCTGAGTACCTTGAAATTATGGCGAATGTGGTTGGGAGGTCACTAGAGACTTCAAAGTGGTGTCTTTTCCTTCAAGTGGGCCTTCACGGGTGGTTTCATGCAGTTTCTTCTCTTTCTTTCCCGACGGTACAGCCGGGACTTACATAAGGCATACTTACAAAATGGGACCTGTCAAAGATGGCAGAATTCTCCAAAGAGGAGAACGACATTAAGTGGCAGCCGCTGGTGGAGGACCCTCAGGAGGAGGCGCTGCCGCTACCGCGACGTATTAAGTAATTTGCAACCATTAAGCAATAAGCATTAAGCAATTTGTAATGGCTATAGATAATGAATGAGAAGCTTTCAGGAAAGAATAATAAATAATAATAATACATTTAATATAAGCGCCCCAGACAACTCAGTCTTTTTTCTAGGCGCTTTAAAATCGCTGAAGTAACTTCAAATGTCTTCTTGCAGCTGTCGGAGGCAAGGGTCAAAGCTGGTATCAAGGGTCAAAGGGGCCAAAGCTGGTATCGATGTCTCACCGCCGATAGAGAACATCGGTAATATAATAACATAACAATATCGATAATACAACAATAGAGTGAGCATTTTCTCAAGAAACTGAAGCAGACGGAGAAAGCTGCAGATGAGCAGGTTCTTTTCAGCGGTTCGCGGCTGTAGTATTGGCAATCAAACGGCTTAAGAATATGAGCATCTGGTTCAAACTCTCATCAAGAATTATGCCAAAATGTGATGCCACAATGTCCTTTAGAGTCCGCATCCTTGATGCTCATCTTAAAAAATTCAAGGAGAACTTGAGAGCTTGCTCAGAGAAGCCCGGCAAGTGCTTTCGCCACGATATGCCGGACTTCGAACGTCATTACCAAAAACATAATAGCAAAAACATAATGGGCGACTATAGTGGGTTTCTTCGAGAAAGTGATACGCAGTACAGCCGAAAATTCACAACATCTACTTTCTAAACCCTTTAAAGAGTTCAATTTTGCACAAACTCAGAGTAAATACATGTTAGTTTTATTTGAATAGCGACCTCGGCCAGACCCTGGTCAGGGTGAACACCTTAACCGCTAGGCCAAACCAGTGCGTTTTTTTATCTATATTTCGTTCTGAATAAATGTGAACCAAAATACGCACATTTTTTAGTTTTCCCATCGGAAATAAGTTAGTTGAAAGTTAATCACTGTCCAGGTTATAAAAGCAAAACTTGGGTGTAATAATAACCATAGTCTCTATTTTAAGGCTTAAGCAATTAGGACGTTACACTTTATACCCAAGGACAAAAACTGCGTTGCAAAGAGCTATCCACTTTAATAAAGCTCATAAGGTAAGCAAAGCTAAATTCTTTAGCACGAATTTTAAAATATCATAGACACAGAAACCACCGATACTCTGTTGGCAGCGATTAATCAGGGCCCGTGAGCGCCGGAGTGGTATGCCGAATAACAGTGACCTATAATTCTGCACTACGATTGAAGAGTTTTGAGGTGAGCACTACAGTCTGTAGGCTGTACACGTTTGTCGTAAATAGTCCTTGACAACAGAGCGAACAGCTAGTTATGAGTGTACAGGGAGAATGGTATTGGAATAGTAGCCGTCTAGATTTGAGGAACTAAGTGATGACCTTCACCTTGTAGGTCATCATAACATTACCACGAGTTGCACAACCAGGGGGACGATTGCATTCTGTTAGCAGTGGTGACCCGTAAAAATATTTACTTGCTGCTTATCTTTATTTCTACGACAGCGTCAGTTCATTAGCCGCCAGATGGTTGCCGTACATCGATAATGCTTCATATACAGCAAATGTAAAGTGAAAGAGATTGAATTCTCCGAGGGCGCTATAGAAAATGTGCTGTTACACTCTGACTAACGAACATACCTCACTTTAGCGTAGGATCCCTCTCCGATGACTTTGTCCAAGATGTAGCCATGCTTTCTGATTGCCTCCGGGTCGTGATCGGTATCTCCTGACGCTTTTACGGGTTCGCTAGCTGGTAGCATTGACAATTCGTGGAGTCTTAAGCCGTGTGATGTTGCATAGGTTCTCTGCGAAGTGTAGCTGCAACGCGGAGTGCATAGATGCACTGCGCTTCACGGCTGCAACGTGGAGTGCAGAGTCGAGCCTCGCTTTCAAACTCCACCGTCGAGCATCCCACGCTT
This sequence comes from Cristatella mucedo, assembly GCA_009760855.2. Lineage (NCBI taxonomy): Eukaryota > Metazoa > Bryozoa > Phylactolaemata > Cristatellidae > Cristatella > Cristatella mucedo. Next base: position 2,114,032 of record WPIO01000055.1, read on the forward strand.
GAAGCGTGGCGACGCTTAAGAGCGGCAGCCGCTTTCGAATCGGAGAGTAGTTGGTTGGCGGCGCAACTCGCAGAAAATAGAAGCCTATCTGGGCTGGGCTGACGTTTTGTCAGCAGATAAGAGATGGAGACATACCGCCATTTGATTGCCGATTTTGTTCATTTTGCAAGCTAAAAGTGCGCCCATTCTGGTCGACTAATCGATTTTCATTTGCTTCTTTATAAGCGTGCGCGAAGTGGACAGGGAAGATATTTGGCTCTCTTTAGACGACACATTGAAGATATATTATAATTCTCACTACTATTCCACAACGCTCTCAAAAGCATCATTTAAAAAGTAGCATTATATATATATATATATATTTTCCGGAAAGGAGAAAGGAGTCGATTTTCTTCGCAGGAAAACAGCTTCTGAACTCCAAGAAGACGTTCAAAAAGCCAATTAGTTGCTCCCTTAAGCGTCAAAGAATGGAATATTTACCAAAGCAGAGAGCCGTGAACAGTTTCTAGATTTGCATTAGACGACAGTTTCATAGAATTACCGAAATCCACCACAATTCATCGCAGTCCACTATATTTAGGCTAAAATCGACCGGTCATTGGCGTCGCCGAGCTCAAATTTTGGGCAGATATTGTTGTAAACCTTAGATTTCATCTATATTCACCAAATTTCATATAATTGTGCGAATGCGCACTTGCTGCAACGACAGAGGCTTGTACCATCACCCTCCATCCGCCACAATCCACTCTAATTTGCTTAAAATCCATCACAAATCAGCTGCGCAATGCTCCAAAAAGTTTGGAATATGAAATAAAGCTACATGTAAAATGTATCCGGAAAATTTCGCGCGATTACCGCTCACTCGTTCTCATGAAGTCCACTGAAATAAGATATTGCGGCGGCCCGGGCCAACAACGAAACACGCCGCAATCCACTGAATTCCACCGCACAATGAAAGAAATCCTGTTCGTAAAGCTCCCTTTTTGATTGCATGACAGAAACCTCGGCGAAAATGGCACTCATAAACTTTCCCTTGCATTTAGATTGACTAGAAATTGGCTATTCGCAGCTCCAATTATCATGCCACATGACGTTCACTATGAGTTCGCATACTTTTAACCCATTGTGCGCAATCATCTTGGGCAATGAATAGCAATTGAAGGAAATGGTCAGGAAAAATGCGGAAATCTGCGACGCTCTGTTATAACAGACATAAAACTGGTGGGAGAAGATCCAACCATTGTCTCAGTACAGGGTACTTGTATTTAAAGTGCAGCCGCATCATTTCAACCAATCGCGCACGTGCAGTCGATGAGTCGATGCACGGCAGTCGATGGCGATCAATGGCCTGGGAGAATGCAGTGACAATTGCAACTTCGTGCTCGCTCCTCTCGTCGATTGGCCGCGAGTTAGGGTACCGCGGCCCGGGCCGTTGCCGTCGACTGCTATTCGTTGCTCGACCGTGCGTGCGCAATTGGTTGAGAGGATCCGATTGCACTTCAAACACAGGTCGCTGTGACTCGCAAGAAAATTTGATCTTGGCCCAGCCACTTTCCGGCAACTTGCAATGGATCATGATGATTCTCGTACATTGCCCGCGCCATTACCGTCAATTATTATGCATTGGCTGAGATTGAACGCATAGAGTGGGTTGTAAGTAGGTGCGCGCACAGTGAGATGTTACGCGGAGTGAGAATTAGAACTTCGTGCAGCCGATTCCTCGTCGATTTTTGAACTGTGGCATTGGCCCCTGCAATTGCTGTCGATTTCTTGCCATCCTTTATTGATAAATACAATGCAAAATAGCTTGAAAATTCTATGGTTTCTTTTTTAACAAAATGAAATGTTGAATGCAATAATAATTAGCCAATTTGTCGTCGATTTGCCACGGATTGTAGTGGATTGCTGCTTCGAGCCTAGCCATTGCTGTACATTGCCATTCATTGCCAGAGATTGTACGAGCGCAATCAGCTACAATTTCCTGGCTGCACTTTAAAGGCTGTGCTTTGTAATATGCACTTAAAATTGGAGCATTGAAAAACAAATATTTTGGGGCATTTTGTATAGGATGGTTGTGGATTGCGGTATTGGTCCTGGCCATTGCAATAGATTGCAGTGCATTGCTGCAGAATGGTTGAGGTAACTGTTTTGAGTTGTGCGACTACACAGTAAGAGAAGATTAGAGCAGCTTCTGATCATAATTAGAGCTTAAAGTAATCTCATTCTGGTCGTTTTGCTGCGGGTGGTGGTGGATTCGGTACTGGCCCGGGCCATTGCAATCGATTGCAGTGCATTGCTTAAGAACGGTTGAGGCAATTGAGTGAAATTGCGTGAGTATACAATAACCCGAAGATTAGAGCAGCGTGCAATCATAATTAGAGCTTCTAGTGGACGCATACTGGTCGCTTTTCGGCGTATTGAGGTATAGGACCAGGCCGTTGCAGTCGATTGCAGTGCATTGCATGAGAACGTGTAAGCACAATGCAGTGAAATTTTGTTGGTGCGCTTTGATCTGAGTCTAGTCTTATATGCAATGTAAATTAGAGCTTCAAGTTGGCGATATGAAGATGATTTGCAGTAGAATAGAGTGGATTGCGATATTCCCCCAGGTCATTGTGGGCAATTGCCACCCTTTGCTTGAGTGCGTGAATGCACAATTTTATTTTAATTTCAAGTGGTGTGCACCAAAAAGTGCTGTTTGATATGCAATAAAAACTTGGCGAAATCTATTTCTAGTCGTTTTTGCGGTGGATGCGGTGGATTGGAGTGGATTGCAGTGTTGGGCCAGGCTATTGCAGTCGATTGCAGCCCATTGCACGAGAACGGCAGTGATAACGCAAGTGAAGTTTTATTAGTGCAATTTGCGCTGACAAAGCAGTAAAAAAAGAAGCTTTTCGAACAAGATTTTTTTCGTCGTGCGCTGGAATTCAGCGGATTGCGGTGGGTTGCTGTGTTGACCCTGGCCGCTGCAATCTTATTTCAGTGGACTTCGTGAGAACGAATGCGGGAGCGGAATCGCGCGAAATTTTCTCGTTGCATTTTAAATATAGCGCAGTTTTGTATTCCAAACTTTTTTGGAAGTTTGCACGGCTGATTTGTAATGGATTTGAAGCGAACTAAAGTGGATTGCCGTGGATGGAGGCACAGGCCTCCGCCGTTGCAGCCCATTCGCATAAATACGCGTGCGCACAATGACAGAAAATTTGGTGGATAGATAAAATCAAAGGAGCACCACAATATCCGCCCAACATGTGAGCTCGGATAATTGCCAATTTCCGGTCGATTGTAGCCTAACGAGAGTGGATTTCGGTAATTCGTCGGTAAGCCTTAAGATGATCGAACCGTAAACGTCATAGTTAGCCGGGCTGATATGCCGGCATCTCTCTCTCTCTCTCTCTCTCTCTCTCTCTCTCTCTCTCTCTCTCTCTCTCTCTCATCCACTTTGGTTGTGGTAAAAGCTGAAGTTGGCCCGCCCCCGGGCCGATTGTTGCGCGTGGTGCAAATGGCGTGGAAAGATCGAAGAGAACCTTTCGGTACCTGCGTCTGTGCATTCGATATCCGTATTAAGAGATTACAAACTGCCCTACTACGACGTCAGACGAGCCTCAGTAAATCATTGCATATGTCTGATTTTTTTATCTTTCTGAGAGCTTGGATCGTTCTAAAAGGCCAACAATTAGGTTTTAGGTTTGAGCGCTTTCTTTTAGTTGGTCAATTTTTAAAAGTGTCTACGTCACGTGAGCGTATAGTAAAACTTGTGCAGCTCTCTTTCACTGAGTAGCGGATGGTGATGCTTCATGGCCACACCTCAAGACTTCTTTCTGAGTATAGGTTTTAGTTTCACTCTCAAGGCTACACCTTTTACCAAACGCCCTGACGGAAACGCGCGATATAGCGACTGTGCGATATTACTTGAAGTAATCAATGAAACTGTCGAGCCGAAACAATGGATCCTTTCTGGGGTCAACTCGGAGTAATCATCAGAGGAGCGGCCAGGCCCTAATAACATGACGTGGGCAATATCTTCCTTTCTCGGCATGCAGTTGCTAAGGTAGCTGAGAGCAATGCCATACGATTGCGACTTCTGGTTCCTTCAAACTCTCAAGTTTTCTATCATTTCTCGCGTTATCCGAAATCACACTTTGAGCAGTTTGTTTCCTGGACGAATCCTGCATGTGCGCATTGTCACTAGGACAGTGGCCAGGCATTTCATTACTCGAAGCATTGAAAGTGACATGCACGGCTTTCCTTTCAACGTTGTATGTCTTAATTTGTTCCCAGTTTTGTATTACTTGTCTTGCCACCAATGCAGGCTATCACAGAGCAACGCTTCTATCGGCCTGGCGAAGAGTACGTGAAGGAAAGTGGTGGCTGGCACATCCACTGATTCTCTGGAGTTAGATGTTGGAGATGTACTCTGGATGAACTTAGGGCGCTGTCTAGGTAGAGATTATTGGAAAAACTCAGCTCGTGCGAAAAACGTGTGAAAATGTGTTACCGCGTCTCATGATAGTGTCGCCGAATCCTTTACTCAAAAATTCGTACACGGAGCCCTCATAGGGTAAATTAAATGCTCTAACTTGGGTTTCAAATGGTGGTTCACGACTAAACCCGCGAATAAGCTTGCAGTCACTAAGCACTACTACATTCAGCTAAGCTGTATGTTTAAAATCACACGAGAACAGGAGTCAAAGTTGGCGAAGCTAGTAATTTTAATTGTTCGATCTCTCTTAGGCGAGCGATTGCTCTAGAAGCTGGTTGGGGAGACGGCCATCTTCCGGTGATCGATGAACGCAATCGCTAAAAGACGGGCTTAGCGACTGAGAATTTGGCACCTCTTTGCTTAAAGAGCTCCATAAAAGCCGCGCGAAAGGGGGCGGACGGTCGGGCATCGCTAGCCCTCCGTTTTGGACAGTCAATGCGTTGTCCTTTTTTTTAGAGTCAGGTCAAATTGTGCTACGGGCACAGTGCCAATAGCAGGCTGCTCAACGCGGTAGCCAATATCTATTCATATTAACGTTAAATGTACTGTTTTGAGATATTATTTCTGTTTAGAGTTTCTCTCCAAAACCTCAACACTAAAGCGCTAAAAAACTCATAAAACTAAACCCTAAACCAGAAAACTCAAGCCTATAGATACCACAAAGCCCTAAAGTGGAAACCCAGAACACATGCAACTCCTGAATACTCACCCAAAATCTCAAGCCTTAAGCTAAAAAAGATAGCTCCATACGCGTTTATTTAACGCAAATACTAGCAGACGCTGGCGACATTGTTGAACAGCCTGAAATGGGCACAGTGCCCATAGCAGAAACTGACCGCGCTCTATGCGAAAACGAGGCCGCACCCGGCCGGTTTTGGGAACAATCTAGTAGCCTGCCAAGCCCCAAAATGACGGGCAGCAGCTGGATGGGGGAGGGAAGGGGTAGTGGAAGCAACATGGCGTCGCCGCTGCTCGGGCCGCGAGGCGTGCGGCCGAGTCCGCACTGCCTGAGCTGCTGCTGCTGCTGCATCCCTTCTGCGAGCGGTACTTACAGCTGACGGCGGTGTCGTTGGTCAGGCGGGTGGTATAAATTCGGCGTCAGGGGGGTAGGTAACGAGAGGAAATAGGCGGGTACTGGTAGGCGAGGGTGTAGGAGGAAGCGTAGCGTTTGTGACGTCATCGAGACTCGAACGACGCAGCGGTCGCTTTCTCGTGAATCTATGACGCGCGCCGGAAGAGTAGACTCGTGGCTCAGGGCGGATTAATAATAATAATAATAATAGTAAGAAGAATATTAATTATAGTAACTATAATAATAGCAAAGTATTTCCACCGCGTCCTAAGGTAGAGCCACGCTCTCGAAAAAGATCACACGCTCCATAAAAAATATTGTCCAGCAATGGTATGCTGTTGACTCCTATTATTGCAAAATTCTGCAATGACCTGACCAGAGGCGGAGCAGGATTTTCATCCGGGGTAGGGCGAGACCCGCGCAAGTAATGGCAGACTCTATAGAGAAGAATCTTGGTGTTCATTCGACACAAACTCGGCGGTCGCTCATCGCGCGGAAGCACGATATATTTTCGTCGTTGGTGACGGTACGAGGGGGTCTAGGTGCACGGGGGGCTGCTGCTCAGGTCGCCGATCTGCGATGCACATTTTTTTTGGGGGGGGTGGAGGAATTCCCCCTGCCTCTCCTCTGATTCCGCCGCCACTGCGAGTGACCCCGTGACGCCGCGCGAGCATCTCACTCGGTCATCGCAGTCTGGGTCCCCTTAGATATTAACCAATTGTTTGCTAAGCGCAAATTCTTGCGCGAGCCTTGACATGACGCAGTCGCTGAAAATAAAACTGTATCTGCTCATTCTTTAGTCCGAGTTGCCTTCGCTGATGCAACGCCAGCCGCTCCGGATTAGTTTGCTCCTTTGACTGACTAAGCTCTGACTGTACGCGCTCGCCCAGATAACACACGATTTGCTGCCGACATTAGCATGGCTATGAGCCAGCTTGTAAAAGTGCGTGCGCATTATCAAGACTCGCTGTCAAATGTATGGCTCACAAGGACTACAGTAGGTCAGACCAATACGTTCAAGTTAAATGCATGCACGCTAAGTCGGTCAGCCTAGAACAGTGCTTGAGATCATTAGCTGTTCAAAAATTAAAAATTAATGAGAACCGTATATGTCATAGCACTCGATAAAATATACCAAGTCCATTTGAAATGAGTGCCAGTCAGCAGTTACTTTGGGGTTTGAAGTGAATTTTGTGCTCCCGGTTTTCCCTGTTTTGCAGCTGGCACACTTGCCGGCGCGAGGCACTGGAATGAACGTGCTCTTCGTAAATGATGTGAACTTGTTACAGTAAGATAGGGGACGCTCTAGTAAGATAGGGGGCGCTCTAGTAAGATAGGGGGCGCCATTGCAAGATAGGGGGCGCTCTTGATTACTCCCGCGCTGTGCAACTGCCGCCGTAACTGCACGTAACGACACATTCGCACGAAACATTAACACCGACGTTTTTAGAACTACCAGAAACTGTGCTTATGATGGCAAATAAGCTTGTCAATTGGCTTGCGATAACATGAACGATTTCAGCATGCATAGGCATGTACGACTGGTTGCGGTGGAATGGTGGTGCAAATGGCCGTACAGGAATAATAATAATAATAATACATTTGAAATAGCGCCGACGGAGAACTCAATCACTTTCTAGGCATTTTGAATTTTCTGCAAAGGAAGCACAATCAAAGGGTTAGTGGTAGCATGATCAATAAACAACAAGAATAACATGGTTCGGGGTGCGCAGGATCAGCGTGCAAGTGTGGTTAGTGGCAGCATGCATAATCACGTAAAGGACGAATCACAGGGACCCACTGTAAGCCGTGATTAATAGATGCGTTTTGATTTTTTTTAAATGTGGACATGTCAGGAGATGAGTCGAAAGTCGGGAGTGAGTTCTATGCTTTAGGAGCATACGAACTAAAGGCACGGTCTTCAAAGGATTTGAGATTTTTTACGGGGTATAGGTTAACATTTAGATTCCGAAAATCGAGTGTTACAATGCTTAGCCTGGTGGACGAGTAGGTCTGACAGGTAGGCTGGAGCCACAGAATGAAGAGAGCTAAAAAGTGAGTGACAAAACCATGAAGTCGATGCGTTGCTTGACTGGGAGCCAGTGCAGATCGGCGACAAGTGGTATGGTGTGGAAAATGTAATGCTTATGACAGATAAGCCTATCTGCAGAGTTTTACACCAGCTGTGAGCGTCTGATTGCATAGGCCGGTAGAACAGCAAGCAGTGAGTTACAGAAGTCAAGACGCGATGTCGCAAATGCATGGACTAATTAAGATGTGGTATCCCTCTCTAAACAAGCCTGCTCAGTGATTGTCACGAAGACAAGTCGTGCTTTCACGCAAAGGTAGTTGCTTTGTGCTTATGCGTGCTGACACTGTTCATGCTGCCACTAACCACATTTGCATGCTGACCCAGTGCATGTAACCCCTAACCATGTTATTCATTTTGTCTGTTTTTCAAGCATGATTTTACTTACTATTCTATTGCGTATCACTTTGCAGCAAATGTAAAGCGCCTAGAAAGAGATTGGGTTCTCTGAGGGCGCTTTATCAAGTGCAATATTATTATTATTATTATTATGAAACAGAACGTGACTTCACGTCTGCGGTGCAGAGGTGGCATTTTTAAAAACTAGAAAACGAAGGAACATAGTCGCACATTCATGGAGCAGCGACATTGTCGGCAAAAAAAACGTATTTAGAAAAGCACTTTCCAGTGATGCCAAAGTAAATGCAAAACTTGGCTGATTCAGGAGCCTCATTTATATACTGGCAGAGAAGCCTTCGCGGCTGTCGATAAAGGATCGTCTGCTGCAGGACTCGAACCTACGAATCCTCCCCGTGCTAGAGAGCGGCCTTGGGAGACTTAAGGCGCGATGTAGACCTTTACCTGGCGTTTTCGTGATACGGTCGGGTATTCCACTGATAACTTCGCTGTGACTGTTCATGAGCCGTCCTCGGGTATGCTACTCAAAACAGGACCTACTCAGCATGAGGTGCGATGTCGCCATTAGTCATTAGAGAGAGAGATTGAGTTCTCCGAGGGCGCTTTATCAAGAGCATTATTATTATTATTATTATTATTATCTATATCTATTTCTACCGGCTTCTACGGCGGATCAGTAGGAACTTCTTCTCAGCTTCCTGCATTCGCCCTAGCTATTAAACCTAAAAGTAGAGTCAGCTTAGAGTGCTGATCAGCACTCGTTTTGATAGTTGCTCGCTCATTCGCTGTGCCTCAGCGTGTTGCGAAAAGTCGACCGGCGGCCGTTGCAAGCGTTCGATTTAAATTCGAAGGGGCAGCAGCGTCTGCCGGGCCGGCCGCACGCCGACTAGAATGCTCTAAGACATGCAGCTTTCGCAGGGGCCATCGCTCGAATCAGTTGCAATCAGGTCCTCATCAAAGACCATGCGTCTCACTGCTGTAGCATACCAACATACTTCTAGCTGTCTCAAATTGCTTACATACATGATATCACTCACAATTCAGTCGCGTTTTCCTTTGCAGCAAATGTAAAGCGCCTAAAAAAGAGATTGAGTTCTCCGAGGGTGCTTTATCAAGTGCATTATTATTATTATATTATTATAGAGATATCTTCGGAGTTCCTCACGAAAATAATTGCGTGTGACCGGCCGTTACTGATTGCAGGAGACTTCAATATTAATGTTGGCAACCCTAGCAGAAGCCAGATCAGCTCATTTCTCAACTTTCTGGTGAACTTTGATTCGATCCAACGCGTTAACCATACTACTCACGGTGAGCCGTAATGGCTCACTGGGATTAGGCGGTTGCTTTTCACGACCTCGGCCCGAGATCGTGGGTTCGAATCCTGCGGTGAGCGATCCTTTATTGCCACTGCAAGCGGTGGTAATAGCCGTAAAGGCTCTTCTGTTGCTATACAAAAAGAGTCTGCTAAATCAGATAGTATTTATTTGTCTATGGCCTGATCCTAGATCTCGTTATCACTAAGGATGTCTGCTCCACTGACCTTCTGATGTGCCCGCTGACCCTCTCGGATCATTGTTCGGGCTCGTTCACTGCTCCTGCTCCGTTGTACGTAATGCTAACTTTGTCCAGAGACATAGTTTAAAAAGCTTTGAAAAAGACACCTTTTTGAAATCTGTATGCAATGCAGGTCTTCTTGATCTTCGCTCAGACTCGACCGACTGCCTTGATACCCTCGCTGATATATAACTCATTTGTAGTGAAAATGAAACTTATGTGAGCACCTTGACGAAAACGCTCCCGTAGATTCTGTCCGTGTAAAGAGTTGCGGAGATTCCTTTCAATTTACGAAAAGAATACTTCAAAAAGTGAGCCGTGTTAAGAAAGGGAAGGTTGAACGCCGCTTTAAGAAGTCTTGGTCTGATGAAAATCTAATCAATTTCAAAGACTTCCTTCGAGTCTACATCTGAAAGCATTGAAAAGCCAGGGCTTCTCTTTTTTTTCCACTCAATCACCGCAGCAGTCCTGCCAGTCAGACCCAAACAAGATTTATATGGCGATTCGCACAGTTTGCTGGCCAAGTTTGAGAGGTCTCACTCCCCATATATTAACGGCTCAGTCGACAGTTTTCAGCCTTCCTTCCGGAAAAAGTGCGCACGTTCGTGCCTCCATAAAGCCTCATCCGTCTAATGCAACTGCTGAATCGCAACCTGCGACATTCTTTAAAAGATTCTCCGAGGTTTCTTCATGCGATGTGGCGATGGCTTAACAAGGTCTAGTAAGAAGAGCGATGGTATAGAGTCTCCTGAAAACTCTATACCATCCCCTCTGTGGTCTCCACTGGCAAAAAAACTTTGCCCAGCCATAACAGAGATTGTGATTACTTCTCATAGCTCTGCGAGATCTCTCAGCTGCCTTCGGCACCATTGATCATGATGTCTTCATTGAACGATTGAGAACAACGATCAATCTGGCAGACGAGGTACTGACATAGTTCACATTGTACTGGTCTGATCGTGTTCAATCCGTGTCGTATGAGGGCCAGGTTACATCCACTAGACTAGTCACCTGTAAAGTCCCACAAGGGTCCATTCTAGTACCTTTGCTGTTCTCAAGTTCTACTCAACCACTGGAAAAAGTGATTCGGGCCCATGGAATAGGCTATCAATTGTATGCTTACGACAGTCAGCGGTTTTTTCCATTTAAACCGCTGGAATCTGCTTCAACGACTGATAATCTGAATGCTTGCCTTGCAGACATTCGATCCTGGATGTCGGCCAATTTCCTTAGACTAAACAAAGATGAAACTGAATTGCTACTCATAATACATCCCAAGCCCAACCCCATAAGACAGCCTAAGCGTGCGACTGGACTAGAAGGCTTTGCTCTTCTAATAGATGATGCTGTTGTGCCACCTTCGACTTGTGCTCGGAGTTTAGGTGTTGTCCTTGAAAAGCTGCCTAAATTTTGAAAGCTTTGTTGAGAAGATTGCTTCCACAGCTAACCATCACGTCCGATCCTTATCTAAGATTAGGGACTGTCTTCCACGGCGGCTTGTAAAGAATTAAACCCTCTCCCCGGTTCTGTCTCGGCTGGAGGGAATTTTCCCTTTTGGCTGAGCTGCCGGAAAAAAGCCACTAGGCAACCGCAGCTGGCCGTGAATACGGCGGCAAAGGTAGCTTGCAAATCTCGGAGGGTTTTCCAGGCGTTTACTTTGCTAAAAGAGCTACGATGGCTGTCGGTTGATGAACGGATACAAAGCAAAGTTCTTACGGTGACCCACCAGGCCCTGAGCCACGGCTTGGCTCCTCCGTGCCTAGCTGAACTGCTGCACGAGTTGCAGACTCCCCGCGCCCTCAAGTCCTGTATCTACAATAAAATAGCCGTTCCATTCCTCCAGTTAAAGGCCGTTAGCGACAGAGGCTTTTGCTCTGCAGGTCTTAGACTGTGGAGCTCACTTCCGATATTCCTGCTTAACGACATCTAGTCTCCTCCTGCCGACTGTGGCACATTCTTTCCAGACGTTCCGTGCTGCTTCTTACAGTGTACTCACTAGCTCGACTGCTCTCCTGACTCAGCTATCACTTTTCATTTTTGTGCGTAAGATTAAGTCTCTTGGCCACCAAATGCTAACCGAAAGCCGCCTTACGCTTTGCGGGTGCCATATAAAACTCTCCGCCGTAACTCCCACATAGTCTGTGTGACTTTTTGGACTCACAGATGGAGATACACGACTCTGTCCAAAAAATTACTGAAAGCACATAGAAACTGACAGAGTGAGAGCGTCCTAGTTCACCGTCCAAGCTCACCGCCCGCGACTCGCTTTATGCTGCTTGGTCTGGCTGGCTGGACGTCTGTCAACGCAGGCTCCGTGAGCGCATACTGATGGTTTCGCTACAGCAGTCGTTCCGACGACATCTTACGGAAGCACCGCGTTGATTAAAACCTTGAAAGTTTCTGGAGAGCGAAGTGGCAAATGTGAAAGCGAGTTTAGCCACGCTACGGTACGGGGTTGTTGAATTTCGCGGGAAAGTTGCAAGCGGACAGGAAATTCCGGGTCGGCGTGCGCCGAGTCCTAACCCCACAGGGCGTTAAGGACTCCACGCAGGCCGTTGGAGATGACCCCTGGACAGCTGCCGGACGAACGAAGGACCCATGGACAGCTGCCGGACGAGCAGACGGAGAAGCTGGTTTTGGTAACCGGCGCCGCCTAAAAAATCGTCGCCTGAAGGCTGCGTGCGCCGAGAGACTTTCGATAAACCTTTTCATAGGCGGGCCCCGAGAGACCCGAGTACCAGGCACTGGCCCCAGCGCTGACAGCGACGCCGGAGTGGGGAGGGAGGGGGGGGGGTCAAATAACCATTTTTCTTCTGGCAGGTCCGGCGGCGAAGCAGTTCGCCAGCCAGCCACCCGCGTCGGGTAGGGGAGCTGTGGCTTTGACGAAGGTCGGTGCGCACCTGTCGTCCTCTAAACTGTTCTTGATTAGCGTATTGCGCGTAGCTTAAGGTGCAAGCCGGAAGGCATCTGCGGTCCATCAACCCGCCGTCAGTGAGCTGTCGCTGATAACGGGACGAGCGCGGACCGGAGGGTAGATGCGCGGCCGTGAGGTTGGAGAGCGGCCGTGCGCGCCGCCGCCGGACTGCTGTGCGAGCAGCGTCGGCCGAATAATGCGCTGTCGTTAGAGCCTCCCACCCCTCCCTCCCCTCGGCGTTTCCTCGTCATCGCCAGTCGTGTGCAACCAGAGCGTCGTCAAACGTCCAGAGCCAAAGCGGCTATATCTACTCGCGATGGTGCGGTAAAGTGGGAGAAGGGTACCGAAAGCAGTTCGAGTAGTGTGCGTTGCTGCTTCAAATGGCTGGTCCGAGTCTGGTCAGAGGCCGCCCCACGTCTAGGACTCATTTAAAGGGTTAAAGGTCGTAGAATGTTTGGACGTTGTTCTATCGCTATCGAACGTCGGGAACTGTACGCAGTTGGCTTCTACTGCTGAGGGCCCACTTTGGACGGGAAGCCAACGCGAACAAACGCAGGGAAGATGTAGGAAAGAGTTGCTCGGAAGGGGTGAAAGGTGGCTGGGAGAGCGGCTCGGCACTCGACGATAGTAATAATAATAATAATGATAATAATAATGCACGTGATAAAGCGCCCTCAAGAGAACTCAATCTCTCTCTTTCTCTAGGCGCTCTACATTTGCTGCAAAGGGAAATGCAATTGAATGGTGAATAATATCATGCTTGATAAACAAACAAAATGAATAACATGGTTGCGGGTGAAATGCACAAGTTCAGCACGCAAATGTGGTTAGTTGCAGCATGCACAGTGCCAGCTCGCATAAGTACATGAAGGACGAATCACAGGGACCCACTAAATGCTGTCCTAAATGGGTGTGTTTTTAAGTTCTTTTTAAATGTGGTCAGGTCAGGGGATGTTCTGAAGCAAGTCGGGAGGGAGTTCCAGGCTTTGGGAGCATACAAACTAAATGCACGGTCTCCAAAGGATTTGAGGTTTGTATGAGGTATTGGTAGACTGTTGGATTCCGAAAAGCGGGTGGTACGATGCTTGGCCTGATGGGGGAGTAGATCTGAGAGATAGGCTGCAGCCAAAGAATGCAGTGACCTAAAAGGGAGCGACAAAACCTTGAAGTCAATCCGTTGTTTGACTGGTAGCCAGTGCAGGTCGGCGAGAAGTGGTGTGATGTGGCAACTACGACGCTCACGACAGACAAGCCAGACAAGCTGCGGAGTTTTGCACCAGCTGCAATCGACGATGATGGAGATGCTAGCCAAGATGGCGCATCCATCGCAGCTGATCGATCGGGCGAGTGCTGCTGCCCCTTCTCCTGGGACGCTCTGCAAGAGCCCCGAACGACCAGTCTTTGCTGAAGCCGTGCATACAAACTATTGGCGGAACGAACCTTAAACACCCAAACACTAATGAGACGTTAGCAAGAGGAAGCGACGATAGAAGGAAAGCAAACTAGAGATCTAATAACAGCCAAATGGGCTACGCTGCCCGAAGAGTAGAGGCGCAAAATAGGAAGCCGGTGGGAGGGTATCGTCGCTTAAACCGTAACCAAGTAGCGCAATTTCATCGGGACTGTAGAGAGCCTCTCGGAGGTTTGAGAGTGGTCCCAGTGGTTCACGATCGTACTTGGTTAAGAGGGATAGGCCAAAGCGACGAGATCTCACCTTGTCGTCAAGAAGAACAAGAAATCCTTGCCTTGAGGGCGGCGAAATTAGTCATCTTTATGAGACACCAGCCCGTATCTTAACCCGCATCAGGGCGATTACGGCAATGGAGAGTCGGGAAAAGGCTGGATGCTTATGTCAGGGGACAGACAGCAACCGCGGGTGACGTGCTAGTCCCACCACCATTGCTGGCACGCAGACCGCCCGCTTGAATGCCCTGTTTGTGTGAGGGAGAACTGAGGAAAAGGAATCCCCGATCGTAGTTGAAGCCGCCAGTTTGGTGAGCCGCGATGGCGCACACTGGCTAAGGCGGTTGCTTTTCGCGATCTCAGGACCGAGGTCGTGGGTTCGAGTTCTGCGGTGGCTATCCTTCTTTGCCAGTGCAAGCGGTGGTGATAGCCGTAAAGGCTCTTCTGCCGCTATAGAAAAAGAGGCTGTTAAATCAGCTAGCCTCTATTTTTTATTATTTGGAGTTGTCGTTGGTTTAGCGCCAATTTCGCTAGCCCCGACACAATGACCGAGGCCTCGAAGCGTTTGTGTGGTGTTAAGGGGAGCTGCACTAAGATGTGGAGACCTAATAGGGTTAAATCGAGTAGCAGTTGGCAAGACCGAATGCCACCTGGTTTTTATAGTCGTCACTAATGAAGTTTGCATCGCGGGTTTAGATTACCTGATGCCCAGAGGAGCTAAAGTAAATGAATCTCTGTGAGATGCTCTTGCAAGTCGATGCCTTCGTCTTGTCTATCTATAGGTCAGTGGAGCGGGGAGTAGTTGTGCTAGAAATCTGAGATCTGTAGCTATGCCAGCTCGATCAGAGCAAATGGTTCGGTGTAAGACAGATCGAGTGTAGGAAGAGCCTGACGGATAAATAGAGGGTGCGAAGCTGTCAGAGTTAGCACCCTGTGATCGATGGTTAGAGATCAGGTTAGAGAAAATGTAGCTGTCTCTGCAGGTGACATGAAGCAGTGAGCTGATCGAAAATCCCGCGATGTCGTACTGCAACATGGTGATAAGGTTAGGCTTTCTTACCTCCCGGTGGAAAGAGGAGACTCCCAATCAAGCTGTCGAGCCCTTGAGAGGGTCCATACGACGATGGAAATCGACTTTCAGATGTGACTTTTTGCGTTTGCTCGTCACCGCAGGCGAAACCTTAAATTGTTCATGCTACTCGCATGTAGAAATAATGGGCGTGGTCGGTCACGTGAACCAGTCACGTGAACCAGTGGTGCGAAAGGCAGCGATTTAGATGGTGCAAGTGATGGCAATGAGGTGAGTCTCGCTTGCGATGACGCTGGCATACGTGCTGATCAGTAACGAGATATGGCAGCAGGTGATGGCCAGCACGTTCAGGATACTGAGGATGGCCTGCGTAGATCGGAAGGAAGGCCGCCCGCCCGCACCATGATGGACGGCTGACTATGCGATAAAAGATGAGTCCGAATGAGCGGGTTGTATGCTCACTAGCGCAAGCCGCTATGCAATGCAAGCACTGGTGTTGCTTTCAGCGGTTGCAACAGAATTCTGTAGGAAGCGCTTGCTCTATCATGGTGTTAATTTTTCGACGCCTTTTCGTCTGGCCAAGTTTGGTTGTTATTGTTCGTGAGTGCGTTCGCGCTCGCATGACCCGTGGCGCCCGGTGTTTCACCGAGCTAGTCCTGGGAGAAATGAATCCCAGAGAATCTGGGAGCAGTAATAAGCCAGCATGAGTAGGGTAAGTTTAGGATATAGTATAAAGATTCGCGTGAGGGATAATTGCTCTGGAGGTATCCGGGCGGGCCGAAGAGTAGGAAATAAGAATTTTGTGGAGACACGATAGCAACGTGAGACGCTATGTAATCTGTAACGTGTTGATTCGTTAAGGTAGTTGGCCAACTGGCAATCGCTCGCGTTCATCTCGCTACGGATGTCTCAATGACTTTCGACCTACGATGCAAGATAAACGGACAAAATATAACAAAGAGACACAGCGGAACCGCTCGCTTCTCGGATGCGGTTCGAGTCTGAGTTGGACGAGCTCATTAAACCTGACTCCCGATCTCCGCGCTGTCAGATTTTGGAGAGCTGCATGTATCATCCCAAATGTGAGCCGTGATGGCACACTAGGTAAGGCGGTTGCTTTCACGACCTCGGTCCCGAGGTCGTGGGTTCGATTCCTGCGGTGGGCGGTCCTTTATCGCCACTGCAAGCGGTGGTGATAGCCTTAAAGGCTCTCCTGTCGCTATACAAAGAGAGGCTGTTTATTCAGCTAGGATTTATTTATTTTTATATGTCAGCCCGTTGGATGGCTGGCATCGCTATTTCGAATTGTCGAGTCTTTGGATATTCGTTTGATGGGTGATCTCAGTTACAGCTTGCTGTTGTACATTTTCAGTTTGGTTATCGTCGCGAACAGCACGGAAACGGCCAGCCAATGAGAAACACCGCCAGTTTATTCCACTACGCACGGAGAAGGGGGAAGCACGACTCTCTTCGCCTTTCTCGCACGCCGGAGTCCCCCCCCCCGACTGCCTCGTCACAGCAATCGCTGAGAGCACATCGCGACCGCATATCACATCGTGTGTCACCGCCCATTCGTATAACGATCAGCGGGCAGTGTCATAAAAAACGAAACCGCAGCTTTTATTAAGGCACGAGGATAAAGAGAAGAAACCGGAAGGATAAAGAGGAGAAACCAGAAGAGAAGAAACCGGAAGGCAAAGGGAAGATACCAGATTGAGCTCAGGGGCCGGTGTGTTTCAGATCCACATCTGATAGGTGTGAAGTGTGGTGGTTACCTATTGCAGCAAAGCTTGGAGGTGTTGCTTTATGGTTTGACTACGTACCTAGCCAAGACGACGATATGAGGTATTCAATCCATGATTGATTCGATTATGATAGCGTTGCTCCATTGTGGATCTAGCGAACTTGTTTGCCAGCTGGCGAATTTAACGCTGAAAAAACCTGTTTCCACGGTGTGGATTTGAACAGCTAACCTCTACGGTTGTCGATCTGTTCGATGGGATTTGTGTGTGCTTGTTTGATTGTTATACGTGGGTTTCCTACTTTGCACCTCTTGGTCGAGCACGTTTGCGTGGAGTGAGCTCGGTTCCAGCGGCTCTCGTATCCTTGTCTTTATAAGGGCTACTGAATCCTTTGTGCTTTTTCCGTGCATGGATGATTGAGTAATGATTCGAGCGCGGCATTGAGTGCATCCCTCTAGTGTATCTGTCGAAATAGTGATAGCGAGGTCCATTGCTCAACCAGTGCGAGATTAAGTCTCGATCTTTAGCCGTTTCTTGTTGTTCTTGCAGACTTTGTTTGCATTATAAGAAACTTTGTTTGTAAGCGCTTTGGAAATTTCGCTATGGTTGAAATGGTACTGTTTTTACGGGTTGAAATATATGCAATCGATGAATAAGCATGCCGCCCAGCTCCGCCTTGAGCTTGATAGCTACGCGTTGCGTGCAGTTTTTGCGAGATTAGAGCCGAGCTGCGGGCTGCTCGCAGCGAATTCCTGATGTCGCATGGTGTCGCATGATGTTCCCGTTCGTCCTTCGCTTCATTAAAACTGCAGCAGCAGCGCACGGGATTAAAGAGTTTGAAGCTTTGGTCGCGTATGAGGCGTCTCTTGGTAAGGGAATGATGCGACCCACTCGGGTCAGTTCGTTCGATGACGATACGTCAGAGTCATCACTCTCTGATCGTTGACGTGCTAGCTTCGTCAAGAGGAGAATCATTTGTTGGCTTAGAATAGGTTTAAAGGACGGGTCATATAATCGAGCATGCGATCGTAGTGGAGCAGCAAGAGTCCTTGGCCAAGGAGGCGAGTTTTCTTTTTAAGTACGACACGCATTGATCCGACGCAATTTTTTCAATTTGGCAATCGAAATGCTCTCGCTGTCAGTTATTGTTCATCGCTACTGCGATGTGCGATCTTTCTGCCTTTTCTCTGGCTTCTCGTGTCTCTTGATTATAACAAAAGGACATTTAGTCCCTTGCGCTCTATTGGGCCTCGATACTGTCAGGTGTGGTACCACAGGTACGATCAGTCCCATTCCGGATTCCTATTTCGTCGTTGGGGCTATCGGTCTGTCTCCTTATTCTTTGCATTTCTTCTCTGCGAGGGGTTGCAAGAAGTCCGCTTTAGGCATGTCGAAGACAATCTTTGCGGATTCAACAGCCTCATTTATATAGCGGTAGAAGAGCCTTATCGACTATCACCACGGCTTGCATTTGGCAATAAAGAGTCGCCAAACTTCGTAATTCTAAACCACAACCTCGGTCGTGAAGAGCGAGCACCCTACCTCCTGGGCTGTCACTCCAAGGCACGAGAAGCAGCACGTGACGATGGAGGCCATCTCCATGGAGATTATTGTCTGACTTATGACCTGCCTACTATAAGAGACCCCGGTCTTGGAGCAACGGTCTGCCGGTCTGCCGGTCGGTCGGTCGGTCTGCCGGTCGGCCGGTCGGTCTGCCGGTCGGCCGGTCGGTGGGTCGGTCTGCCGGCCGGCCGGTCGGTCGGTCTGCCGGCCGGTCGGTCGGTCGGTCGGCCGGTGAGTGCGAGCGCCGAGCGCGAGCAGCCGTAGCCTGCCAGTCGTAGCCAGTCGGCCGGAAGTCGTATCAGCCTTAAGATGCCATTGTTGTGCTTTTCCTGATATGTCGCTGTCGCCAGCGCCGATTGCAGAGCATCGATTGCTTGCATCGATTGCATCGATTGCAGAGCATCGATCGAGCGCCGTTTCGCTTTGCGCCTGCGTATTTCCAGCATCCGGTCTTTTCGCGTTGCACGCGTTTTACCCAAAATAGTTGAGGTTACGCGGTCTTTACCGCGCGGCTCGCCGGAAGCTCACTATGCCACGAACTCGCGAACCCGGGATGTACACAAGTCGAGAGGTCGCGAACCTTCTTTAGCGCTGTCGCTTGCGTAGCCTTTACGAATGCAGACGAACGCAAAGCGCAGCGAGCGTTAACGTCTTTAACGTCGAATGCACAAAGGTCGCTCGAATGAGACTCACGCAAGCGTCACGTGACCGCGAGAGAATCGCCTGATAGGCCGGCGCTCCAGCGACTGTAACTGGGCAATGAGAGAGAGCAAGCCGTAGCGTCATCGCTGTGTGCACATTCAAAAGTGTCTAGAGTGGGCGAAACTTTGAGATCCGTCGTCGGAGAAAGGAGTGCATTACATGAAGCAGTTGTCGGAGTTCCAGCGCGTAAATGAACACTCGTGCGTCGCGTGCACGACCTTTGCTCTCAGCGCACGTCCGACGCTCAGACGTGCGCTCAGCGTATGATAAAGCGGAGAATCAGCATAAGATAGGAAAAAGAGCTCGTCACAGCTGCAAATGGTAAGCAGCGGCGGAGGCCGTATCTCGACTCAGCTGACTAACTGAACGACGGCAACGTCTCTGCTTTAATTAAGTAGGTCAACCTTTTACGAAACAGCGTCCTCTCTCCTGCGGCCGACATCCTTTCCAGCCGTCACGAGCTGCCGCGTCCAAGACAATCGCTACCTCAACTGCTAGCCTGCTGACTTAGCTATGCTTCCAACCTTCTCTTCGTTGCGTGAGAGGAATTGGCTTGCGCGCATGCGCACGCCAAAAGCCGCTTGCGCTTTCAGTGCGCTAGAGAAAACTCTCCGTCGTTACACGCACTCGGTCTTTGTGGCTTAGTTGAGTTACAGATGGAGGTACGTTGCATTGCATCGCCTCACCGCGCGAGTGCATTTACAAGGCTGGCTGGCTGGCTTCACACCAGTGAGCCAGCGAGCTGTGGTCGCGTCGTTGTAGTGCTGAATTCCGAGCCGCGATCTAGGTAGCTCTGATGGCCGCTATGCTGCTTACATGTTCGTGCAAGAAGGACCGCTCTTAGCACTCTCGGCTAGTTCTCGCCATAGCTGGCAGCGTTTGCTGTAACCTCGCTTGCCACCCTCGCTCGCTGTCTGACTGTGGAGTATTCAGCTCACCAGTTCCGTCTTTCTCTCCTATTCGCACGGCGTTTATGGCGCTCGATCTCGTCCTGCTACAGCGAGTACATCGTACAGCGAGTCCTGCTACAGCGAGTACATCGCCGCCTTCAGCGGCTGAGGCCAGTGTAGTGCTGCGCAGCGGTCAAACCCTGAAAATGGGCGGGGCACTGACTGGAATGTCATGTCGACCGGATTGCGGTAGCTGATAGATTATTAGCGGTTCATCATTTAGAAGGATTAGGAAGCGGTATTGTGTCACATTTTGGTTAGGCTGCAAAGAAGGCTCGTGTAGTGGTCGGTCAGCCGCACTATGCTGGCCTCGATGCTCGCCGGCCTCAATGCTCGCTGGCCTCAATGCTCGCTGGCCTCAATGCTCGCTGGCCTCAATGCTCGCTGGCCTCAATGCTCGCTGGCCTCAATGCTCGCTGGCCTCACTGCTCGCTGGCCTACTGGCATGTGCAATCAGGCGATTACAGCTGGAGCAAAACTCTGCAGCTAGGCTTGTCTGTCGTGAGCGTGGCAGTTGCCACATCACACCACTTCTCGCCGACCTGCACTGGCTACCAGTCAAGCAACGGATTGACTTCAAGGTTTTGTCGCTCACTTTTAGGTCCCTTCATTCTTTGGCTCCAGCCTACCTATCAAATCTACTCCACCACCAGGACAAGCTTCGTACCACCCGCTTTTCGGAATCTAACCGTGTACTTATACCGTGAAGGAACACGACGCTTGTAGCCTGCGAGCACTGGGCGGAGACCTCGCGATGACTCTCTCAGACTGCCTACGCAGCCGCAAGCTCACGACCGGTCGATGGGCAGACGATGACTCGGCAGTCCTGCCCAAATCCATGCATTGGCGGCAGATGGCATCTGCGGGGGACATCAATCTATCACAAACTGCCGCCAGCTGTCGGGCGGGTTCGGAACGGACAATGACCCGACAGTGCGAAAAACAACGCATGCATGAAATATAAGGGCTGCGGAAGGTGTACAACAGGAGGGGAGGGGAGGGCGAGATCCCTCGACGCCGGCAGCCGTCTAGTGTGTGTAGACTGGGCTTGGTCGGCGTAGCTTGAAATAAAGGTTTTGGTGCTGGAGCCAGCAGACTTGCTGCTCGGTCGCGCTACCCAGCCCGACGACAGGTCGTGCGGAGGGCTGTCACATTTGGTGGCAGCGGTGGGATCTAGGACGGTCTCTCCACCGGGATCTAAGTGAGTATAAGCTTGCAAGCTGTGCATGCCAACGCGCTCTGGTCTGAAATACCAGGGAATGGCAAGTGCTAATGCGACCGATGAGGCGTCGCGGGGCACCATCGAAGGCATGCTTCAGCTGATGCGAGCCGAGTGGAAGCAACAGGCGACAGTACGCGAGGAACGGGAGGCGAAGGAGCGGCGGGAACGCGAGGAACGAGAGGCGAAGGAGCAGCAAGAAAAAGAGGAGCGGCGGGAACGAACACAGTGGCAAGAGATGATAACGCAAATGTCAAGCAACACCAAACACAACGGAGTAACTCGGTCGGTACCCTCTGGACCCAACATGATGCCTGGCCTCACCCTCGTAAAGATGACCGAGCAGGACGACTCAGAGGCGTATTTGCTTACTTTCGAGCGGCTCATGCGGGCCCACGGAGTCGCAGAGGAGCACTGGCCTGCTACACTGGCCCCTTTCCTGGTCGGCAAGGCCCAGCAGGCTTACCATGCCCTGCCGGATGAGGACTGTGGGACCTACGAGGTGGTTAAACAGGCGATATTAAGGAAGTGTAGCATTACACCAGAAACCTTTCGGGGGAGGTTTCGGGAGTCGAGGAAGGACAGGAACGAATCCTTCTATGACTTTGCAGCCAGGCTCACAGATTATTGTGATAAGTGGTGCCGGGATTGCAGAACGGTGGACGATGTAAAGGACGCCATTATTTTGGAGCAGTTGGTTTCAACACTACCGACCGATGTACAAATCTGGGTGCGGGAACGACGACCCAAATCGAGTACGGAGGCTTCGCACCTTGCCGACGACTATGTGGAGGCTCGGGGACCACGTGAAGCAGGCGGCACAAGCAACGGAGCCGGAGACCAGAGCGGCCACAAGGCTGCAGGGATCACGTCGGCTAGGGTGAGTACCATGCACCAGGGTACATCATCCGTGCCAGACAGAAAGTTCTCTGATGCAAAGTGCTTCAAGTGCGGGTTACGGGGGCATTTTTCGCGCACGTGCCCCGGCAAAGCATACTTCTGTGGTAACGGCATGCTGCCAGGAACGAGGAGACATGGGATAGTGGACGGCCAATTCGTGCGTGGCATCGTGCTCGATACGGGCTGCACGAGGACGATGGTTCGCAGTGACCTGGTACCACCGGGGAACCTGATCAGGGATGCTACGATTACCATCCGATGTGCTCACGGAGACACCTCAGTGTACCACTTAGCACAGGTGTGCATGGAGGTGAGTGGAATAACCATCCAGACGGTGGCAGCAGTAGCTTGGAACCTACTCAAGGATGTGCTGCTCGGTACGGAAATACCACAGTTTCAACTTCTGCTGGGGATGGCGTTACCGATTGGCTATAACCGGGAAGAGATCAAGGAAAACTACTTGGTCACGACCCGAGCCCAAGCCAAGGAGCCTGACAGGCTTGTGGAGCAGGAGGGGACCCAGCCACCCCAGTCAGGAGCTGAGTCAACACCAGGAGAGCAGGTTTTGGACCCCGAGCTGCTGCTTGGGGCCCAATTCGAGGAGGACCTTTTCAGAGCGGGCGCGAACGGAGGAGACTTACCCGCCGGAGAGACGGGAATGCAGGCCGAACCACCAGAAAGAGTTGGAGACCCGACCGGCCGGAGAGACAGCCGAGCCCGTTGTCGGGCTTAGCCAGGAGCAATTAATCAAACTCCTGGAGTCGGACTCTAGATTAGACCGGGTGCGAAGGCTGGTCAGAAATAGCCAGGGACCGAGCACTCATGGCTAGGTGATTGATGGGGTCTGATCTATAGGAGATGGACCACCCGGAGGGCCGGCCCACAGCCCGTAAACCAGCTGATTCTGCCACAACCCTGTCAGAGCAGAGTGGTGAGACTAGCACACTCACTTCCACTGGCAGGACCCCCGGGGAAGAAAAAACGACGGACAGAACTCTGGAGGAGATTTTTTTTAGCCGTCGGTACGACGGGACGTCGAACGGTACTGCCGGAGCTGCCTGCCTTGCAAAAGGTGAGATATGCGTGTTCCAAAACCGGCCCCGGTTAATTCCACTACCAATAATTGATGTGCCTTTCAGACGCATCAGCATGGACCTCGTAGGCCCGATCACCAGGAGCCGATCGGGCAATGAGTACATCCTAGTGGTCTGTGATTACGCGACGAGGTATCCGGAAGCTGTGCCACTTCGAAAGATTGATGCGGCCAGTATAGCCAAGGAGCTGATGGAAATATTCTCTCGGGTAGGAGTACCCGAAGAGATCCTAACGGATCAAGGATAGAACTTCACTGGGAAGTTGCTGAGGGAGCTATACAGACTGCTACGTATCAAAGCTCTCAGGACCAGTCCCTACCATCCCCGGACAGATGGCCTGGTTGAGAGGTTCAACCAGACGTTGAAGGCCATGCTGCGAAAGACCGAGGACCAAGAAGGAGGTGATTGGGACCGACTACTCCAGTACGTCTTGTTTGCCTATAGGGAGGTCCCCCAAGCATCGACGGGATTCTCGCCGTTCGAGCTGCTGTACGGCCGAGACGTTCGAGGCCCAAGGACTCCGTGCACTACTGCATGCACTACTACTTGCATGCTGACCCTGTGCATGTCACCCCTAACCATATTATTCCTTTCGTTTGTTTTTCAAGCATGATTTTACTTACCATTCCATTGCATTTCACTTTACAGCAAATGTAAAGCGCCTAGAGAGAGATTAAGTTCTCTGAGGGCGCTTTATCAAGTGAATTATTATTATTATTATTACTGCGAACCTATAGTGGGGTGTTTAGCAGGCAGCCAGGAAGGACTTATCGAATCCCCCGTGCGTTCAGGGAACAGGTGCAGCAAGAGGTAGATGAGATGGTTGAGGAGGGGATCATTGAGCGGTCGAGCAGCGATTGGCGTTCGCCCGTAGTGGTAGTGCCAAAAAAGTATGGCACCCTACGCCTCTGCATAGACTACCGGAAAGTGAATGCACTCTCAAGAGTGGATGCTTACCCACAATGCCACGGATCGAAGACCTAATCGACTGCTTGGGGGACAGGCCCGATTCATTACCACCTTGGACCTCACGAAGGGATACTCGGGCAAGTCCCGATGGCTGTGGATAGCCAGCACATTACAGCCTTCACGGCAGGAGCCGACTTGTATCAATTCCGAATGATGCCATTTGGTCTTCAAGGAGCACCTGCCACGTTCCAGAGACTCATGAATCAGGTCATCCAGGGACAGGAAGCCTTCGCTGGCTCATATTTGGATGCTGACCCTGTGCATGTCACCCCTAACCGTGTTATTCATTTTGTTTGTTTATCAAGCACGATTTTACTCACCATTTCAATTGCATTTCCCTTAGCAGCAAATGTAGAGCGCCTAGAGAGAGATTAAGTTCTCTGAGGGCACTTTATCAAGTGCATTATTATTATTATATACACAGCAAAACCTGGAAAGAACACTTGGATCACCTACAGGCAGTACTAGGGAGACTGTCTCGGGCAGGCCTCACGGCCAATCTGAGGAAATGTCAAATGGCTATGCCTCGTTGCTCGTATCTGGGCCACACAGTGGGAAGCGGATCCGTACAGCCGGGTCAGAACAAGGTGCAAGCCGTCCAGGAGTTCCCGAGGCCCATAGCGAAAACTCACGTCCGAGCCTTCTTAGGACTCACCGGGTACTACAGGAGGTTCATACCCGAATATGCTGCTGTAGCCACGGCACTCACCGACCTAACCCGGAAAGCAGCCCCAGAGAAGGTGTGCTGGACAAACACCTGCGAGAAAACGTTCCAGACCCTAAAGGACAAGCTTTGTTCAGCACCCATTCGTCGGAACCCGGACTTCTCCAGAGAGTTCTTGCTACAGACGGCTGCATCCGACCGAGGGATTGCATCTGTCTTGAGCCAGCTGGACGATAAAGGAGACGACCATCCGGTCGCATACTATAGTAAGAAGTTGTTGCCTCGGAAAGAAAGATACTCTACGGTCGAGAAAGAATGTCCGGCGATAAGGCAAGGTATGAAAGCTTTTGAAGTGTACCTGTTAGGCCGTCCGTTCATCGTGGAAACAGACCAGAGGTTGCTGACCTGGTTAGATAGCTTTAAAGAGAGCAATACTCGGCTTACTCGTTGGAGTCTGT
This sequence comes from Cristatella mucedo, assembly GCA_009760855.2. Classification (NCBI taxonomy): domain Eukaryota; kingdom Metazoa; phylum Bryozoa; class Phylactolaemata; family Cristatellidae; genus Cristatella; species Cristatella mucedo. Next base: position 2,139,478 of record WPIO01000055.1, read on the forward strand.
CCTTTCAACCATTTCGATACCTTGTCCGACACAAGGCCAGAAGGCTCAATGGGAATGCAGACGGTTTGTCGCTTGCATAGGCGGCCACTCGTCAAAGGATCAAAGCAGGACTGGGCACTGGAGGCCGGCTCCAACTTGCTACAACAGACCACTGGTCTGTTGCCGGACGAGGAGGAGAGAGGGATGTGAAGGAACACGACGCTTTCAGCCTGCGAGCACTGGGCGGAGACCTCGGCGATGGCTCTCTCAGACCGCCTACGCAGCCGCAAGCTCACGACCGGTCGATGGGCAGACGACGGACGACTCGGCAGTCCTGCCCAAATCCATGCATTGGCGGCATCTGCGGGGGACATCAATCTATCACAAACTGCCGCCAGCTGTCGGGCGGGTTCGGAACGGACAATGACCCGACAGTGCGAAAAACAACGCATGCATGAAATATAAGGGCTGCGGAAGGTGTACAACAGGAGGGGAGGGCGAGATCCCTCGACGCCGGCAGCCGTCTAGTGTGTGTAGACTGGGCTTGGTCGGCGTAGCTTGAAATAAAGGTTTTGGTGCTGGAGCCAGCAGACTTGTTGCTCGGTCGCGCTACCCAGCCCGACGACAGGTCGTGCGGAGTGCTGTCACATATACCTCGTACAAACCTCAAATTCTTTGGAGACCATGCATTAAGTTCGTATGCTCCCAAGGCCTGGAACTCACTCCCGACTTGCGTCACGACATCCCATGACTTGACCACATTTAAAAAGAAATTAAAAACGCACCTATTTATGACAGCATGTATTGGGTCCCTGTGATTCGTCCTTTATGTGCTTATGCGTGGTGACACCGTGAATGCTGCCACTAACCACACTTGCATGCTGACCCTGTGCATGTCACCCCTAACCATGTTATTCTTGTTGTTTATTGAGCACGCTACCTCTAACCATTCGATCGTGCTTCCTTTGCAGAAAATGTAAAGCGCCTAGAAAGAGCTTGAGTTCTCCGAGGGCGCTTTATCAAGTGTTTTATTGTTATTATTATTATTGCTAAGTGAGAGAGGTGTGCGCTGCGGCTGGCTACGTTGCACACTCCCACCTCTATGTGGCAACGGTATCGACTGGTTTGCATTATCGGGCATGAACCTGCCGGAATCGCGTACGGGCGTTCATCACTTTTACTTCTGCCGTACGCTGAGGCAGGCAGTGGCTTTGCCTGCATTTGGATATGGATTTGCATTTGGTGACGCGGCGCCGCCTCCACTGGAGACAGGAGACGCGGCTGGACTGGAGCGCTAGCGCCGCACTGGAGACGCGGCGGCGGCGCTGCCGCAGCGGCGCTGCCGCAGCGACCGCTGTAGGAATCCTCCTACCGGAAGCATCGCCTGTCCAAAGTGGTTCTCTTTTGCGTCGCCTTCGCGGGCTTCATTAGTGCCGCCCATTAGAGTGTCCAATCTGTAGGCCCACGTGACCAAGCTAGCCGCCGCAGCCGGCCAGCCAATCGCGAGGAGGCCATCAGCGGTCCGACGTCGCTATCGTCCTGCCTCAGCGACGGCTATGCTTGGACCGTTCGGTCGTGGAAATCCACCGTCACGGATTCTGACCCCAGCCGCCCTCTGACGTATGATAGGAACGGCAAATACTGCACGCTGATAGAGCGAACTAACAAACCAGCACAAGACCACTACCCCACCCCCGGACGTCGCGCGTAGAGGTTCGCGAAGCGCAAGCTCGCAGTCGGTCCAACGGAATCCGACTCGTTCGCACTGACCGTCGATCGAGCGAGCGCGACGCTGACGTCACGCGGGTTACAGGGCAGAAAGAGAGAGAGAGAGGAGGGGCGGAGGCAGCGCCGAATTCACAGCGAAATCGGCGCCGACCGCGCGCGCGCGGAGTCGACTGCGAGCCACTCGCAGCTTCGCTTCGCGCCTTAGGCTCCGAGGCCGCCATTCCGACGCCGGTGCGACGTAAGTACCGAGAGCAGCGCCGAGGCGCGGCGGCGCGGCGCTTTACTCGCGCGGCGTCGCGCCGAGCGGCGTCCGAGCGGCGTCCGAGCGGACGCCGCCCGCGAGCGGCGTCCGCTCGGACGCTCGAGCGACGCCACGACGCTTCGGCGCTGCTGCCAGCTCGCTCGCGATTTCCCGCGAGCGAGCTGGCAGCAGCGCCGCGCCTCGCGCGCGGCGACGGCGGCGCTCCCCGAGCGAGAGCCGCGGCACTTTTAGAAATCTCCAGCTGCGCCGTTTTGCGATTGCTAAATGGTATTGCGATTGCGATTGCCTTAATTTGTCTGTTGGGGCGCGTTGTACGTTCCGACGGTGTTAGACACACGTAGTCGGTGCTTAGTGACGTAGTACCCGTAGTGAGTGACAGGCGAGCAAATCGGTTTTTCTCGCTGCGTTTCCCATCATTCCCGTCATTTTCCGCCATCCAGTTGCGAGCAGCCCCTCCAGCCTCGCGTGCATAGCTGAGCGTCGGAGCAGCCGTGCAGTTTCGTCTGCTGCGACGCACCGTACGAGCAGGTCCACCCTTAACCTTGACCGGGTTAGTTTATTCCTCCTACAGAAGATCGGTTGCGCGATTGCCTCGTCGATCGGCTGCTGCCAGGGCCAGCCATTTAACCGCAGCGCCCGATCGAACGGGCGCTTCGTTCGAATGGCCAGAGGTTAAAAGCCAAAGCGTGCGGGCGCTCTTTGAGCAATTAACGACGCCGTGGCCAGGCCGAGCGGTCTCGCTTCAGCGCCGCGCGAGTAGGAAATTCTAGCTTCGAATGAACGGAGAGCCGAACGCAGCTGCAGGGCAGAGCAAGAGGACGACGTTGTGTGCGAACAGCTCCGCGACAACTCAGGAGGCGATAAGGCGCCCGCTCTGCGCGACCTTCGAGGTGTCGCGCGTTCGAGTCCGGCAGCAGTGGGCGATCCTTTATTTGCAAACTGCAAGCGGCGGCGATAGCGGTTTAAGGCTGTCCGCCGCTATGCAAACGAGGCTGTTAAATCAGAGAGTACTTATTTTATTTACCCATAAAGCTGTGCCCACTGGCATAACAAGCCGCGCTGGTGAGTTTCGCAGCAGGCAAATCGACCGCTGCGTAAAAGTCACGGCGTGGCGTACAATGGCGACGAATAACAATAATGATAATAATAATAATAATAATAATAATAAGAACTGATGAAGCACTTGATGAGGAGCCCTCAGAGAACTCGATCTCTTTCTAGGCGCTTTACATTTGCTGTAGGGGAACAAAATTAACGACGGCAGACCGAGTCTTACGCACAGCGAAGTGGTGCGGACTAGCTCTAGAGCTCGGGCGGAAATGGCCAGCCTTGAAGCTAGTCGGAGCAGCGGCAAATACATTGCCGACACTCAGCCGACGTCTAGAAGCCAAAGCAGCGCAGCGACATAAAACCAAACGCGCGCTGAGTGGCGGCTCGGCAGCGACGAACGAGCTATGATCGCCAACACGCGCTTCTATCTCTACTAATTAAAGCGAGAAAGTTCGTCCGTCCGTCACGCGCGGCAAGATGGCGCAGCGTTGGCTGTCTTCCGTGACCGCAGTATGGCTACTTCTACTAGGACTCAGCGAAGCGAGTCCACCAGCAGTGAGCCATTGTTTGAATTGATTGGAAAAATAGGCAGATAACAGCCTCAGTACCTGATTATGGTAATGAAGACCCTTAATCGTAATAGCGAACGCTTGGCGAGCAGGCTCTTATAGCCCTACGTCTTAGCTCGGGGGCTAGGTGCCCGCTCTTCACAACACGGATCGCGGGTTCGAGTCTTGCATCCTTGGTTGGTCCTTGTTGCGACCACTGCAAGCGCTGTTGACGAGGCCACGAGGGCTCGTCTGCCACTATATAAATACGGCTTTTAACTCAGCTCAACTCATTCGCGGCAAAGAACGTCGTTTTGAGCCAATAATAATAATAATAATAATGCGCTTGATAAAGCGCCCTCAGAGAACTCAATCAATCTCTCTCTAGGCGCTTTACATTTGCAATAACGACCGGCCTCATACTTGCATGCTGACTCTGTGCATGTCACCCCTAACCATGCTATTTTTGTTGTTTATTGAGCACGCTACCTCTAACCATTTGATCGTGCTTCCTTTGCAGCGAATGTAAAGCGCCTACAAAGAGCTTGAGTTCTCCGAGGGCGCTTTATCAAACGTATTGTTATTATTATTTGAGAGTGGTTTGAAGCAGCACAGCTAAATAATTTGAATTAGAGCAGCAGGTAGTACGAGTCTATCCTGATGGAGAAGTAGAAGTAGTTCGGATAACATAAGTAGGCGCAAAAAATTAAGCCAACTTGAATTGACTGGCAAAACCTCGAAGTTGATACGCTGCCAAATAGGTAGACAATATATGTCGGTGATAGGTGGTCTAATATGCCAACTGCGACGCTCACGACGGACCAGCCTGGCTAGAGTAGAGTTTTGCACCGACTGCAGACAGCTTATTGCAGAGGCCGGGAGGCCTGAAAGAAGAGAATTACAGAGATAGATAGAGGGCGGATACCGCAAATGGATGTTTGAAACTTGAAGGTGGTATCCTAGTCTAAGCAGGATGATCGGAGGTTCACAACATTAACTTGAAAATAGCTAAGCTTGACTGTGGAGCTGATGTGGACGTTTAGTGAATGGTTGCTTTGAAACAGGGCACCCATGATTTTGTACAGATGCTTCGGGAGACTCCACTCTGGTCGAGCCCATTTTGAGGGTTTTAGGTTTTTCTGTTCCCGAGAAACGCCAGGTTTTTGCATAATTAGTTGTCTAGTTGTACAGTAATTAAATTGAAGAAAATTTGTTGCCATCCAAGTAAGGATGTCACTAATACATTTCGCAAGGGAATTGAAACTCCGATGGGCTGAAAGGTATGAATAGATCAAAGCATAGGTACAGCGGTGTATCGTCTGCATAACAATTGAAGCCTATTTTGTGATTGGCGGTCACTAACAAAAGAGAGAGAGCGAGAGCGAGAGAGAGAGAGAGAGAGAGAGAGAGAGAGAGAGAGATAGAGATAGAGATAGAGATAGAGATAGAGATAGAGAGAGAGAGAGAGAGAGAGAGAGAGAGAGAGAGAGAGAGAGAGAGAGAGAGAGAGAGAGAGAGAGAGAGAGAGAGAGAGAGAGAGAGAGAGAGTAACATTGTGTAAAGAACGGGAGACACACCCTTGGGGTATCTTGTACTTTATACGCTCCTCGGATGAGCTGCCGCCCATTGAAATCTATAGATAGTTAGAGCATCCCACTGACATAATACCTTAACAAATTGCAGTTCACTGCAAGTGGTGTCTAGGCGAGATGAGAGACGACGCTCGAGAAGGACCCGGTGATTTATAGTATCAAAGAGTGCCGAAAGATCAAAACAAAAATAGGGAGACTCTAACTTGGTCTGCATACACTCGCAGCAATGCCGCATCAGCGGAGAAATTAGCTGCAAAGGCTTACTGGAATTTACTCGCTCGCTAAATATCGCTCGAGCACCTCTCAAGTTAGCACTTCGGTCACTATGTTTTGAATTTTCAGGCAAATATACTGTGCATACGTTGTGTATGTAAGCATAATTTGTACGTATTATTGGTTCTCAGATGAATATGTTGATTAGAGTGTACTTTGACCACAGTCGCGGGGCAAATGAGGACTCTCTTTGCGCTGGTTAAAACATCTTTCTTATATTATTCCTTTTGTAAAGTCCACTACAAGAATATATCAGCACGCACGTTGTTCTTTTGCGCGACTCAGGAAAAGCTTGACAATTTATAGCTTTCCTAGAGCTCATCCGTGCTCATCGATTTATTTAATTGCGTGCTACTCTGATAGCTTCCAAACATTCAGCTCTTCGGATTTTGAAAAATAACGCTTTTTGTGGCTTCTGATGCTTCCTAATTAACCTACAAAGTACTTGATAAACATCTAAGTATTAGCCATTACGGCTTAAAAATAATCCTGTTGACACTCACACCACCAATCCTAAAGCCAATAATACCACCCACGTCGGTGGCCATATTCTAGATCTCGTGATCACTATGGATGTCTTCCCCACTGACCACGTGGTGTGCCCGCTGACCCTCACGGCTCATTGTTCTGTATCGTTTACCGTTCTTGCTCCCTTGTACGTACGTGGTAACGTCGAACTTGTCCAGCGACGTGACTTAAAAAGCATTGACATAGGCAACTTTTTGAAATCTGTTTGTGATGCAGGTCTTCTTGATCTGCACTCAGATTCGACCGATACCCTCAGTGATGTAGTGAACGTGACACTTGGAGGTGCTCTTGAAGAGCATGCTCCCGTTCATTCTATCCTTATACAGAGTCGTGGACATTGTATGTATGTATGTATCTTCGTCTGTAACTCCACAAAGTCATAAAGACCATGTGGGTGTTACGCAGGAGAGTTTTGTATAGCGCACTCACAGCCTAAGCGGCTTTCGGTACGCATTCGGTAGCCAACCGACTTTGTCTCACGCAACAAAGAGAAAGTGGGAAGTATAGCAGAGTCAGGAGAGCAGTTGAGGTAGTGAGTAGCATGGAAGTAGCAGCTCAGGACCGCTGAAAAGGATGAGCCATAGTCGGCAGCAGGAGAGTAGTTGTCGTTGCGTAAGAATTGTGGAAGCGAGTTCCACAGTCTAGAACCTGCAGAGCTAAAGCTTCTGTCGCCAACGGTCTTTAAGCAGAGGAATAGAACAGCTAATTTATTTTCCACACAGGACCTGAGGGCACGAACAGGCTGAAACTGATGCAGCAGTTCAGCTAGGTACGAAGGAGCCAAGCCGTGGTGGGCCTTATTGATTAGCGTAAGAACTTTGCTCTACATCCGTTGCTCAACCGGCATCCATCCTAGCTCTTTTAGCAAAGGAGACACGTGCTCAAACCTCTGGGACTTGAAGACTAGCCTTGCAGCCGTATTCATAGTCAACTGCAGTGGCACAGTTGCTTTCTTTGGCAGCCCAGCCGAAAGGGAATTACATTAATCAAGCCGAGACAGAACTAAGGAGCTAGTTAAATGTTTTGCAAGCCACTGTGGAAGACAGCTCCTAATCTTGGATAGGGATCGAACGAGATGGGTAGCTGCAGATGCAGTCTTCTGAATGAAGCTTTTTTGAAATCTAGGCAGCTGTCGAAAACGACACCTACATTTCGAGCACACGGTGATGGTCACACAACAGCATCAATTATTAGAAGAAAAAATGTTTTTAATCCAGCCACACGCTTAGGGTGTCCTATGAGCAGCAGTTCGGTTTGATCATCGTCATTTAGTTTCAAGAAGTTTTCCGAAATCCAGGATTGAATGTCAGAAAGGCAATCATTCAGTTTCTCAGCTGCTACAGCATATTCCGACGGTTTGAATGACAAATACAGCTGAGTATCGTCAGCATACAAGTGATTCCTTTCAATTTACAAAAAAACTTCAAAAGATGCACCGCGTTAAACGCATGCTTGAACGTCGTTTTAAGAAATCGCGGTCTGGTGCAGATCTAGTCAATTTACAAAGACTTCCTTCGAGTTTACACCCGGAAGCTTAAAAAAGCCAGGGCTTCTTTTTTTCACTCGAAAGCTGAATTCCTGCCAGTCGAAGCCAAAACAGATTTATAAGACAGTAAATAATTTACTGGCCAATGCTGAGAGGTTTGACTTCCCAGATGTTAATGGCTCAGCCGAACAAATTTCAGCCTTCTTTACTGAAAAATTGTGCACATTCGTGCCTCCATAATGCCCCATCCGAGTAAAGCAGTTGTGGAATCACACCCTGTGACCTTCCTTAAAAGGTTTTCCGAGGTTTCTGCGTGCGATGTGGCTACCTTAATATGGTCTAGGAAAAAGAGTTCGCCTACTGAAGACTCTATGCTATCATCTCTGTGGTCTTTACTGGCAAACCAACTTAGCCCTGCCATAACCGAGATGCTTATGGCTTTTGTGGACAAAGGGGTCGTACCCAAGTCCTTCAAATCTGCAATCGTTAGACCGATACTTAAAAATTGGATTAGATACAGAGGTCCTTGCAAACTATCGCCCAGTTTACATTCTTTCTTTTTTGTCAAAGGTTCTTAAAAAAACTGTCGCTGAGCAGCTGGTTGCACATATTGAAGAGAATGAAATGTCAGAAACATTTCAACGGGGGTTCAAGGGGCAGCACTCCACTGAAACTGCTCTCTTCCGCATTTAACAATGACATTCTATGTGGCAATGATGACGGGAATATCACTGCCCTAGCTCTGCTAGATCTATCATCTGCCTTTGACACAATTGATCACGCTGTTCTACTTGACTTGAACGATTGAGAATAACGATCGGTCTGGCAGACGAGGCACTGGGGTGGGTTAAATCGTACTTGTCTGATCGTGTTCAATCCATTTCGTGTGGGGGTCAGGTCTCACCCACGAGACGGGTCACATGTGGAGTCCCTCGAGGGTCCGTCCTTGGTCCCACGCTGTTCTCCATTTATAATCTCCTCTGGGAAAAGTGATTAAGGCCCATGGAATAGGATACCACTTTTATGCTGACGAAACTCAGCTGTATTTGTCATTCAAACTGTCGGAATCTGCGGCAGCAACCGATTAACTGAATGATTGCCTTTCTGACATTCAATCCTGGATTTCGGAAAACTTCTTGAAACTAAATGACGATCAAACCGAACTGCTGCTAATAGGACACCCTAAGCGTGTGGCTGAATTAAAAGGCTTTGCTCTTCGATTTGGTGGTGCTGTTGTGTGACCTCCACCACATGCTCGTAATCTAGGTGTCGTTTTCGACAGCTGCCTAGATTTCAAAAAAGCTTCATTCAGAAGACTGCATCTACAGCTACCCATCTCGTCCGATCCCTATCCAAGATTAGGAGCTGTCTTCCACAGTGGCTTGCAAAACATTTAACTAGCTCCTTAGTTCTGTCTCGGCATGATTAATGTAATTCCCTTTTGGCTGGGCTGCCAAAGAAAGCAACTGTGCCACTGCAGTTGACTATGAATACGGCTGCAAGGTTACTTTTCAAGTCCCAGAGGTTTGAGCACGTGTCTCCTTTGCTAAAAGAGCTAGGGTGGATGCCGGTTGATCAACGGATACAGAGAAGGTTCTTACACTGACCCACAAGGCCCGTCACGGCTTGGCTCCTTCGTACCTAGCTGAACTGCTGCATCAGTTTCAGCCTGTTCGTGCCCTCAGGTCCTGTGTGGACAATAAATTAGCTGTTCTATTCCTCTGCTTAAAGACCGTTGGCGACAGAAGCTTTAGCTCTGCAGGTTCTAGACTGTGGAACTCGCTTCCACAATTCTTACGCAACGACAACTACTCTCCTGCTGCCGACTATGGCACATCCTTTTCAGCGGTCCTGAGCTGCTACTTCCATGCTACTCACTACCTCAGAGCCGCTTAGGCTGTGAGTGCGCTATACAAATCTCTCCTGTATAACACCCACATAGTCGTTTTGGCTTAGTGGAGTTACAGACGGAGGTACATTACATAACATGACGTCACTTATGATGAATGCGAAAAATTATCTCTCCATGTGCGGCAATCCTCTACTAGAAGCCTCTTGAAGGTTATCAACTTGCCGTTCTACATCTTGGCCGCTGATTAGTTTAGCTGTACCCGATTTCTGCCGCCTCTTGTAATGTGCACAATCGACGGATAAGTATGGGGCATGTTTGCTGAACCCATGTATCTCCGTCAGTAACTCCGCAAAGTCATAAAGACCATGTGGGTGTTACGCAGGAGAGTTTTGTATAGCGCACTCACAGCCTGAGCGGCTTTCGGTACGCATTCGGTAGCCAACAGACTTCGTCTCACGCAACAAAGAGAAAGTGGGAAGCATAGCAGAGTCAGGAGAGCAGTTGAGGTTGTGAGTAGCGTAGAAGTAGCAGTTCAGGACCGCTGAAAAAGATGTGCCATAGTCGGCAGTTGGAGAGTAGATGTCGTTGCGTAAGAATTGTGGAAGCGAGTTCCACAGTCTAGGACCTGTAGAGCTAAAGCTTCTGTCGCCAACTGTCTTTAAGCGGAGGAATGGAACAGCTAGTTTATTGTCCTCACAGGACCTGAGGGCGCGAATAGGCTGAAACTGATGCAGCAGCTCAGCTAGGTACGAAGGAGCCAAGCCGTGGCGTGCCTTGTGGGTCAGTGTAAGAACTTTGCTCTGTATCCTTTGCTCAACCGGCAGCCATCCTAGCTCTTTCAGCAGAGGTGACACGTGCTCAAACCGCTGGGACTTGAAGACCAGCCTTGCAGCCATATTCATAGTCCGCTGTAGTGGCATAATAGCTTTCTTTGGCAGCCCAGCTAAAAGGGAATTACAATAATCAAGCCGAGACAGAACTAAAGAGCTAGTTAAATTTTTTACAAGCCACTGTGGGAGACAGCTTCTAATCTTGGATAGGGATCGGATGTGATGGCTAGCTGTAGAGGCAGTCTTCTGAATGAAGCTTTTGAAATTAAGGCAGCTGTCGAACACGACACCTAGATTACGAGCATGTGGTGGAGGTCGCACAACCCATGCAGAAGGTCAGCTCCGATGCAATGCGAACGAACACTGCGGCATGACTATGAACCCTTGCCTTGCTTGCCGGGTCTTGGGCCCCAAAAATGAACGGCCGCACGTGCTCCACGATGACCTATATTTGTTTTTAGACCGGTGCGGCGATATTTGTTTACTTAGCAGATTTTGCACGGCCAAGCTTCACGCGGTTGACCGAAGGCCTAACAACACTAGTTCAAGTTCGTTAATTATATATATATATATATATATATATATATATATATATATATATATATATATATATATATATATTTATATATATTTATATATATTTATATATATATATTTATATTTATGTGTGTGTGTGTATAGTTTTAGATTGCTCGTAATGTCCATCGCACCCAGGTCTTGTGCACTCGCGCCCTGAAGGGCTTCGATAAATGGCGAGCTCTAATCAGAACCTTGCAGGCACGTGCTTCTGGAAAGGCACAGGACGTAGTGCGTCCTTGCTGGGCACGTGCACGAAATAAGATCAGCGTGCCTTTCCAATTGAGGAGGCAGCGTGAACATAAACCTTCGCTGTGCAGATTTGATATAACATAAATCATCAGCTCGAAATCTAAATGTCATGTTCCAAAGTGACCTCTCGTTAGACGACCGAATCAGCTCCGCAGTCAAATCTACCTACTTTCAGCTACATAACTTAGCTAAAATTCGGGCTTGCTTAGATAAGGATACCACATCTAAGTTGGTCCATGCATTCGTGACATCCCGTCATAACTTCTGAAACTCACTGCTTGCTGGCCTACCGGCCTGTGCAATCTGGTGATTACAGATGGTGCAAAACTCGGCAGATAGGCTTGTCTGTCGTGAGCGTCGCAGTTGCCACATCACACCACTTCTCGCCGACCTGCACTGGATACCAGTCAGGCAACGGATTGACTTCAAGATTTTATCGCTCACACTTAGGTCACTTCATTCTTTGTCTCCAGCCTATCTCTCAGATCTACTGCCCCACTAGGCCAAGCATCGTACCACCCACTTTTCGGAATCCAAAAGTTTACCAATACCTCGGACAAACCTCAAATCCCGTGTAGACCGTGCATTTAGTTCGTATGCTTCCAAGCCTGGAACTCCCTCCCGACTTGCGTCAGAACATACCTTGACTTGAACACATTTAAAAAGAACTTAAACACACCTATTTAGGACAGCATTTAGCGGGTCCCTGTGACTCGTCCTTCATGTGCTTTTGCGTGCTGACACTGTGCATGCTGCCACTAACCATATTTGGATGCTGACCCTGTGCATGTCACCCCTAACCATGTTATTCATGCTGTTTATCAAGCATGATATTGCTCATCATTCAATTGCGTTTCCTTTTGCAGCAAATGTAAAGCGCCTAAAAAGAGATTGAGTTCTCTGAGGGCGCTTTATCAAGTGCATTATTATTAATATGCGTGCTAATGATGGAGAACAAAAGCCCTAGTTTGTCACTGAGGAATTTCGGCTCTGCCCGCAATTTTGTGGAGAGCGGCTAAGCAGAAAAAAGCGAAGTTGAAATTCAAATTAACCAACGAAGACAAAGGAGAATGTCAACGCCGGAAGCTGATGCATCTGGAATCTACCGCTGCCACCATTTCTTCCTAAAATGACTCGTTTGATTTTCTGTTTCGTCCTTCTTAGTCACGGGTTTGAGTTGCAAGAGCTAAACGACAGATAATTCTGCAGTACTGCTAACGTTATGGTGTACGGGTATAATTCTTTCGGGAGTTTGGTGTTACTTCAAAGCGGCGGCAGCAACTTTTGCGCTAAAAAGCCAATGTTACGCTTAAATGGGAGGGAATCTACGCTTGCTATCTGGCGCATCGCTACGAAATTCAGAATGGTGGTTGAATTACGAGCAGAAGGGAGAGAGAGAGAGAGAGAGAGAGAGAAAGAGACAGACAGAGAGAGAGAGAGAGAGAGAGAGAGAGAGAGAGAGAGAGAGAGAGAGAGAGAGAGAGAGAGAGAGAGAGAGAGAGAGAGAGAGAGCGAATTGGCATGAAGCAAGTACGAAGTGAGTGGAGTGAGTGGCGGTGAATTTCCCAAACTTTCAGCCTCTGTTTCGCCGCTGCTTTGCAGGTGCTTTTAAGCGACCGCTTCTGTGCTAAAGAAATCGAGCACAAGTGGTGGGCTACCCTTTTTCACAATGCATTTCCTACGTTTGTCAGACCCCGCGGTTTATAATGCAAAGCACGACACCTTGCTGTGTGTGTGTGTGTGTGGGTGTGTGTTTCTCTGTGCCGGGTCTTAGCCCAGGGGCAAGGTGCTCGTTCGTCACGACCCGGGTCACGTGGACTCTAGCACTGAAGCAACGAGCGATCCTTTATTGCCCACGGTAAGATATAGTGACAATTGTTAAGGCTCTTGAAGCTCTGCGTCTGAAGTATTTCCGTCGCACTAAAAAATTATTCCTTTCACGATGCAAAAGCTGCAGCGCTAAAATCACTTAATATTATTAATTATAATACTTCTTGCATAATAATACTTCTGCTGCATATATAATAATACTAATAATACTTAATAAATGCAGCGCTAAAATGCAGCGCATCTTGCATCGCTATCTTGCAGCGCTAAAATCAACAGGCGGGGGTCAGGCGGACGACGCAGTATTTCGCTATAAATATTGCACTGGACATTTATACGTAAATTTATACATGTTGCGCTATAAAACTTTGACATGCTTCCTTTAAAACATATCTAACATGTCTAGAAAAAGATCAGACTCTATGAGAGCCACGAGCAGATTTATTATGATTCTTGTTGATAGCATCTTGCTCAACTCTTGCAAGCCCGAATTTTTTTGAGCCCAGATCACTGTAAACTTCCGAGTGCCAGCATTCAGTAACTAAATAGCGCGCGTACTCGTCTTTATCCGCCATCTAGCTGCAGCCTCTCTTGTTATCAGCTAGGACAGATTCGCGTACGTCTATTAGTTACGGCAGCTTAAATGTGCCCGGGTCGGCGTCGCCCAGGTGTACCACTAAGGAATTCTTTAAATAGGAAGAAGATTGCAGTTAAGCAAGGAGTTTTATATGGTGAACCGTCTTTATTCAATTTTTTTGCTTTTTTATAATGGATTTTATAGGCCACTTTTATGGCAAAAACATGCATTGGCGATTACTTTTTCTGTTTGGAAAATCGACTACTCAGAGCTGCTGCGAGTCTGCAGAGCTACAGGCTCGCAGGTCTTAACGCAGAGGTCAAGGCGTTCACTCATCACGACCCGGGTCACGTGGGATCAAGTCCTGCAGTTGGCGATAATGATTGCCCACTGCAGGTGGTGGTGGTGGTGGTAGCCGTAAAGGCTCATCTGCCGCCGCAAAATAGGCGGGGCTGCTGAATAAGCCAAGCTTCAACAACTTCGAGTATCAAGACAATGGTGCACAAATCTAAGAGCGGGAGTAGAAATGGCTGCTGCGGCGTTGGCTGCTGCGAGCCCGGACCTCTCGCTGCAAACGTTTTCAAACGAAGAAAGGCTGCCGCAACAACGGGGGTCAACGACGACGGGGGTCAACGCAGTTGTCCCCCGTTGCTTCCGGCACCGAATGCATGCTCGAGCTCGTGCGTGCGAGCGAGCGAGATGACTTTTTTTTGTTGAGATACTTTAGTCTGTTCGAAAGTCTTAGAAGTGTCGACAATGCAGCCAGACTCTAAAACTCGGCGAACTCGCGAAGGGAAAGTTAGATGTGAGGTGGGGGATGGTGGGCGTGGGCGGCACGGGCCGCCGTAGCGGCATGTACATGCCGCCTCTAACTATGTTATGTCTGTCGTCCTTGAGCACGCTACCACTAATCATTCAACCACGCTTCGTTTTCAGTTTATCTAAAGAGAGTAAGTTCTCTGAGACCTCTATGCAAATATATTATTCTTATTATTATCCTTATTATGTTGCGCTACCGCGGTGTGCCGAAGTGCTCAGGAATTTACTTGCAGAGCCGTCTCCGAAACGACTCAGTGTTTCATCAGCACCGACGTCAGTCCGGTTTTATGGAGAACAAAGGTAATTGCTGCATAAGTGGGCTAGCCTTGTCTTCTACGCACACCGAAGGCGAACGCTTCTTAGCTGCCCCATTGGCGTATGGTTGACGAGTTTTACGCGCCCCGCAGGCTACCGCTTGGAATGTGACGAAGAAGAGGCCGGGGCGACGTCGCCGCGCGGAGTGTACCGCCGGTCGGAGGGAGCCGTTGCCGTCGAGGAAAAGCCGCAAGTCGCCGCCAACGGCCAAGCGCACGAGAAGGCTCGCGCGGCCCCGGTGGCGGGGCCGCAAGGAGCAGCAGCAGCAGCAGGAGGAGGAGGAGGAGGAGGAGGAGGAGGAGGAGGAGGCCATCCGATGTACGCGTCGCGTCGCCACGCCGCCGCGTCGTGCGCGCACTCCCCTCGGCGTGAGCGGCGCGAAGCTGACCTTCAAGTTTCAGGAGCCTCGCTCGCTGTCGCGATTCGCGATCGCCTCGCCGCTGAGCCGATGGGCGCATTTCGCCGGTCCCGCCGATCGGCTGCAGGCTGCTTTTCGCGTTCAACTTCCTGCCGCCATTCTTCTTTCGCAGAAAGAAGCGGGTCTACGAGAAGAAAGTCAGCTTCTTCGGTCTCGTAAGTGAGAGCGCTCTCGCTCAACTTCCTTCCGCTCTCAACTTCCTTCCGCTCCGCAAATGCGGGCGACAGCCGCACGGTCGAACGTGTGGCTGCTGGTACGCGTACTCCTTCAGATTATCGTAGCCAAAATCAGAAGCCTCTCGCGGCCGTAAAAAGTCTTCGGTAGCCACCATCCGGATCCGAAGCGTCGTGCGCGCACAACGGCAACTGCAACCCGAGTACAGCGCAACGGCCGCGCGGCGTGACGCGAGTGCTAGTGGCGTTTTGCAGCAGCCCGGGCTCCCGTGCACCAGAAAGCATGTGAAGTTCAAAGCCAAGCGACCCGGGTATTAGTTTGGCGTCGTCGGCTACGCTTGTTTAAGCAGGATATCTTAACTGTCATTAAACCTTAGTCATTGACACTTTTGCAAGGGGTTTGGTTTGTATCTGGATAGAGATTTAATTTTCCCATACCGTTATTCAGACAATCTCGAATAACTGTCGTTTATGTATCATTATAATACTCTAAAGGTATATCGAAGCTGCTTTGGTAGATCTTTGCAGCGAATCGTCAGCTGGTGCAAAGCTCCGCAGCTAGGCTTGTCTGCTGTGAGAGTCGCAGTTGCCACATTATACCACTTCTAGCTGACCTGCACTGGCTCCCAGTCAAGCAACGGATTGCTTTCAAGGTTTTGTCGCTCACTTTTAGGTCCCGTCATTCTTTGGCTCCAGCCTATCTCTCAGAGATGCTCCCCCATCTAGCCAAGCACCGTACCACCCGCTTTTCGGAATCCAACAGTCTACAAATACCGCATACAAACCTCAAAACCTTTGGAGATTGTGTCTTTAGTTCGTATGCTCCTAAAGTCTGGAACTAACTTTTGACTGGCATCATGACATACCTGAATTGACCACATTTAAAAAGAAGCTAAACGAGCACCTATTTATCTCAGAATTTAGTGGGTCAATGTGGTTCGTCATTTGTGTGGCTATGCGTGCTTACACAAACCGTACCTGCATGCTGACATTATGCATGCCACCTCTCACCACGTTATGGTGATTGTCATTGAGCATGCTACCACTAACCATTCGATCATGCCTTTTCTTTGATCGCTATGAAGTGATTGTTAGCAACAATAATATTATTCTTATTACAACACGGATCAAAGATTTAAGAAAAAAATTGACAGATCTTGCTGATTGACTAAACACATTGTGCTACTTGCGAAACGGCGCAAAGGAGTAATAATTGGTAACCAAAAAATGGGTCAGCTGATCAACCCGATTTCGATGGAGGTGTTTCTCGCTCGCCGCAGGCCCTGACGTTTATGGGTCGCAAAGGCTAGTTGATGGCTAATTTGGCAAGATAAAAGTTGGTAGCATTTAAAAAGCAAGTGCAACGCAAGTGCACAAGCTGCTTTAGCATGCATTGAGGCAGAAGCAGCAAACTTAAGCCAATGTTAAATGCGTTGACGCCAACACCGCCAGCCTACACGCGACTGTAATGCACGTTTACGCTGGTGCAGCAGCCTAGAAACTGAAGCTTTGGCGTTTCGCTCGTCGTAAGACGCAAAGAGTGCTGGAGACAATCTCTTCGTAATTGATTAGGTGTAACAAAATAATTCGTTTTAGTTCCGTTTCGCCGACAGCACGGACGTTTGCCTTATGCTAATGGGGACACTCGGTGCAATTTGCACTGGGGCAGCGACCCCGTTCAACTTATATCTATTCGGAAATATGATAACGAAATTTGTTTCTGTGGAGAGGAACCTGGAGCTGCAGAAGAATATTCAGGCGACGGCACAACTCCTAAACGCCGCAGGTGATGGGCCTAGATCATGTCTGAATAATTTTATTGAAAATGGGTAAGTAAATTGTTAAGCGACACCTTTCAGATAAGGAAGTTTGCCAAACACAGGCCCTGGTTTAACAAGAGCACAGCGACCGAACTAGTGCACGCGCTTGTGACGTTCCGCCTAGATGACTATAAACTCCCATTTAGTTCAAGGTCCTGGCCTGCACCCTTAGTCGTCTGCATCTGGAGCAAAGCTGAAAAAAGAGACTCAAGAGTGGCACTGAGTCTTAGACTAACCTGCCACCAACCGAGCAGGTGCTACGTAGCACCACGTCTGTCTGAGCGTCCCTGGTTCTCAATCAAGCATTGCATCGACTTTAAGATCCTGTGTCTGACCGACGAGTCGCTTACTAACTCGCCTTCACGCCAGCCCTGACCTATGTCCTTGACCTATCCGACCTCCCTCGCCCCTTCAGTGTGCCATCGCACCATCAGTTACTGTAACTCGTCTGGCCGTCCCTCGCGATACATTGAAATCTGTTGGTGATCGGGCCTTCAGCTTGTGTACACCAGACGTCTAGAACTCACCTCCGGGTTCGGTCACTCTCCTCAAAGACCTTGAAACTTCTAGTACTCAAGATGCATTGGTTACGGTCAGCTTTTGCATCATTCCTGTTAATTATTTTTGTTCCTTTGTGCTTTGTGTGTGTACCTATGCATGTTTCGGTGAGCCGCGATGCACACTAGGTAAGGTGGTTGTTTTTCACGACCTCGGTCCCGAGGTTGCGGGTTCGAATACTTCTAAGGGTTTACGTGACGTCGGTCAAGCGTCTGACAAGTACCGAGGAATAATAAAAATAAAACACTTGATAAAGTTCCCTCAGAGAACTCAATCTTGTTCTAGGTGCTTTACATTCGCTGCAAATGGAGCGCGATCGAATTGTCAGTGGTAGCATGCTCGATAAACAACAAGAATAGTATGGTTAGTGGCAGCATGCACGGTGTCAGCACGCATGAGCACATATAGGTCGAATCGCAGGGACCCACTAAATGCTATGATATATAGAGAGCCACTATGGCCGCTGCTGGAGTGCAGCATTTCCGCATCCGCCTCAGCTTTTGGTCTAGCAGCTTCATACAACGGGCATACGCACATGCCTGTGGGTCTTCTTCCAGGAGTTAAGGTGCTCGCTCTTCACGACCCGGGTCGTGGGTTTGAGTACTGCAGTGGTCGATCCTTTAGTGGTCAGTCCACTGCAAGCGGTGGTGATAGCCGTTAAGGCTCTTCTAACGCTAGACACATTAGACAGTTAAATAAGATATATATATATATATATATATATATATATATACAAATATATATATATATATATATATATATATATACAAATATATAAAATATATATATATATATATTAATCAACATTATTTCGGTGGCACATAAAGATACGCGATAACACTGCGAAGGCAACCACTTTTCTGTTAAATCAGCAAGTATTTTCTGGGTATTATTTCAGCTGTTTGTGAAGACAAAAAGACATAGACATCCATTCACTACTGTAGCCGCCGGCTTAAGTACGCATCCGTTGAAATATGCATCCCGGTTAAGTACGCATATTTCCCCCAAAAATTTGGGGTTCAAGATTTATTTTTTAAACACGTCACGAATCGTCATTTGGTGCAGGTTTTGGAGTTTCTTGCGTTTGGCTTTGAGGGAAACCGCCCGGATCTTGCTCTGAAATGATTTAAGCGATTTCTTAAGATCGTTGAATGCATCATCAGCTTCAATTAGAACTTCAGAGCAGAGCAGCAGCAGCAGCTGATCCTTGATGTCGAGAACATGCTTATGAAGGAATTCGAACCCCTGAAATACAACTCCACTTTATAAACCGGCATTGAGATCTTGAGGATTAACGTCGTCATCATCATCCATCACACTTTCAACAATCTTTATTGACTCCAAAAGCTCGCCAACATCTTCCAATACCGCAGCAACATATTCTTCGTTGTTCTCGTCATCGACGTGAACAAAGTCTTCCAGTTCTGATGAAGCGATAGATTAATTCAATGTTTCGAAAGCCTTCGCAAGTTGGGTACACACTTCTTCAACGTTGCTATTAGCCTCCAGTTCTGGTTCTAAAGTCGTTAGTTTGGCCTTGACGAAAGCATTTTTGATCGAACTTGGCGAAGCAGAATCCCAGGCTTCTTTCACATAACTTGCAGCATTGAGCAGGTGCGCTGGAATCCCGTGAAAGACCCCTGCAGCACCGCGTTGCAATCTCCGCCCCTGATCTTTCTTTTGACTTTTCGTCTCCTCTCTTTCGTCTCATTTAAGTTTGTAAAAGTCAAGAACATCCTTGAGGTACAAATATTTGTATCGCTCTTTTTCAGAGCTGCGATTATTCCCATGTCACGAGGCCAATTTCCAGCTTGTACAATTCGGGGACAGAAAACAATTCGATTGTGGTCGCGTTCGAAGGCGTCCAAATGTCCCGGAGCGTTGTCCTGCAGCGTTAGAACGTAACGTCCTGTTCGTTTTTTTTTTTACTTCTGGAAAGAACACCTCACTGAAGCACTCCAACAGGTTACTACATCCATCCAAGATTTCGCTTGATTGAATTAAGGAGCTGGCCAATGTCGGTCCTTAATGCAGGCTGGCTCTTTGGGTTTTCCGATCAAGGCGCAAGGAGTTTTTAGAGTTCCGGTTGCGTTGGCAAAAACAATCGGAGAAAATCGATCTTTCGCCTCTTTCTTTTTGCCTCTAGTGGTTGAAATATCCTTGTCTGGAATAAGAATACTACATCTTGAAAGCAATCGAAAACACAAACCGGTCTCGTCCATTTTGTAGACATTAACAGGGTCATATTTTGCAATAATCACGTAAAGGTTTTCTAAAGCAACTAACAATTCCAGATTGTTCTTGTTGAACTCTGCTCCCTCTCCGAGAAGAAGAATCTTCTGCAATCTACGCCGAACTCTGAATCGACTTAGCCATTGCCAAGATGCCTTAAAATATGATTTCGGAATTGAGAGGCTGGAAGCAGTGCTTTTCGTATTGGCTATGGCGAGGAATGGTGGTATAGGAAGGCTGGCACCACGCATGCTGTCGATCCAAACAAAAAGCACGTCCTCAAGCTCAATAAATCGTCCAGCTGACGCTCGAAAAGTCTTGTCCTTAGCCTCTCCAGTCATCATCAGGGCATATCGATCTTGAATCGCTTCAAGGGTTCTCCCGAATCTTTCGGGTGGCGCCTTCACTGACGTCGCACTCTCGCGCTATGGCCCTCGTACTGGGAGCAGACGCTTTGCTTCGCTTCGAGATGATTTCGCAGCGCTGAGACTCATTGAGGCGCTTGCCGTTTGGATTCTTTGACATCGTAGCAAAATCGAAGCTTTAAAGAACGGGATAGGCTTAAAGAATGAGACAGGAAAAATCAAAGGACGAACAGAAAGCGGAAACAGGGAGACGCGAGGAAAGTCAATAATAAACAACGCACAGATGTTGAATGAAACCGTCAGATTACGCGTGCGCGTCGCAATACACACCATGCTGCCCGGTACATGCAAGCGCTCCGGAAAGTGCGCGGCACACCAAAAAGTACGCAACTAACGGCTAAGTACGCACAAAATTCGCCGGTTCAAGTTGCGTACTTAAACGGGTAAATACTGTAATTTCAGGTCTTCCGGCTGGTGCTATAGGGTGACTCCGGTTGGTGCTAAACTCGTCAGGGGTTTATGTGATTCGTCTTTTGTGTGTGCTTATGTGTGCAGACACCATGCCTGCTGCCACTAATCATATTTGCATACAGACACTTCCCATATCACCACTAACCATGTTACGCTTGTTGTCATTGAGCATGCTATCATTAACCATTCAACCAAGCTTCCTTTGCAGCACATGTAAAGTGCCTAGAAAGAGATTAAGTTCGCAAAGGATGCTGAACGAATGTAATGATAATGGTATTAATATAATAATAATAATAATTCACTTGATAAAGCGCCTTCAGAGAACTTAATCTCTCTCTAGGCGCTTTACATTTGCTGTAAAGTGAAATGCAATGGAATGGTAAGTAAAATCATGCTTGAAAGTAAAATAATTATCCTCATCCGTTGCCTGAATTCCTCCGGGCCAGACATTTTAGCCTTTCCCAAATGTATAGGCGATATTCATGAATCAAACTTATTTTTACAAGCTCGCGTAGGATCGCACGGATTTTCCGCCTGCAATAGTCGTGCGCCGATCGTTCTGACCTTTCCTCTGACCTTTCTTCAGACCTTTCTTCTGACCGCTCTCACGATTAAAATATAGCAAGCCAGAAGGGACGCATTTCGGCAGATCGCGTAATCAAAATGAACTTCACGCTGTTTTTAGTTCGACGAACTGGAGCTTAAGTTCAAACTCAAGTTCGAACGGGACTGATTATACCGTCCCCTCACTTTTCGACATCATCGTCGGCGAATTCGTCGTCATATTCTGCGCTCTCGCGGGCGGCGTGCTGATTCTCAGCTACATGTCCATGTGCTCCTGGGTCTACACCGCCGAGCGCCAGATTCGCAGGATCCGGATGGCGTACTTTAAGTCGGTGATGAATCAGCACATGGGCTGGTTCGATACGTATGCGGCAGGAGAGCTGAACACTCGCATGTCAGAGTAAGTGACAAAGTATGTGACACGCTTGCAATCTCTGTGATATGACAGTTAAGATGCTATACCGTAGCTACGAATATCGTAGCTACGCAATACCGTAGCTACGAATGAGTGTTTTTAGGAATCCATTATAAAGCTGCAAGGATTACAGTCTAATCGCATTCATGCCCGACAATCCTGCATTCATCTTTGTCCGCCATTTAACCACCCATTCCTTGTTAGTTTTCATTAGCCATCCATTCATCGTTGCTGCATTTAAAATGGAGGAGTGGTACATTTGAGACGGTGTAATATAGTCTGCCTTTATTTACACCCGGTTTCCGTCTTGAATTTAGGCGCACACGTGAGGGCTAGGTAATTTTTAAAGTATTCTCTAGCTCCACAGAACCAGGTAAGTCAGGCAACCGGAAACCTTCGTATACCGCCCGGCGGCGCTGCAAACAAATTTCACATCCAGATGGCCTTAGATCGCAAGCCAGGTGAAAGGTCACACGAGCTGTCGCTTGGCCAGCGACGATGAAGATGAAGTCAAGTCACGACGCGCCCCGTGTGAGCACACGCCACCTTATCATGTTATCATCGCACGCGGCTACGTCTTGGTTGCTCACCTTGCGGCTGTACTTCCGAACATACACTGAGCACGTAGAGTAAATATGGGAACTAAATAAAAAAAAATTGGAAAAAATGAGAAAAATTTGGAACAAAAGAGAACAGTGTGGAACAAACGAGATCCGGAATAATAATAATAATAATAATAATAATGTGATATTACGCCCCCACAGAACTCAATTTTTTCTAGGCCCTTTACAATGGAGAGCAATTTGGCTATAGTATATGCTTAGCAATCGCAGAGAACAAGAAATAAAAGAGAATGATGAAAACCTGCCAAAACTAAAAAAAAGCGATGTCGAGCTTAATAAGAGCAAGATACTGAAGATAAAAATCTGCGTGGCGTTTTTCGAAGCTCAAACAAGCATCAATTAAGAAACAACTAACGGTAGTTACAAGGGAGGACTATTTGTCCTTCCTCATTTAAAGCCTAGTATTTACAGTCTACGTTTTAGACTGCGACGACGTTAGTCTCCAGTAATTCTTTTATGCAAGCTAGAAATTGTTAAAGCACGCGTGTACTACTTGTCCGAATAGGGGCTTATCTTCCAGAGCCAGCTGTTGGATATCACCAAGTGCACATCGCACAGAATCGACGGAGAAATCATGAACAACTAGTCATAGTCTGTGTTAGGAGCACAGCCGGAGACGAAAAACTATGAGAGACTGATAAAACCAACGGCGAACATTTAAAGCTTTCACAAAAATGTGTTTTTCCAGATAATAGTTGATTTAATTTTCGATGAAATTAGGAAAGTTTGATATCTTTTTCTTGTAAACTCTAATAAGAAGGGTTTCGATACATTTGGTAAGAACTGCAAGATGACTGCAGCCTGTAGAGCTCAAGCTAGTTTGATTGGTGCGCAGAGATTAAGGTCGAAGCAAAGAGGGAGG
Organism: Cristatella mucedo; assembly: GCA_009760855.2. NCBI lineage: Eukaryota > Metazoa > Bryozoa > Phylactolaemata > Cristatellidae > Cristatella > Cristatella mucedo. Next base: position 2,162,473 of record WPIO01000055.1, read on the forward strand.
GATCTGTGATTTTTCATGGCAATTGGCTTGTAAGCTTTTATTAGTACATTTGTGTAGCACCCTAGACAAACTGTATTCACATTAGAAATTAAAATAAGCTAAACAAAATATCTACCCTTTAAGGATTAAGCGTGCACAATTCCAGAAAACGTAATTCAAACCATAGTAGGATGTTTGTATAGCAACTTAAGAGGAACAGATCTCTTTACACTTTATGTAGGTTACAATAGAAGCATGGCACTTAGGCTAGTGACAGCATGACCAGTCTCAACTTGCATGAGCACACACAAAAGAATTCACACAGACCCAGAAAAGGCTGTGAGAAGCTGATAGGTTTATGGCTTCTTCTAAATGTCCCCAAGTCGGAAGGCAATGCGAAGACGGGTTGAAGTTCCAGGCTTTGAGAGTTTACGAACTAAACGTAAGATCCCCAAAAGATTTGAGGTAATTTAGAGGGAAATAAAATACGATTCAAGTCAGAAAGCTTTTGGCGCGATGCCTAGCTAAATGGGAAGCAGCGCGGATTGATAGGCTGAAAAGGGAGATGATGGAGATGATAATGATGCCTAAACGCGAGTGACGGAACCTTGAGATCGATTGGCTGCTAAAATCCTATGAGAAGCGGATCGGTTTTTAGTCAGTCTACAGAGAGTTCCGGGCCTGTGGAAGCGTAGGTAAAACATGGGGAGCTCTCTGAAGGAGCAACAGAGCTAGCGGGTAAACCTTGGCTCCATTGCAGCAGAGGTTTCTTCAGACCACAGGTAAGACTTAAGGACGAGACTTGAGACTTAAGACCAGACTCTGACGAGGGGTAGCCGAAAAGAAGGAAGGTTTCTTCAAGTACGCGCCAAGGAGCAGGCTACAAAAAGTCCGCTTTCAGAAGTCTAGATCTGATGACAATCTAGCTAGTTTAAAAGACTTCCTCTTCATCTACAAGACTTTCGTATGTACACCCGGAAGCTTAGAAAAGTCTTCTCTATTTACTCGTGCAACCAAAGTTCTGCCAATCAAGTTCCAAAATATTTTTTTTAAGACTGCCAATAATTTGCTCGTCAACTCTGAGAGGTCCCACACCCTGGATTCGGTAGCGGTTCGGCCAAAATGTTTTCCGCCTTCTTCGTTAAAATAGTAGAGCATATTCGTGCCCTCATAAATATACCTCAGAAATAATACAATTTTGAGGAGGTGCAACCTTTGAACCTTTATAAAGAAAGTGTCTGAAATTTCTGTAGACAAAGTAGCCGCCCTTATAAAGTCTAATACTAAGAGCGCGTCTCCTGAAGACCTTATGCAATCCCATAGCTGTCTTCACTGACAGGAACAACTTGGTCTAGCCATAACTCAGGTTTTGAATGCTTCTCTAGATCATGGGTTGGACCAAGTCATTCAAATCGGCCATCGTTTGACGAACAATTAAAAAGCCTGGATGGAATATCTAGAGGTTCTGAGAAAATATCTCTCAGGTTCCATTCTTCCCTTTTTTGCTGTCAATGATTCTCTAAGAGATTGTCACTCAACGGCTCGTGTGGCTCAAATTTCAGTCGGAATTTACGCGAAGCCGTTCCACTGAAACTGTTCTCCTCCGTATGACCAACAACTTTCTAATAACTGATGATGATAACACCCATTCAGTATCTTCCGTAACACAGTAACTAACTCAGTAACACTCCGTAACACACGCTCAGTCTTTGTGGATCTGTCGAGCTAAACACGAAGATACACTTCAGCGCATCCCGGGTAAGTCGAAGCAAAAGAAACCAAGAGCAACAACAAATAGAACAAGCGACAACAAGCTTTGCATCGCGCTGGTGAGTATGGCTGCTCATATGAAGTCAGCGGTAGCAGGTGAATATAGAAAAATAACTATATATATATATATATATATATATATATATATATATATATATATATATATATATATATGGGTCTTATTTTAAGATCTAGCAACGTAACCAAAGATGGTTTTATTTGCGCGACGCTAAGGAACGAAACTGACTTTAGCAATACCAGTCTACGATAATTGACAGTTGGTAGTGCACAGTTTTGATTGTCAGTCACGGCTCCGTATTTCTCAGTTTTGCCTCGGAGGTTTTTCGTGCGCGTACGCATTTGCGTCGAGATCAGTCGTTATATTTTAATATTCTATGCGTTTTTATATGTGTTTCTAGTGACCTGGACCGTCTTCACGATGGTTTCGGCGACAAAATGGCCACGTTTCTTCAGTGGATGACGACCTTTGTCGGAGGATTTTGCGTCGGATTCATCGAGGGCTGGCAGCTCGCGCTCATAATCCTGGCCGTGTCACCTTTGTTGGCCGTCTCGTCTGCCGTCATGGGCCGCGTCATGCGCACGTTCGTGCAGAAAGAGCTCAAGGCCTACGCCAAAGCCGGCGGCGTAGCCACCGAAGTCCTCACGGCAATTCGCACCGTGACTGCGTTCGGCGGTCAAAGCAAGGCTGCCAACAAGTAAGCGCGCGCGCGCACAGCTGCCTCGTCCGCCGTCGCTGCGGTCACTCGACTGTTCGCTCTGCGAAGCGACGTGACAACCCTCACGCTTTGGCTTTAGTTTCACCTCCGGTTGGGCATTGTGGGTCTATCGCTGGCCTGAGGCTCGCACCGAACAGGCGTGCTGCGGGGCGTCTCTCACTTTCCGTACGAGCTGCAATGACGCAGCGAAGCCGCTGGCGACCGTCGACGGGCAAGAGATTACAAGGAAGCGAAGGATAAATCACCCACCCGCTAGGCAGGAATCGGCTGAAACCTGGGCCAAATAAAAAAAGGAGCAAGGACGCAAGAGACCAACACAAAAGGGGCTAAGATCAAAGATAAAAGATGAAATAAAAGATAAAAGATAAAAGGGACCTCACATGTACTGTTCTCCTCCTCGTGAAATGCCTCCTTTTACTGTTGCCCTGCATAAGTTATTTTATGTGCCCTGAGCCTCAGGTCCTATCTGCTTATGCACCCTTACTACTGTTAGGCTCCCCAGCAAGAGGTCCGGCATTTGATCAGATTCAGCAACTTCGACCCTAGTAAACCCAGAGCCATTCCAATCACCAAGATATGAACGACGGTGGCAGACGACAAGTGGCGGACGACACGGTGGCAGACGACAAGTCCATATAGCGAAACTTCGAACCTTGATAAAAAAATAAAAATCAAATGTTAATCATTCACAATTTCCAGCAATCTAAGTGAAAAAATAAAGCTGCCAAGCCGGTCTCTACATTTGCGACATCACTCCAAAGAGTCAGCATATCTTCGGGTGCAGCATAGCTTCGACTCTAATAAACCTCAAATTCCTTTGAGACTATGCCATCAGCTCGTATGCTCACAAAGCCTGGAGCTCACTACCAACCGACATAATGGCATACACTGACTAGACTGCATAAAAAAGAAACTAAAAACTCACGCCTAGGTCCTCGAGAATAATAATAATATAATAACAATAATGCACTTGATAAAGCGCCATCAGAGAACTTAATCTCTTTCTAAGCGCTTACATTTGCTGCAAAGTGGAATGCAATTGAATGGTAAGTAAAATCATGCTTGAAAAACAAACAAAATGAATAATATGGTTAGGGGTGACGTGCACAGGGTCAGCATGTAAATGTGGTTAGTGGCAGCATGCACAGTGTCAGCACGCATAAGCAAATCAAGGGCGAATCGCAGGGACCCACTAAATGCTGTACTAAATAGGTGTGTTTTTAAGTTCCTTTTAAATGTGGTCAGGTCAGGGGATGTTCTGACGCAGGTCGGGAGAAAGTTCTAGGCTTTGGGAGCATACGAACTAGATGCACGTAACGATATATTCGAGAATTCGTTTCATCCGTGGGCATTGTCCTTCGCGTGCGCATCTGCGCTGACGGTGAGCATGTTATATATAACTAATAAATTAAGAAAATTCTTATTTCAAAATAGATAAGCACCTAGAAAGAAATTAATTCTATGGGCGCTCTATGCGAATGCAGCAGCATTATTACCATGGTTCATTTTTGTTTAAAAAATGTCGATCAACTTCTGAGTAATTCTAAATTTGCGTTCAAATCGTAAATTAACATTAGGCACGCAGCTAACGTGACTCTTAAACTAAGAATAATAATGCTTTCGCGACAGAATTTTGCTCGTGTCGCCTTTTTAAACCCGACGTGATCGTCATATATATATATATATATATATATATACATATATATATCACATATATATATATATCACATATATATATCACATATATAACATATATATATATAACATATATGTATATATATATATAACACGCATATATAATATATATATATATATAACATTTATATGTAACATATATATATATATATATATATATATATGTATATACATATAACTCGTTTGTATAGCGCCCTAAGAGAACATAATCTCTATTCAGGCGCTTCGGGAAGCAGCATGCCTCAAAAATAACGCAGAAGTTTAAAGGGTACCAAGTTTACCCTTAAAGACATAAAAAGCTTTTTCTATGGGTTCAAGACTTTTTTTGAAACTCTTTCACAGTTTTACGTAATGGCGTCACTTGCTTCTTCTGCTGCAAATCAGAGCAACCTCTTTCTATTCCTCATATTCTATTTCCTCTATGCTAATTACTTCCCCCGATTTATCTTTGCTGCTTGAGATTACGGCCGCTTATGGCACGGTGGCAGCAGCTTATACTTGAATGCATTTAAGGTGACTCACTAGAATGCTCTGAGAGTGACTCGTGGGCGTAACTGCTTGTACCTCGGCGCTTGCATAATAATTAAAAATTATCCTGCATATGAATTTGCACACGTATAATATTATCTGTATATATATATATAATTATTTATTCGAATACAGGTGTATGTATACACGTGTTTCATTAATGCATATATATATATATATATATATATATATATATATATATATATATATATATATATGCGTGTGTGTGTTTGCATGTATGTGCGAGACCCTATGTGTGTGTGTGTGTGTGTGTGTGTGTGTGTCTGTGTGTGTGTGTGTGTGTGTGTGTGTGTGTGTGTGTGTGTGTGTGTGTGTGTGTGTGTGTGTGTGTGTGTCTGTGTGTGTGTGTCTGTGTGTCTGTGTGTGTGTGTGTTTGTTTGTTTACGCCTGCATTGAAGCCAATTGTTCGAACGTGCTTATCAAATTTCATTCAAGCTAGTGCAATCTTTTTCAGGTACAAAGGATTTTTGGTTGAAGCTAGTCATCAAGGAATAAAGAAGGCATTGCTGGCAGGTATCATGGGCGGAGTCATCTGGATACTGGTCTTTTCCATGTTCGCACTAGCCTTCTGGTATGGAGCCAAACTTGTACGCGAGGACTGTCTGGACACCGGCGTCGTGCTGCAGGTACTACGCTTCATAGATTGTAATCCTTCGCACGATGAACGAGAATGCTTCTCCTCTGCTGCCGCTCTGATTATCGAACAGATTTTGTAGCGCGGTGCAATGACAAGCATTACACGAAAGCTCCACGGAAGTGAGCGTGTTATGGGCGTGTCATGTAATGGGAGTGACAAGCATAACACGAAAGCTTCACGGAAGCTCTCTCTCTCTCTCTCTCTCTCTCTCTCTCTCTCTCTCGCATGCCCTTTGAACTGTCTGCCACGTGCCGCTCGCTCGGTCGATGCTTTCGCCGTTGCGAGTTGGTCGCTTCATGTCGCGTGTCGCGCTGCAAATGCTATCTATGCGTGTCTGTCGCGTGACTCACGGAAGTTTGCTTCTTTTCTAAAGCGCGCCCGCGCGATTTGCACATCTGCCTCCAGGTGTTTATGGGTGTCTTTATTGGTTCAATGTCTTTTGGCAACGCGGCTCCATTACTGGAAAACTTTGCAAACGCCAGAGGAGCGGCCGCTGAGCTGTTCGATATAATCGATAAGGTGCGTCACGTGCTCACCGGCGCTTGGTTTTCTTGTTCTTCGAAAAGTGCTCGATCAAGTAAGCTCGCGTTCGTTCATTCATTATTCATTATTATTATTACTATTAATATTCATTATTCATTACTATTATTCATTATTCATTATTCATTATTCAAGCTCGCGTTCATTCATTCATTCGCCTATTCAAATATTAACAGGCAAAGTGAAATCTGATCTAGAATATTTTCATAATGAATGTTCAATTGTAACTTGCCTCCTATTGTTCAAAGAAATCCAAGATCGATGGCTCTACTGGCGAAGGTGAGACTCCGCAGCACTTACATGGAAACATCGAGTTTGAGAATGTGCGTTTTGCCTATCCAGCCAGACCCGACGTCACGGTAAGACCATTCTTACTTAATAATAAACTTTATATCTATTTCCAAGATTTAATTGCTAATTTGTAGCACGAGGGAGTCTGTTTTTGTAACCAAATCCAAGCACTGGCTTAGAAGGGATCACCGCACTACGGTTTAGTTTCAGTTTCAATGGGGATTTAGACCCGACAAAGGTCGATTTTTTTTCACTTTAAAGAATTTGTGCAGCTTGATGCCATAATTTGGGGGTGCAATACGCCTCAGTAAACGGCAGGAGAAAGCTTTCTTTATTTTGTTGGAAATATCTCGACCGAGAACTAATCATTATACTTTAATGTGTATCTATACCAAATAGAATAGATTGAAAAATTAGAGAGTAAAAACGTAGCTTCAAGAACAAACTATGGTCATTAACAGGAGAAATAACCAACCCCAAATTGCATTCGTGTATTGCATTCGCGATCTAAGTTAAGTCAGTGTGTCACGTTGAGCGTCGTTATTTTAGCTTTTCCAGTGGCGATAAGCATTTACATCTGTATACGTGCCAAATTTGTGCTGATGAAAGATTTGCCACGGGACTTTGATTAATTGAATTCCGTTCCCTAGCTAACAGTGTTATAACAGCAGTGATCATTGACTTGTTCACGACTTCGAAGAATTATAAGATTGCAATAGCTCATTGCGTGACTCTCCTTACTTACTTATATCAAACATTTTTATTCGACAACTTTACTGTCAAAATGGCACGCGTCTTAACGCACCGGAAGCGCTCCGACTCAATCATTACGCTCGTACGACCCTATGAATTTCACATTTCAATCAATCGAAAAATGAAATCAAATAGGACACGAGAAGGGACAAAAAACCAGTAGATGGGAAGCTGAAATTCTTGTATTGCAAACGAGGAGAACTTTCTCCTTCATTTAATTTGTCAGTGCAGTTTAGGTTTTCTATTCAGCATTCACAGTACACTTGCTGAATGGAGACCGTGCAAAAGTCCAAGGTATCGTATTCCATGGTTAGAGCTCTCGCTTTTGAAGAGTATATGAGTCGTTTAGAAGTTTGAAAGTGTGATCCACGCAAATACTAGCACTCGTTCTGCCTACTTTTAAAAACCAGCACGAAAGTCGGACGCGAATTCTGAAACGGCAATAATACAGCATGCACATCTTGTGCAACTAATTAAAAACTGTGGCACCGCTGCACGTCATGTGCAAAAAAGACCAATCTCCCCCTAGAGACATTTCGAGTTCATTTACCGGTCATCTGGTTTCGTCACGATTTTCGCATTTTCCAAATCGTGACTGGCTAGAATGCTTTTACGCTAAGCCGTTGTTGTTTTACCCGCAAAAAATATGGCGAACATTTGGTTTGCGTTTGGCGAGTTCACGCCAGTTTGAGATTTCAATTCGGTTGCAGGCGCGTAGCCGCGCGGTCTATTTTTAGATCATGACCGACACGTCCCTCTGTATAAAGCCCGGCCAAAAGGTGGCGATCGTCGGTCCGAGCGGCTGCGGCAAAAGTACGCTCGTCCAGCTCGTTCAGCGATTCTACGATCCGCTCGACGGAAGAGTGAGCATTCTTGACCGCAGCTATTTCTCGCGGCCACCTTTAGCTGACGCGGCGGCCAGAACCGCTGAGTCCGCTTTGCTGGCTGCTGCTTTTGCTCCTTCTTCCTGCCGAGCCCTTCCGCTGAGCGACATCTCGGTGATGGCGGACAATGAATAGGGGAAAAGGCGAAGCGCGCACGAGCGCGCATTGAGCGGCCCCAATCCACCGGCTAATCTTCCTCTGCTGCTTTTGCCGAATCCGAGTTTGATCGATTCGCCGCGTGCAAGAGCTCACCTCAGAGCCGCAAACAGACGCACACAGCATTTCCGGCGTGAGTTGCCCAGAGATGCCGCCGTTCTTGACCGCCGCCGAACTGGCCGACGCTTCGCGGGAACGAGCTGCAACGTCAGTTTTAGAAGGCAAGAATGCAGAGAAACAGTCAGGCGTTTGAGAAAGAGCTGCACGTGCTGCTCCTGTCAAGGCCCGACGTTTGCGAACGACATCTAGCGACGGCTGCTCTAGCGAGTCGCACGAGTCCAAGGTGAAGGTCGGCGATGAATTACAAAAAAGAGCGACGCCCAGTAGCCCAGGGTAGCGTCCGGTGGGGGGGGAGGCAAAAATCAACCTACCGGAAGTGCTGCACCTAGACTAGACGCTTCCGGCGGCAGTATGCAGGTGGCCCGGCGACCGGCCATTCATCTCATCGATTCGGGATCTCAACATGGCCGCGCTGCAGCAAAACTGTAACGAAAAAGAGTGAATAAGGAATGCGACGTAATGCATATTCGTCTGTATCTCACAAAGGCACAAAGACTGTGTGGGTATGTATGAAGGAGAGTCTTCTATATAATCTACTACATGCCATATCTGCATGTTGATCTTGTGCATGTAACACCTAGCAATATTATGCTGGAGGACATTGCGAATGTTGATACTAATCATTTGGCCATGCTCTCTTCATAGCATCTGTAAAGTGCCTAGAAAGAGATCCAGCTCTCTGAGGGCGATATATAAATGTATTCTAATTGTTAGTAGTATAGCGCTCTCGAAGCCAAAGCGGCTTTCGGTACGCATGCTTTAGCCAACAACAAACTGTAATTGCGGCTGATTAAGAAGCCTCATTTACAGACGCGTAACTTCAGAAGAGCCTTCAGCAGCAGCTGTCTCCCTATTGGTTGCATCTAGCCTTCAGCAGCAGCTATCTCCCTATTGGTTGCATCTAGCCTTCAGCAGCTGTCTCCCTATTGGTTGCATCGGGAGAATAAATATAAGCTGCCTGCCACAGAACTGGAACCCACAATCTGTATCGCTCAGTGTGAGCGTCTGGTACAACAGCGCTAATAACCAGAGGGCCGCGTGCCAAACTAGCTACTTCAGACGGTAATAGATTACCACTATGAGATCTAGAAGTCATAGAAAACATTACATTTCAATGGTGCACTTACAGGCAGGCACGTATTTTTGAGGAGGCTCTTTTTTGAGGAACTCTTGTAATGCTGACCCCTGCAAGGCTGACCCCTGTAAAGGCTGACCCATGGAAGGCTCGTGAATCGTGTCCGTTTGGTGCATACGTGCTTAAAATGGTGCTGAATGAGCTCCCCTTCGGGTCCTACGGATCGCTGAATGAGGCGGAGTCCAGGTTCCATGGAATTCAGGTAATGAAAAGTTCGCCGATTCGGACCAACTGCAGCTGTGAGCGTGCAGGCGGTCCAGATGAACGGACGACTGTGCGACCTCGTCTTAGATGCACGATTTTCTAACAGCTCTTTTTGGTTTTTGGCTGTCAGCTCTGATAAAGTAGCCTGCGGTTAGGTCAAATTCAAGAATACAAAGAGAATGTTTGATGTTAAGGCCAAGGTCAAGGCACAGTACGACGATACGGGAAAGGTAACTGCTTCAACTATGGGATGCTGCAAGCTTGCCTGGCGTGACTGCTTAAAAAATGGTATACAATAATGAGGATGTCAGCAAATTTATTCGGTCGTGCGATGCTGATCATACCTTGCTTTGTACAAGCACCATTGCTCACGCACGCACTCTTCCACTCATGAGTACTCGTTAGCGGAGTCCCCGTACTCACTCCGTAACGGATGGCTTTAGAGCGCTTGTTATCCAAGTTTTACCTTTTAGGTAAAACTTGACGGAAAAGATCTGCGCAGTCTCAACATTCGCTGGCTTCGCAGTAACATTGGCGTGGTCGGCCAAGAGCCAGTATTATTTAGCGCCTCTATCGAGGAAAACATTCGCTTAGGCGGAACGAACGTGAAGGAGGAGGACATTATACGAGCGTGCAAAGCAGCTAATTGCTATGAATTCATTATGCAACTTCCGCAGGTACGTTTTACGGCATACGCACTAAGTTTGCTGCTTCTCGTGGTTTTCGTTCGTAATTTGGATTGTCCTCCCTAGGACTTCCCAGGTCAGCTGCGACTGTTGGCTCGCGTCGGCGGTCGGCGCGCTTGGAATGATCGCCACCTGCTTCTCAGCTTCGCTCGCCGACCTGAATATCCTTATTTTCTACTGGCTAAAAGCTAGTTGCTCAAGCCTCTTTTCTGATAATGCACCAGCGACACATTTCAATCTTATCCTTTTTCTCGTGGCCTTTACTCAAACTTTGCCTTTTCAATTAGGATGGCGATGCGTTTGAAATATGCTTTCCAGACCATCGCAGATACATCTAAGGCCTCAATTCTGGTGAGATACAAGGACATCCATATGTTTATGGAGCCCTTTTTTATTACGTGATCACACTAGTAAATCTTACTGTAATGACATTCAATCAAATTGTCATGGAAAACGTACAGCGTACGGAGTAGCCAAACGTACAGCGGCTCTGTATTCTGCGAGTGTCGTTGATCACTTGACGCAATCGCCGACCCTGGGCGTGCATCGATGCATTGATAAATCACAAGTGGCAATGTTTCCTTATTCGCAATTTCCAGTAACATAGTACGCGTATTCCTAATCGATCCGAATGGGAAAGACTAACAGATCATTGTAGCCGCTCGTGCGACGAGACTATCTTTAATACAATGTGTACTGTTCCATTATAGATGTATGAATGCACTCAGGAAATCTAAATTTCTTTTCATTAAACCTATCTGTTATTAGTTCTTAGAAATGAAGAGTAACAGCTATGCGTCCCCGAGGCGATTAGGCAAGGCAGCTGACCATTTTACATAAGGCGGTGCGGTAGCCGGAACTGGTAGGGAGCTGGCAAGTGTCGGATAAGTAGCGGCGGAGCCAGATAGGAGCATGTGGCATTTACCCTCTACAGCCGGAAGCGCCCCGGGCCCATATTCCTACGCGTCCCCCCCCCAGGAACTGACGTCAACCAAACGAATTTACGTCTCAATTACACACGATTAGCAACAGGCAAGTACGGGTTGAATAAACAAAAATGTTTTTTTTTATGCTTTAATTTAGTCCTTAATTACCGCTCTAGTCCTGCCCACATGAAAGTTTAGCGGATTTTGACCCCTAAATAACATCTTTACAAGTATTGCCCCCTAGATGAAAATCTTGGATCCCTCGCCGCCACTGTATATGCACTGAATGTAAATGCATGTAAGTGAGTATGTAAATGAGCCCCCCCCCGTGACCAGCCCACGTCAGTTCGTACCTGCGGCGATGAAGGAAGAGGGTTTCCCATAATGCAACAGTAACTGGTGCTGCACTCAATGAGTCACAGCAATGGCAGCAGGTCTTTGTGCCGAGTATCGCAGGAAGGAATCGGCCGCTCAGCGAATCAGCGAGTCGGTCGCCTCAATCTAATCTAAAATCTATCGCCTCAAGTGGGTGCACATCAGCCTTTTTCCGGTATGTCACCAACAGGCTGCAAGCATCTGGCCGACTCGTTTGCATCCAACATCTGCAGCCGACGTATCGAGGGGGATAATGCACTAACTGCACTAACTTGAAGCATCTTTTGCTGATCACCCGCTCCTTCCATCATTAGCTCACTCGGTGCATCTGCAAGAGGATAAAAATGGCGTCGAGACCGCGAGCCGATCGAACTGAGTCACTTGCCGTTTGCTTAGAATGCTGAGAGAACTACACCTCTATCTAGGCACTTACAACAGGTCCATTTGTTAAGCGGCAGAACAGCCTTCACGGCTATCACCACCGCTTGCAGTGGTCCATTCAGGATCGCCCAGTGCAGGATTTGAACCCACGACCCACGGGTCGTGAAGAGCGAACACCTTAAGGAGGCGTACATGATGCGTACGCGTAATTGCCTCGCGGCGCACATTAAGGGCACCAGGGACGCTTCCCGGATTTGCGTGAGGCATTCTTTCGAAGCCTCGTGCGCTCGTCGTCGCCGCGGTTACGTTCGCGACGTTCTGCTAATGGCGGAGGACGATCGGTGGGCAAATTGCAGAAACTTCAGACGCTCGTCGGAGAGCGAGGCGCTCAGCTGAGCGGAGGTCAAAAGCAGCGCATCGCCATTGCTCGAGCGCTGGTCAGCGACCCACGCATCCTGCTCCTCGACGAGGCGACATCGGCGCTGGACACTCAGAGCGAGCTCGTGGTGCAGGAAGCATTGGACAAGGTACCGTGCAGCACAGCGAGCGTATCGTCGCCCTGCTAATTAAAAACGCTACGATCTCGTACGTATTGTCATTTATATATGTACATATATTATATATAATAATATTATACATTAGGTTATATATTATTAGTATATATATATATATATATTATATACTAGCATATTGTATTATACATATAGATTATATATATATATATATATATATATATATAGTATTATGCATTAGTATTATTTTATATTAGTATTATAAGATATATTATATATATGCGATTCTCTCTCTCTCTCTATATATATATTTATATATACTACACGTGTTGTCGCCCGTGTTCCGCCGTGTTTATCGCTGCAGAGAAATATATACAAACGTACATTTTTTCCTGTTCAGAATAAGAACCGTGCCTAGAAAGAGATTTGGTTTGATGCTGTAAAATCGCGAGCTATCATTGTTTTTCATTTTTGTCATTGCCATATGTCGTGTCAATGCTGGTTTTTGACAGAGAGAAACTGGACTCGCTGAAATTTCTGACCTTTTTCCAAGTTCATAAGTTTAAAGAGTTTAAAGAGTTCTTAAAGGCCGGTGCTTAAACTGCGAATGTATATGGCATGCTGATAAAATGCTTGTGGATTTTGGTGCAGTCATAGGGTCGTACAAGATCACACAATGAGCATTATCTCATAGGTTTTACCTATAATTTCTTATACCTTGCATGGCACACACGTGTTCCCGAGACAGTGTCTCCAATCTTAATCTCGATTCCAGTCGAAGTTTGGTGCACCCTTTTCCTCTAGCCAAACGATCAAGCTAGGAGACACCGCAGGATATCAAGTGACAACTGCTATCCCAGAGGACTAGACTAGAAATCCGGGTATAGTCTAATTAATATCCGCCTGTTACTCCGCAAAAGCAGAGCGCCTACAAAGGTGCTACGCTCGAGGATTGTATACAGAGCACTCAAGGCCTACTCACGGGGCTTTGGGTGCTCTGCGAGTGGACTCTGCGAGCGAGCGCGCGCAGCTCTGTTGCTCTTTGAGAAAAGCAAGAAAAGCGGAAGCGGAAGTTGGTAGCTAGCTTGTACGTATTCGTAGATGCTAAAGCGTCAACGGTCCACTATGGAAGCCAACAGAAGGCCCTCTCGTTCTCCGTCGTCTAGTTCGTCGTCTTGAAGTCGGTGACAGCCAGTCATGCAGAAGTTGATAATAAATAGATTCCTCGAATTCGGCTCGCTGTAAATGTTTTTGTGGATTTTTTCATTGCGAGCTGCTCACCGGTGAAAAGACACGACGAGACGTGAGCTGGTGACTGCTGTGAGATGACAATCAGGAACTTGCGCGACACCTTTTTCCCCAAGGCTTGGAACCTGCCACAAACAAACACATAAAAGAGCGAATAAGCTTTAATAAAGGGCATTCTTCAGCAAGTGGAGTAAAACCAAAAAGTACTGTCGATTTTTCGCCGCCACCTGAATGACCATCATGCAATACGATGCTGTCCAAACGTATGCTGCCGTAAGTGGGGTTTATCTCGTGAGTGTCAGTGATATGCTAGCGGTGCAATGTTGGAGGTTTTATTCTCTTGAATTGGCCAGGCTATTATTGATTTTCTCTAATCGAGCTTCGCATTGTCTCGCGAAAGTCTGTGTTTCGCAAAGAAGTGGCAAAGAAGGGGAATGAAAGGGCGTGGAGCGGCAAAGACGGCCGGAAGCCGTGAAGCGGGCGGTAGAAGAACACGTGACTGAATCGGAGCAAAGAGATCAAAGATAGGCTGGCCGATACTCCGTGCTAAGTGACTTTTAGACCAGAGAAAAATCTTGCAGTCGAGTAATTGGTCTTGCAACTTGAATTAATCCGACTGCTAATGTGGAGCCAGTTAACCTCAGGCAGAAGTGAAGTAACTACATGAAGCAAAAACCAGTGAGTGATCTCACACATGAATGATTAAACTAGGCTCCCAGGTTATATAAAAAATTAGCTTGGAACATGATGGCTACCATTTTCAAATCAAACGCACCTTTTCCTCACGCTTCGCGCCACTGGAAGCTTCGCTGCCTCACTAGTAAGCTGCACCTTTCAAATGCCTAAATTAAACGAGCGACGCCGCCAATCAGAGGTGCCATCATGCGACGGTGGAGGGTTCCAGCCGCTGGAAGGCACGATTACTTCTTGGCTGCAGAGCTACCGCGAGTCCCATGCATGCGTGCACCGATCTGCACCCGATTAGATATCAGCTCGAACAAGTTTGACGCATAGGCTACATCTGGCCTAGCCGCCACGACGAATGCACGGCGGTAGTGCTATGCTTATCGTGTAGACTTTGCACTCTGTGCGAATGTTTTCAGTGCAACGGTTGGGTAGGAAGCAGCTACGTTTACGTTTAGGTGTTGCCTCTGTGAATGGATCGACTTGCGGCCTGGTTTAGATGTATCTCCGACTGTAACTCCACAGAGACCATGCGGGTGTTACGCTGGAAAGTTTTGTATAGCGCACTCACAGCCTAAGCGGCTCTTTCGGTACGCATTCGGTAGCCAGCAGACTTCGTCTCACGCAACAAAGAGAAAGTGGGAAGCATGGCAGAGTCAGAAGAGCAGTTGAGGTAGTGAGTAGCATAGAAGTAGCAGCTCAGGACCGCTGGAAAAGATGTGCCATAGTCGGCAGCAGGAGAGTAGTTATCATTGCTTAAGAATCGTGGAAGCGAGTTTCGTAGTCTATGGGCCTCCAGAGCTAAAGCTTCTGTCGCCAACTGTCTTTAAGCGGAGGATTGGAGCAGCTAATTTATTGTCCACACAGGACCTGAGAGCACGAGGAGGCTGAAACTGCTGCAGCTGCTCAGCTAAGTATGGAGGAGCCAAGCCGCGGTGGGCCTCGTGGGTCAGCGTAAGAACTTTGCTCTGCATTCGTTGATCAACCGGCAGCTATCCTAACTCTTTTAGCAAAGGGCTTACGTGGTCAAACCTTTGGGATTTTCAAGCTAGCCTTGAAGTAGCCATATTCATAGCCATCTGCAGCGCCCTAGTTGCTTTTTTCGGTAGCCCAGCCAAAAGGAAATTACAATAGTCAAGTCGAGACATGTCTCACACACTTTAGCAGTCGTCGAAAGCGAACGTAGTCTTGAGGAATTCCTGTCTGTTTATAAATGCTTCTTCCGTTCACACTCTTAACTTGAAAGGAGAAGTTGATGTGGCTGAAGCACAAAAAGAACGTGACGTTTTTCTAGGCGAGCAAAGGTCGGACGACTATTATTGTTGCTCACCGACTTTCCACGGTCAAGAACGCGGACGTAATATTCGGTCTCAAGGACGGCGGCGTGGTCGAATTCGGTACCCACGGCGAGCTCATGAAGAGACAAGGGCTCTACTACTCGCTGCACATGATGCAGGTACATTACATTAATTCGCGCGCCATCCCCGCTACGAACGGACGCGCGTGCGTCGAGTACAGGTCGTTAAGCTTTTGTTCGCTGGAGACCGGGAGCCTGCGAACTAGGAGCTGTCGGAGCGTGTGACCTTACTTTCAGCCCGGGAAAGCCGTTCAGTCGACGACGCTTCTCGATACCACTTTATGTTTTCCTTAGAAAAAGAGGAAATCAGAGGACGTGGAGGAGGAGGAGCAATCGGACGACGAGGAAGCGAGGGACCGCACTACGTCATCGGCGACGTCATCGTCTCAGCAAGACAGCAGCGAGCAGGGCGAGAAATCACTTCATTTCCGCAGAAGCCAGAGACGATCCTCAGAGAGGGATTCTCAGAGGCCGAGTCAAGGCCGAGCATTTTCCAGAGCCGGCTCTTCTCCAAGCGAACCAAGCCAGAATGGCGGCGGCAGCTTCATTCGAGCCAGCATACGGAGCATGCAGGCAGGAACGAAGGCCGCGCTGGACGCCATGCAGAACAGGCCAGTAGACGCTGACGAGCTGGCAGCACAAGACGGCGGCCAAGACAAAGTAAACGCTCGCAGCTGCTAACGCGCAGAAATCGAAGCGATCGCCGCTCACCGCTCAAGTATTCGTAGCTATTCATCAAAGACCGTGAGCTCAGATGATCAGACAGCACTAGATTATGGCTTCGTGGCCATTAGCCTTTCGAAAGTGCAGATCGGCACCGCGGAGTGTTGCTGCCTGCGCGGTGCTGACTTCTTTTTTTTGTGCATCTGTTTTGCGGACTCTACGGGAGAAAATAAGGGTTGAGGTAAAAAAATTCTTGTTTACATTCAAATTTACTATTCCTTTCCCAAATTAGGGAAGACCTTCACAAAATGCAATCAAGCGGTACAGTGCTCGCAGTGCTCATGACTAAGTTCTCGGGCTCGTGTCGGACAGCAGGCAATATCTAATTTCCTGTTACCTGATGGGCTTTAGCAGCTAAGGCTAGTTTGTTGCAGTAGCTCTGCAAATGAAGCTACTTCATCATCATATCTGCTTTTTTACTCGCACTTTATATAAATATATCTTAAATTGTATATACAATATATATATATATATATATATATATATATATAGTTTATTTGTGTAGCTTCCTAAGAGTACTTAATCTCTGTCAAAGCTCCTCACATATGCCGCAGGGCTCGAGTTCAAGAGCTCGGATGTCAAATAAATTCACCCGAGAAACTTTAATAATGCTGTCTACAACCTTGTATCAAATCTAAAGCGCCGCTCGTCAGTTGTAGAGTAGGGTCTGCGACAAGGAACACTTAAAAGATCAAAAAGTAAAATTTTAGAAAGGTTAATCTATTAAAAAGTGTTTTTTTCACTGAAAGACTTTCTTCCAGTTTTTTTTTACTGTGCTTCACCGATTGTGAGTCATTCGTACGTAACATATGCGCAATAAGTGTGTCGTTTGTTGCTAGACACTCGCACTACAGAGACCACGCATTTAATAGATTATAACCGATTGCTTAAGTCGAACTCTTTCGTCATCTGGTTATATTTCCCAGTGCTGCTCTGTTGTGGCACTCACATTTAGGTCAATTTCTTCTTTGGCTCCAGCCTACTTATCAGGTCTACTGATCAACAGATCTACAAATCAACCACACTTGCATGCTGACCCTGTGCATGTCACCCCTAACCATGTTATTCATGTTGTTTATCAAGCATGATGGTACTCACCATTCAATCACATTTCCCTTTGCAGCAAATGTAAAGTGCATATAAAGAGATTGATTTCTCTGATGGTGCTTTATTAAGTGCATTATTATTATTATTACTGCCCCACCAGGCTAAGCATCGTTAGGAATCTAATTGTTTACCTATACCTCGTACAAACTCAAATATTTTTGAAAACCGTACCTTTAGTTTGCATGCTCGCAAACCTGGAACTCACTCTCAACTTGCGTCACGACATCTCCTGACTTGAACACGTATAAAAAGAAACTAAAAGCGCACTTATTTATCACAGCACTCAGTGGGTCCCTTTGATTCGACCTTTATTTGCCTATGCGTGCTGACACTGTGAATGCTTCCACAAACCATACTTGCATGCGAGATGCAGACCCTGCGCATGTCACCCCTAACCATGTTATTCTCTTTTATAGAGGATGCTACCTCGTGCTTCCTTTGCAGGAATTGCAAAGCGCCTAGAAAGCGATTGAGTTCTCCGAGGGGGCGCTTTATAAAGTGTATTATTATTATTATTATTATTGCGGGTGTTTTAAATCAACAAGACCTCGGAAAGACGTTTGGGTAAAGCTTTTGCATCAAAATGGCAGTGCATTTAACTCATGCGCACAATGTATGCCTTCAGCTGAAGATGGCCGTGGAGCAAGAGAAAGGCAACGTCGACATTGACAACGTGCAGATGGGGCGCATCTACTGGCTCAACAGGCCAGAGTTGACCTATATTATCGCTGGCTGCACTGCCGCGATGCTGTCCGGCGCTATACAGCCAACGTTTGCGGTTCTGATGAGTGAAATGATTGGGGTAAGTTTCGTGTGCTGAGCTGCTTACTGCTTATTCTGTGGATTCTGTTTCAAACCGTAGCTTCATGTCTGTGCGATCATAGTACTATAGCCTATGCTTACCAAGAGCGTAGTTCCTTCGTTACCTCAGCCTTGCTGCACGATATTGTCGCTCAGTCAGATAAGACACGACGGCTTGTCTATGGCCGGTCAGCGATGGGAGCCCGGCTGGGGACGTAAATATCGTGCCATAAGTTCTGGCGGCCAGAATAGAGAATAATACTAATCAAATAATCGGGTATTGCGGCCGAACTACCGACCAACAAAAGCGAGCAGTATTTCGAAAAAGCATTGACTTTTTAGCAACGTCTCGCTTGGCATCACACGGTACACACACATAAGATACTTATTAAGCGTTACGTCGTTTTTGAAGTTTCTCTTTTATAAATAGTTGTGATACATCCTAATAAATACCAAAAATGAAGTGAGCAGACTATTTCACGTGCCCATTTGTACAGACGTCGACGTACGTGTTTCTTAAAATCTCGCTTAAGCAGGTATTCTCCTTATTGCATCGAAGGTGTAGCTCTAGTTATTTTCGATGGTGGTGATGACAGCTCGGAGAGCATCTTTGAATGAATATGAGATCGAGGTGGTTGTTCTTCAAAATACTCACGCTACTGCAGTAGCCAAGGTCATGGTCAAAGGTTGGCTTTATACAACTTTTCGAATGATCTTTAATAGCGCGCCCGTTGAGGGTTCGAGTCAAGAGGTTACTGTTAATGATGTTAATAATAATAATGCATTTGTATAGCGCCCTCAGAGAACTTCATCTCTTGCATGGCACTTTACATATGCTGCACAGGAAGCGTAGTCAAATGGCTAGTAGTAGCATGCTCAACGACAGCAAACACTATTACTACTCTTATGAAAACGACCTCTTTTTCAGCGTTGAGCATTCGAAATGCTTTCATACATTTAGCATGAAGGCTAAAACACTAATGAAGAGTATAATAACAATAAATAAATTTATAATATATTTATATGACGCCATGAGAGAACGTTCTAGGAACTTCATCTGGGCTAGAACGGTAACACAAATGTTGATCTGAGACGATAGCATTCGTAACTTTAAACACGCACGAGCGCATAAATGACGATTTACATCGGGGTGGGGGCGAAGCATTCGCGGTAGCAGGAGCAGGAACAGGAGCTAGTGCAGGAGCAGGAGCAGGAGCAGGAGCTAGTGCACGAGCTGGTGGCAGGAGCTGGCGGCAGGAGCAGGAGCTAGTGCAGGGCTGCTCATGGAGTCGCTTCGAATGCGCTCAGAGTTTAGGCAGCGACAGTGCGACGTGCGGCTCGAGGCGCTTGGAGGCCTGCAATGACCGGCCTCAATCAGACAAGCGGAGAGGCGAGGCGGGCAGCGGAGTATTTCAGCTGGGGAGGGGGCGAAGAGGAAGAGGAGGATGATTTGGTCTGTGGAATGCGGTGAACATTTGGAGCTGTATAACAATTCGATTCGCCGCCTGACGGGAAGGCACTGAAGATCGGTTGACGGTGGGTGGTAGTCTTTGTGACTTTGGGGAATTGCAGACGGAGACACAATGCATTACATTAAATTAATTTAATGTAGCGCATCTCCGCCTGCAAATCACACATAGCCACCACACAGACAAAGCGGATGCCACGCAGGACGCATTCATCGGTAGCAGAAATACGTCATCTCATGCCACACACGCAGAGAGAGAGAGAGAGAGAGAGAGAGAGAGAGAGAGAGAGAGAGAGAGAGAGAGAGAGAGAGAGAAGCAAATAAGCTGAGTCAGCAGGGCAGTCGATAAAATGAGTAGCATGTAAGTAGCAGCTCAGGTCGGCTGTAGAACATGTGCCACAGTGAAAAGCAGGAGAGTAGCTGTCATTGCGTAAGAATTTTGGAAGTAAGCTCCACAGTCTAGGAACTGCAGAGCAAAAGCATCTGTCGCCAGCGGTCCATAAGCGTAGGAATAGAACAGCTAATTTATTTCCCCTATAAGGCCTGAAGGCACGAGGAGGTAGAAACCAGTGCAGCAGCTCAGCTAGGTGCGAAGTGGCGGCTAAGAAGTTCACGACAGGTAGACTAGTTAGTGTCGAGTTTTGCATAAACAGCAAGCTTTAAGTGAAAAAAACCCGATATTTCTCGAATAGAAATGTCAGAATGAGAGAATGTTGCTGCAAGTTTCCTCTCTCTGGATGACTGTAGAAGACTCGCTGGCCATCTGAGTCTCAGACCATCATTTGCGGTTGCCATTTTTCTTTAACTTTAGAAGAAGAAGGAGCTACTTCACAGTGAAAGGTGTTGTTATTGAGCAGGAAACACTGAGTATAAAAGCCATTAGGCATCAGTTGATTGATCAAGGATCGATAAATCGATAGATCGATAGAGTGGCTTGTAGCCGGTTAACTTGGCGTCGGTGCTGTCTGCATGAAATTTCTTGAGATTTTCACGGAACATTGAAAGGACACCGCGAAATCGGGGCTTGCTTCGAAAAGCATCCGCCTGCTAAAATGTGTCAATAGTTTGCTACATTGCGTCTAAATTAAAGCAATTATCTTTATTTAGTACTCGCTGCATTCAGAGGCCTTGAGCATTTGCATTTTTCGCAAAGCTCAGCTGTTTCAGCGAGCAGACCTCCTCGTCGTTAATGTCATCAGTGACGTAGCTGCCACATTACAGCACAAAGCATCGCTAGGGCTCGTCGATTCTAGCAGAATTTAGTATCGCAGGTGTACCTTTTCAAGCCGAACGCAGTTCAATAAAAAGTGGATCGATAATTATAGTGGTGAAACTGTTATAAACTAGTACACGCAGCTTACTTACGCCACGGCATCCGGCCAAAGATTTTACAGGAAGACTGCTAAAAGAAACTCTTTCCACGTAGCATTCACTTCCTTCTTGCGATCTGCTCTTTATGTGCCTGTGCTGACTGCAATTATGCATGGTATTATTGAAAATAACTTAACGAATCTCCACAAGTGCTCTCTAGCCTAACTAAAGTACCTGGTAAAACATTAATTCTCTCAATCACTAAAGAAAAAGACTGGTGATCAGGTGTGCTCTATTTTCGTAGAGCAAAGCTATCGTAATATCTGTAGCTTGACGCTTAATTGTGAACTACAGACGTGCACATTCATGCGGATTAGAACGCAGAGATTCGGTGAGAGCGCGTAAAAATGGTACTTTAAAGGGCTGAGTTTTTGAATCCTTAAATTACAACATCGATTCCTCAATCGGTGAGCCCGGAAGTAGTACAGCTCCACGCTTCCGACGCTCGAGGAGAAGGCGGCGAAATTCCTTCTTCGGCGCTAAAGGTTGCATGGCGGCTCTGTCATTTGTCGCTCGGCATTTTGAGTCGCGACGACACACTAGATAAGAGGATGCTTTTTCTGACCTCGGAACCGAGGTCGTCGATTCGAATCCTGCGACGGGCGATTCTGTATCGCCGCTGCCAGCAGCGGTGATAGCCGTAAAGGCTCTTGTGTCTGTCTCTACACACAAGAGGCTGTTAAATCGGCTAGTACTTTTTATTTTGAAAGTAATGGATTCATAATTATTAATAATGAAATAGCATCATTATAATTAATTTATAACGTATGTTATTCCGTTTTCGTTAATTAATTTTGAATTTTTATTAATTATATAAGTATTATCATTAATAACTATTATGTTAATTTGTGTGCTACATTGTGAAAATGTGACAGAAATGTCGTATTAACGAATCGCTTTGTTGTGTACTCGCTGTAATCGATGGCATAGGTGCTTTCTCTACTCGTGTTGGCAGACTTTATTTTCAATAAGCAGTTTGTCCGTGCATTTTTCGTGCGTCCCGTCAGTCAGCGAACGTTCGAATTCATTGCTTTGTAGGTCATTGGCCTTACTCTTGATCCGGACGACCAGAATGAGAAAGTTACATTCTGGTGCCTGATAATGGTTGCCGTTGGTCTAGGTTCAGCCGTGACCGTCTTGGTCAAGAATGCAATGTTTGGAATATCCGGCGAAAGGCTGACAGAACGCTTACGCCTTTTGTCCTTTCAGACAATGCTGAATCAGGTAACTTACGTAAACGTTCGCCATACCCGGAGGATAATAGCAACTGATAATGATATAAACTCTTCGATTTTATTAAAGGTTATCAGATAAATTAGAACAAGACGAACTAAATCTGTTTCAAAGAAGACCAGCAGCTGCTTGCCTGCTTCCACGGCTTATATATATATATATATATATATATATATATGTATATATATATATATATATATATATATATTATAGCGTGCTTTGAACCTGACGTTGTCTTGGATACCAACAATGGGTTCGATAATTTTGTGGTAGTATTTTAGTGGTAGTTTAATAGTTTTATTAGTACGGTTTTGGCTTGTCGCGGTCCATGTAGTGGCTTCAAACACTGCACTCCTAAATCTATCATTTCCGCCACACACGGATTGAAAAGCATTAAGGCTAATCTGCCGCTAAATGAAAATTTGGCCGCTAAGCACGTTATCTTTTTCAAATGAAGCAGAGAGCGACTAATTAGGATAATTAATGTTATATCTGCAGAAAAGTATGCTATACGAACTTGAGTTTTTTAAATTTCCTTCTGTCAAGATGCTTTACAATTGGCATCCTTAGTACTAAATTATTCGGTAGAAATTAACAACGTTTTGCATGCTGACACAAAAATCGGGCTGCCTCCCTAAATTATCCCTGTATTATCTTTAATTTCCCGTCCTTCAAGCTTGTCTCTTTATAACGTATGGCTAAATTTGTCACGCTGGTACGGACTAGTCTTCCAGACCCTGCTGACCTAACCGTTGTTCCCAGGAGGCACTGTTTCACATTAAGAAACTATGTAAATACTTCTCTGGTTACCAATGTAGTTCCTTTCCATACGAAGTAGATCAGCTCTTTTCTGCCATTTTCAAGCATGAACACTTGATAAAGTGGCAGCCTAGTAGCTAAGTCATTACGTCATTTCATCAGATCTTGCTGGAAATCTCCAGTCAGGATTAATGGCTAACCGTTCCATGAAACGGCTCTGATCCAGATTTACTATGTATGACCCTCTGACCTTCTAATCAGGCTAAGGCCTATCGGCTAATACTTCTGGATCTATCGGCAGCGTGTGATACTCTTGACAAAACGATCTTCCTTGAATGTCTCGTAACATGCCTATTATTAGCACACTGCTTAGCGGAGTTAGGTCTTACCTGCCTCAGTGAGAAGTGTCAGACTGTAGATATAAATGCTTATCCGTCGTCACCAGGAAAGTGAAAGAGAAATTATTGGTTCCGTTAAGGCAGTTTTGTTTTAGGCTCCCGTCTTTTTCATATTTATACTTCCCCCATTGGCCGATGTCAATGCAAAACACAATCTTGGATATTATTTGTACGCCAAGTACACTCTGTTCTACCTTTGATCCTTTGACCCATCTGTTCTACCTTTGATCATTTCTACCCATATGCTCTACTTTCGATTCTTTGAACTTCGCTCTACCTTTAATTTTTTGAACCCCTTAAAGCCGAGCTTCAAGCTGAGCATGCGACTCGCATCATTTCTTTGCAGCTTCAGCATCTTCAGCTTTCGATATCGGGTGGCCTTCCTGTAGCTAAGCGGCGTTGATTAGAGAGAATCAGCCAGCTTACGGGTATTGCCTGTCTGTCGTGTATCCTGGCTTGTAGGTTGTCTCATCGTGCATCATCACTCCCGTGACGACTTCGCATTCTAGGTGCGCTGTTCCCAAATGGAAAAAGTGATTTGATGAGCACATTTCGCACATTGCACCTAGGAAATCGCAAGGTTTTTCTTGCTTGTGTAAATTAACTTGAATTAGCCCCGGTTACTTTCTTTTGAAATGTTTTCAATATTATTTCAATATTACAGAAAACTTTTTAAATTGAATTAAATCCTAGCTGATTAAACGGCCTCTTTTGTATAGCGACAGAAGAGCCTTTATGGCTATTACCACCGCTTGCAGTGGCGATAAAGAATCGCCCAACACAGGATTCGAACCTATGACCTAGGTACCCATGTCGTGAAAATCAACTGCCTTACCTAGTGTGCCATCACGGCTCACCACTTAATAGTAATAATAATAATAATAATGCACTTGATAAAGCGCCCTCAGAGAACTCAATCTCTTTCTAGGCGCTTTACATTTGCTGCAAAGGGAAATGCAATTGAATGGTGAGTAATATCATGCTTGATAGCCGTGATGGCACACTAGGTAAGGCGGTTGCTTTCACGACCTCGGTCCCGAGGTCGTCGGTTCGATTCCTGCGGTGGGCGGTCCTTTATCGCCACTGCAAGCGGTTGTGATAGCCGTGAAGGCTCTTCTGTCGCTATACAAAAAGAGGCTGTTTAATCAGCTAGGATTTATTTATTTATTTATTATTGATAAACAAACAAAATAAATAACGGTTAGGGGTGACATGCACAGGGTGCACAGGGACATGCACTTCACAGGTTGTTGCTCGTTTGCCCAAAACCATTACTGTGAATAAGCGAAAGAGATGTTATTCTGAAATTTTTTACTCAATCGTTACGTAAAGCAAATAACTGCATGAAAAATATTTCGAGTACTATTGCAATGATCTTGGCACAAATCTCTCATTGGACACCCTCATTGGACACGTGACCTCGGGAGATTACGTCACTCGGCCAGAGATGCGAAACTCTTAGAAACGCCTGGTTTCCTTCGAGCGACGACTGATCCGTCGGACAAAGGCTTTACCATGCTGGTGAGGAAAAACGATCCATTGAAGAGGACGAAGCATGATCTAGCAAAGAGGTCTAGAAAAGAGGGTGGCGGGCTGCGACACTCCCAAAGAGCGGAAAAGATTTTGAAGGAGCATGCAGCCAGATAGGATTCTTCAGCATCGCCTACGGCCTACATCCCACATCCGACATCCATCCTACGGCCTAAAACATCCGCTACGATTTTCCGGCAGGGAAAAAAATCGACGTTCAAAGCCTGAGAAAATTTCCGCCTACCCCCGACTTGCGGCCCTTATCAGCTTCGGCTGCAGCAAAAGCAGGACGGACATGTCATGTTTTGATAGTAGCCCGGAATATTTTGTCTTGGGTTTTTCTGCAATAACGCTTTGACGGATGTGAAAACAGTGCATGCGAGTGGTAAAACAGTTGAGACCAATTTATGCGACGTTGACTGTTGCGTAGCAACATCCTGCAAGTGTTGATAATGCCATTGCGATTCTTTGCAAACCAGTACTGCATCCCAAATAATATTGTTCTCAATGGAACGGATAGTTCCCTCTAGCTGCTATAACAGATTTTGTAATGCTCAAGAGACTTGGATGAACTGCAGATGCGAATTAATTTAGTGATTCCCTGTGAGTGAGTTTTGGTGTCTTTTCGATATTGGCCAATCGGAGCAGTCGAGTCACGAGCATAAGTACATACTCTTCTTCTTCTTCTT
This sequence comes from Cristatella mucedo, assembly GCA_009760855.2. Classification (NCBI taxonomy): domain Eukaryota; kingdom Metazoa; phylum Bryozoa; class Phylactolaemata; family Cristatellidae; genus Cristatella; species Cristatella mucedo. The sequence goes on from WPIO01000055.1 coordinate 2,188,171, forward strand.
CCGCTTCCGCTTCCGCTCCTGTTTATGTCCAGTGTGAGCACCTCTCGGAGAAACTCTCATCTGAACATCATTGAATTATTGCCTCTAAAACTTTTCGTCCGCTAGATTTAGCTTATTGCGATGGACGTGTAATTTTGTTTCAGGAGATTGGATGGTTTGATGAACAGAGAAATCAAGTTGGTATACTTACTGCTCGTCTGGCAACGGATGCTTCACAAATAAAAGGGGTAAGAAATATTCGCAGGCCCATTTGACCAAGCTAGTAATGTACGATTGCAGGACGCGAAAGCTCACGACTAGTTCGGACGTTACTCATTGAACTACCGATTTGAACTCATGCAGTCTTTATGGAAGAGTCACTTCGCATTCTGTTTCTCAGTTACATGTAAAGCTGAATACACTCATGTCAATTGAATACTAAGCAGGGTTTTACTGCAATTAGAAGTCACTGAGATACACTTACCTGATTTTGCGACTTTTAGAATGCATTTTTGTAAAGAATTTTCCTTGACAAATAATATGTTCAGTGAGATCCATCTAAGGACGCAAACATTTTAATTCTCGTAGATCCTGCCATGTGATGCTACTTAATGCTAATATATATATATATATATATATATATATATATATATATATATATATATATATATATATATATATATATATATATATATATAATGAGGTTTTAGTTTGTCTTGTCGGTCAATCTGGATCTCGAAGGTCTAGCAGCCGATATGCATCGCTATTCAAATGTCCCAGTCTCCGCTGCAGGCTGCTCGGTCACCCGGTTAGCAGAACGCCACGGCAGACCTGATCAGTCAAACGACTCAATGTCAGCTGAGGTGCTACTCCCTCTGCTGGCTGACCTATTAATCATCATGTCAACCCAAGCTGCCGAGGTTATTTATACGCACGTGAACCGGAAGCTGTCTCCAAATGGATTGCTAGTGGTAATGCCTATATATATATATATATATATATATATGTATATATATATATATATATATATATATATATATGTATATATATATATATATATTGATGCGCGAAGTTTAACCAAAGCTTCGGAGAAGATGGTTTCATGATGTGACGAGCATCAGCCGAATGTCTCAATCTGATTCTTGATTCGGCGCTACCTGCCGAGTGACGTTGTAGAGTGAACGTTCAGTCTTTCTTCAAGTGGACAAATAAAGGGAATAGCTTTTTGATCTAATTTGAGGACAGTTTCAATAAACCCTGGATATAATACCACTTTCCTGCAGCTTGCTATCAACAGCGAAAGAGCAAATTCGCACTTATCTAATATTCAGGTACTCAGCAGCTCGACGCCAGGTATTCATAAGTGGTAGCACAGATGGTTATAATGCTTACAGATTTAAATTTGTGACTCTTTGTTTTTATTTGTTGGCCTATTTTTTCTTACGCCATGCCGACAGACTCTCTTTATATCTTGGCAAAGTGCCAATCGCCCAGAAGCCCTGTCTGCATAAATACTGGCTAGATTGTTCTGCATTAGTATTTATTTGCGTTCTTTCGTTAGTGCTTGCGACGCTTTATGGGTTTATAATGACGCGTAAGAAATGCATGATGGCGCATGCGTGATCAGCTAGCAACGGCTAAGCATCGCTGAAGGCGTCTGCTTCTCGCTACTTTATACGCAAAGCTAACTTCATTTGGAGCAAAATGGTGTCATCAGTATTGCAGCTCAAGGCATCGCTCTCTTCCCGGCCAGCTTGCATCTCCGTAACGGCTCATTGTTACGCAAATTGACTGCTAAAATTTGTGAAGCGCGCCACCGCCCAGCAAATGTCTGCTAGCTTTTCAGCGAGACCTTCCTCAATTTATTTGACAGGCTGCAGGGGTACGCTTGGCTGTAGTTCTGCAAGCGTTAGCGACCATCGGATTCGCTCTCGCCATATCCTACATTTACTGCTGGCAATTGGCGTTGGTCATGATGTTCTTCATGCCCCTTAGCGTCAGCAGTGGCATCGTGCAGCAGCGAGTGCTTAAAGGCTTCGCTAAGAGCGACAAGGACGCAATGGAGGAGGGAGGCAAGGTGAGATCTGCTAACGGCGCGGCAGCCTTGATCTGAGAGTCAGATACAGTATGCGAACGGTGACTACTATGACAGATATTCCAGAAGCAGCGCCAATATCTAGAAGCATTTCTCTATCCAGCCGAAGGTTCAATCCATTAGCAATTCAGTTTTCCGTATTTGAAACTCAACTGTTCTCAACCAGATGAAAGTAATAGCATTGTAAAACGTCCGATGTTGAATTCTAATAGAGTAAAGGTAATTGATTAAAACTAAAAGTTATAATACATGTCACTTGTGTAGCCTTCAGAAAACTTAATCTCTATTCAGGCGTTTTATAAATCGCTGCAGGATCATTGTAACACTGGAAATATCTAAATACAGATAAATAGGATTTCAGAAGTACTAAGCGTCTTAGCATGTGCACAAAATCGCATAACAGCTCCAAAAAAGTTGTAAATGACATGTAAAAGGATGAGATAAATAAATATTCACCTCAAATTCCATACACGGAAATGCTTGCAAATTCAAGGATCTAGTTCATGTGGCAAGATTGGACTAAGTTGCAATGTAGCCCCTCTGAAGAAAATTAAATTTGTCCAGATTCCTGCACCCCATTCAATTTCATAAGGAAATAATTAGCTACATAATATATACTTTCGGAGGATAAATTTGAAACATTAGGGTGCCAAAAACCACGTAAAAGTTATATTTCTGTACTTTTCAACTTCGGATGACATTGTCAACTGCAAGCCTAAAACTTGCAGAAGCTACGTTCCTTCAAGTATATTGAACCTCCTTACAGATTTCCCGAGCTGTCTTCTCATGAGTGACTGCTGGGTGCTTTAGAGAGATCTCGTCCTGAAATATAGTGTTCAATGGGATTTCATTGGGAGTCCTACAGCAGCTTAAGTCCTATAAATAAATACTAGCTGATTTTAACAGCCTCTTTTTGTATAGCGACAGAAGAACTTTTACGGCTATCGCCACCGATTGCAGTGGCGATAAAGGATCGCCCACCGCAGGATTCAAAACCACGACCTCGGGGCCGAGGTCGTGAAAGAGTCCGTGAGCAGTGGCATATACAGCGTAGTAAGGTGTAGTAAGTAAAAGCTTAGAATTCTTATTCAGTTAAGGGCTTCTTATCTTGAATGCGGGTCCGTTCATTCTCCCTTTTTCCTGCATATCTATCTTATGCTTTCTAATCGGGCTTTGCAGCGCCAAGCGCAAGGCGCTTCTGACTGGAGTCGTGTAGCTGTGCCCCCCCTTTCCCTGCAAACGGACCTGAAATTCTTTGGAGGCCGAGTCTTCAGCTCAGTTGCTAGTAGACCAAAATTCTCGTCTCTAGGATCGCGCGATAGCCTCTCGCCAGATGAAACTTCAATAAGAAACCAAAAGGCAACCTCCTACTTAACAGAGCTAACGTGCTCTTTCCGTGGGATTTGTCGTTCGTGTTCTCGCTCGTGCGGACGTTGTGTACGTTTTAATGAACCAAATAGCACCCTCCTTTTCCAGTGTAGGTTAAGTGCCTTGAAAAAGAATTTAATTATCTCAGGTTGTTGTACAATTGTATAATTAGAGAAAGAACTATATATTTCTTTCCTCAGCCGATCGGTTATTTTCTGAGATACGCACTGTTATTTTTTGTATTTTTAATTTTAATCGTATTCCCTTTCTTGCAGATAGCTCAGGAGGCAATCAGCAACATCCGGACCGTGGTCAGCCTCAATAAAGAGGAATATTTTGTGGAGAAATTTAATGCACATTTCAAAAAACTTTACCAGTAAGTCTAGAAGTGCTTGGCTGTCATGAATGTAGACCGACTTTGCTTAGACCACGCGTCAGTTCCGCTCGGCTTTCCTTTAGCAATAGCGAGCCCATCTTTTTTGCTCATGTGCGCTCTGCGCGCTTACCTTCGTATGATTCAGTTCGAGCTAATGACCAAGGGTCCTACTACCCGGCGGCCCTGAGGGTCTTATGTGTGCTTTTACAGGCTGACTTATCGACGATACGTGAACCCTTTGAATGTTCGTCATAGCACGATGCCGTGCATGCCATTAACCGTTGGTAATTGACTCTCCTGCAGCGAGTTGTAAAGCACCCGAATAGAGATTTCGTTATTTTATGGCACTACGCAAACGACCAGCTAATAATATACTATAGTTATTTTTATCCTAAACCATCTGTGGACGCTTTACACGTTGGCGCTTCATGGCTATGGCACAATCAACACCGATGCAATCTTTGAGGTGCTTGAACAATCAATTATGGAAGATTACAGTAAACATTTACGTGCACAACAGTTAGTTTTTCTGAAAAAAAATTTGAAAATGAATGCGCATGTGATTATAATGCATCTTTGTGGCATGTTTGCTTTGCTGTTTTACCTGCATCCTTTGTACAATCTTTTATTTAATTAGGCGTAAGCTGACTCCTAGCAGAAAGGGGCGATTTTAATTGGAAATACGAGAAAAAAATTACATTCATAGTTATAACGCATTCAGACACCTCATGCTTTGTTTCACAGTCTGTGAGCCAGAGAAGACTAGAATAGAAAGACGGAAACTTCTCTCTCTCTCTCTGTCTCTGTCTCTGTCTCTCTCTCTCGCTCTCTCTTCTCTCTCTCTCTCGCTCTCTTCTCTCTCTCTCTCTCTCGCTCTCTCTTCTCTCTCTCTCTCTCTCTCTCTCTCGCTCTCTCTTCTCTCTTCTCACTTTCCATTTTCTTAGGTTGTCCAGTTTCGCTTCTTCAATTTTCTTCGATTTGATTTCGTCATCGTCATTATTTTTCAAATGTAATGCAATGTAACGTATCTCCGTCTGTAACTCCACAAAGACTATGTGAGTTTTACGCAGGAAAGTTCTGTTTAGCGCACTCACAGGCTAAGCGGCTTTCGGTACGCATTCGGTAGCCAACAGACTTCGTCTCACGCAACAAAGAGAAAGTGGGAAGCGTAGCCGAGTCGGGAGAGCAGTTGAGGTAGTGAGTAGCATGGAAGTAGCAGCTCAAGACCACTGGAAAGGATGAGCCATAGTCGGCAGTAGTAGAATAGTTGTCATTGCGTAAGAATTGTGGAAGCGAGTTCCGCAGTCTAGGACCTGCAGAGCTAAAGCTTCTGTCGCCAACGGTCTCTAAGCGGAGGAATGGAACAGCTAATGTATTGTCCATGAAGGACCTGAGGGCACGAGGAGGCTGAAACTGGTGCAGCAGCTTAGCTAGGTACGGAAGAGCCAAGCCGTGGCGGGCCTTGTGGGTCAGCGCAAGAGCTTTGCTCTGTATCCGTAAATGCTACGTTCAGTTTTCGTTTCATTCTGCATCATTCCATGGGCAGCAGTCATGCTTAGAAATTGCTAGGGCCTGCTGGCATGCCTACATGGGAAGATTTCAGTCGCTGGGGAACTCCAGGCTTTTTTGTGTGAGCTCAATGCACGACGCACGGTGCTCAATGCACGAGCTCAAGGCACGATCTACGAAGGATTGGAGCTTTGTTACAGGCACTATGCTAAATGACCGGATTCAGATCAGCGGCGGCCGCTAGTTCGGAATAAAAAAAAAACGAAGGAACCTAAGCGTGAGTGACGGTATGACCCTGCTGTCATTGTGCTGCTTGCTTGAGTGCAGGTTGATAAGAAGAGTGTGCAGTGTGACGTCATGTTTGGGATGGGCTCAAAACAGCTAAGCTCAGCTGAAGAGTTTACACCAACCGTGTGTGACTCATTGTGCGAGTGAGTTGCAGGATGTGCGTCACAAAGACGTGGAGCAGCTGAGCTGCGGTCTTCTCATCTTAGCAATCTCGAAGTAAAATTTTTCAATGTTACTTAGCTGAGTGAAAGTAGACATGACTGATTTGGAGCCGCCAGGGCGATCTTTCTTTCGAAAAGACATTTTGCAACGGAAGCTGAAATATCCTGAGCCGAAACAGCAAGAGATAGACAGGCTGAGATAATTGCAATTATGTTGGATCTTTCCATTTCTGAGTGGCGCCAGGTTTTCCGATTAATAACTAGCTATTTGTATTTATTCACACGGTTCGAGAATATTAGCTACAATACTATTTGGAATACCAGTTATACAAGTTGCAAGGAGAATGCGAGCTGGAAGGCGTTAGGTACTGCAAGGCGTGAGTAATCGAAGCACAAGCGCCGCAGCTGTGTTGCTTCTGCAAATGAATGCAAGACTAGATTATATATTCTTAAGTTGTATACTGTATGTTTAACTTAGTTCGGTTTTTGACAGCAGTAGTTGATCTCTGTCTCTCACTCGCTCTGAGAAAGAATAGGTCTCGCCTTCACTCGTAGTGAAATCTCAGCCATAATCTAATTAGATTGATGATTTGGAAAGATAAATCTAGCCACATCTTTGAAGATTTTTCGTCAACATTTTTCTAGCCGATAAAGGTTAGGGGTCGGTGCAATTCTTGCGAAGCGACGTGAAAGTGTAGAAGTGCACGAGTCTGTTGGCTACCGAATGTCTACCGAAAGCCGCTGAGGCTGTAAGTGCGATATACAAAACTCTTCTGCGTAAAACCCACATAGTATTTATGGCTTTGTTGAGTTACAGATGGAGATACATTACATTACGTTACATTTGCTCGTAGAGAGCTCGCCATTCACGAAGGAGCCACGGCATGCCGGATTGATGATTAAACAGATAATCGTAGCATCCGGGCATCCGCTGATTATTCGTGCTACTCAACAGGCCTATAAGCAGAGAGGACGCGCTGTTGAATTTGTTTGATCTTAAAATAAATCTAGTCCCGTAATTGCGCTGGCGACACAGAAGAGACCGGTCGGTGCTCAAGAGAGCCTGCTATAGCAGCGACATTCACCAAAATTAGCCGAGGTCGCTGCTTAAAGTCGAGTCCTTAAAGCCTCGCATTGAGCTGGAAATTAAAGGTAGTCTCGATAGTTCAAAGGGTTGAAGATTCGACCGTCAACCCATACGGATCTTTTGCTCGGATAGCTCGCACGCGAAGTAACTATTTGTGGACACTCAGTGGCTCAGCGCTGGTTGGCCTCGGATCGTTTGTTAATTTTAACAACTACCTCAGAAGCCTGTGGACATATTGTGCGACATAAGACTTACAGTACAGCGAAAGAAGCAGAAGCCGGTAGTGACGTTACAATTGACGGCACGAGCGAGCTGGGCCTCTGTGCAAACAGCGGCAAAAATCGCCTCTCTCCTCTGGCCGCCATCATGCGAACATCGTATTCGAGGCTGCGAGTAGAGACTCTCGGCCTCGTTTGTATGAGCTCGTAATTCTGCGAGCGAGCGAATTTATCATATTGCGACTTGAAGTTCTTAGCCCGGTCTTAGCTTGAGCTTCTTCAAACGAAGAGTTCAATTTTGCCGCCTGTTTGCGGTGACTTTTTGAGGGGCTTTTTTTAGCGAAGGGAACTGCCCCTCCTCGTATTTTATGCCGAAGCGAGTCTTTAGTGGGGCACGTTCGTCCGTCACGATAAAATGTCGGAGTCTCGATTTAATACGGACTTTTGACTAGCGATTCAGGCGATCGATTCGCTCAGCAGCACAAGCGGGCGAGGTGAAGAAAGTTGGAAGCCAAAGTTTTGACGAGCTAAGCGATTGCCTGGTCACTCTCTCTTTGGGATGGGCTTGTGCAAGGATCTCAATGGGAAATTGCTGTGTATAATCGCGGTTGATTATACCTAAACACCAGCCTTGTGCGTTTCTTTGTCGTGTGCTTAAACATTGAATGAAACTATATCAAAAACTATTAATTGCTCTTTCTACTTCACTTCGGGTTGCTTACTCAAGAATTCTATCGCAGGCGCGACCGAACGAAGTCTCTTGTGGCCGGCATCGCCTACAGCTGCTCGCAGAGCCTCGTCTTCTTGGGATTCGCCATTTGCTACTCCTATGGCAGCTACCTCGTCGACACTACGAGATACACAGAGTACCCGGTGCAATTCTACTACATCCTTCGGTACGGCGAGCATTTATCTGTAACCTTTTGAGCTCCTCTATCCGGGCTACTAAGAGCGAAACCGCGCCAACGTTCAGACAAGCTCTACGGCTTTGTGACAGCGAATCGTATACTCTCTTTAGCGCGTCACGCAGCAATTCATACATGATCTGCTGCTTCGCAATGCAGAGATCCATAAATGTACAGTGCATACATACATACATGCTTACGCCAATATTTGGAGACCGTGCATTTAGTTCGTATGCTCCCAAAGCCTGGAACTCCCTCCCGACCTGCGTCAGAACATCCCCCGGCCTGACCACATTTAAAAGGAACCTAAAAACACATCTATTTAGGACAGCATTTAGCGGGTCCCTGGGATTCGTCCTTCATGTGCTTATGCGTGCTGACACTGTGCATGCTGCCACTAACCACATTTGCATGCTGACCCTGTGCATGTCACCCCTAACCATGTTATTCATTTTGTTTGTTTTTCAAGCATGATTTTACTTACCATTCAATTGCATTTCACTTTGCAGCAAATGTAAAGCGCCTAGAGAGAGATTAAGTTCTCTGAGGGCGCTTTATCAAGTGAATTATTATTATTATTATTAATATATGTAAATATATGTGTGTGTGTGAGCATGCGTACATGCGTTCGTGCGTGTGTGTGTGTGTGTGTGTGTGTGTGTGTGTGTGTGTTTGTGCGTGTGCGTGTATTGCTATCTGTAAAATTACATTCGTAATGGACGCTCTGCTATAGTAAAAATAATGCATTTGATATAGCCCTCCAAAGAACTCTCCCTCTCTCTCTCTAGGCAGTTTACATTTGCTGCAAAGGAAACACGACTGAATGGTTGGTGGCAGCATGCTCAATAAACAACAAGAATAACATGGTTAAGGGTGACTTGCACAGGGTCAGCATGCAAGTTTGGTTAGTGTCAGCATGCAGTGTCAGCACGCATAAGCACATGAAGGACGAATCACAGGGACCCACTAAATGCTGTCCTAAATAGGTGTGTTTTTAAGTTGTTTTTTTAATGTGGTCAAGTCAGGGAATGTTCTGACGCAAATTGAAACTGAGTTCCGGGCTTTGCGAGCAGACTAAATAAATGCTGGGTCTCCAAAGGACTTGAGATTTGTACGATGTATAAATAAACTTTTAGATTCCGAAAAGCAGGCGGTACGATGCTTAGCCTAGTGGGGAAGTAGATCTAGTAGATAGACTGGAGCCAAAGAATGAAGGGACCTGAAAGTTAGTGACAAGACCTTGAAGTTGATGCGTTGCTTGACTGGTAGTCAGTGCAGGTCGGCGATAAGTGGCGTGATGTGGCAACTGCGACGCTCACGACAGACAAGCCTAGCTGCAGAGCTTTGCACCAGCGCTGTAAACGCCTTAGTGCACAGGCCAGTAGATCAGCGAGCAGTGAGTTACACAAGTCAAGACGGGATGTCACAAATGCATGCGCCAATTTAAATGTGGTACCCCTGTCTAAACAAGCCCGAATTTCAGCAATGTAATGTAGCTGAGAGTAGGCAGACTTGACTATGGGGCTGATGTGGTCGTCAAATGAACGGTCACTTTGGAACATGACACCTAGATTTCGTGTAGATTCAACTGGATATATGCTAGCGGAGCCGATTTGTAGCGTTAGCCTTTCCAGTTTATAAATCACACGTGGCCTGCCCATAGCTAGTAAGGTATGCTGAAGAGTTTTCTCATCCAATACTCGAACCTAAGCGGCTTTCAGCGGGCGTGTATTTGGCATCGGACTCCTCCATCTCAGGCAACAAATTGAGAGTGAGAAGGAGAAAATAGAAGAAGCTGAGTCGGAAGGAAGCAGCTGAGAATGTGAGTAGCGTGCAAGTGGCAGCGCCGGACGGCTGGAAAGGATCTGCCACAGCCGGACGAAGCAGGACGGAAAACTTTTGAATTAGGAATTGTCTGAGTGAGCCCCGCAGTCTAGGACCTGCAGAGCTAAAGCTGACAGTCTTTTTTTTTAGCGAATGACCGAGACAGTTAATTTATTGTTATTCCGTGAGGACCATGAGGGGCACGAGTGCCAGCTGAAAAGGATGCAGCAATTCAGAGCGAGGTATGAATGGCGTCCTGGTGGGTTGAAGGATTCTGATCCTTTATCCTTTGAAAAATCGGAAGAATTCTGATCCTTTATCCTTTGAAAAATTGGAAGAAGACGATCCCTGAGAAAAGTCTCTGCCCTTTTTGCAAAGGATGTCGCAATCGTCTCGCAGATACGCTACCGTGCGCGTTCGTAGTATGTAAGTGTAGATGCTAAAATTCTACGCGATTCCATTTCCCTCCACGAGTGCAACTGGGAGAATACATCTCGTCTGTTGCAGTTTGTGCTAATCATTATTTTCAGCGTCTTCTCGGCAATAAACTTCGGTGGTGCCTCCATCGGCCAAGCAGTGGCTGCAGCACCCGACTACATCACGGCAAAGGTGGCTGCCGCGAAGATGCTAGCTTTGTTTGACCGGAAGCCCTTGATCAACTCTTCAGATACCACTGGAAAGATGATGGTAAGACTAATGTACATAATATATCATTCATTTGTATAGCGCCCCAGGAGAACTTAATCTCTATTTAGGCGCTTCACATATGTATCTCCTTCTGTAACTCCACAACGCCGTAAAGACAATGTGGGTGTTACGCAATGCCTCGGGGCTCGAGCCCACGACCTCAGCCAGACCTTGGTCGGGGCGAGCCCCTTAACCGCTGGACCAAACCAGCTCGGCATGCACTAATTTCTTCTGATTTCTCCCTTGAAGGCCTCAGCATAGGCCCGGGAGAATAAATATAATTAATTCATTTGCATAGCGCCCCAAGAGAACCTAATCTCTATTCAGGCGCTTCACATATGCCTAAGGGCTCGAGCCCACGACCTCAGCCAGACCTTGGTCGCGGCGAGCACCTTAACCGCTGGACCAACCCAGCTCGGCGAACTGGGCGCTTGGCTTGCTTAGCTAGCTATGTACAGTTTCGCGATCATGCGTTAGACGTGCGTCAGCACATTTCAAAGCTCCGAATCAGCGAAGATGGTGAAGACGACAAAATTTCATGACTGTTTTCTTACCTAACCTTTAGTAGCTGACTTCCCTTGATATCTATCCCGTTGTAAAACGGAAAGCGGTGCTCACGAGAATACAACCGAGTCGTTTCCGCATCCAGCTCGAATTTAAATATGAAGCTGCCGAAGTCAGGCTGCGTGAGCGGCTCAAGTGTGACCGGTCGTTCAGCCAGACAGCTGAAAATCGTTTTCGCATATTTTTGGAATTTTTGGAATTGGAATCACTTCTGAGCGTATTTCTGAGTGCAAAGGTCGTCTGATTGCCGTTGGCCGATTGATGTAACGCCGAGTTCGTGAGGACTGTAAGATTTCGTTCTTCGTCGCTACCCTCTCTCTCCTCTCTCTCTGTCTCTCTCTCTGTCTCTCTGTCTCTCTGTCTCTCTGTCTCTCTGTCTCTCTGTCTCTCTGTCTCTCTCTCTGTCTCTCTCTCTCTCTCTCTCTCTCTCTCTCTCTCTCTCTCTGTCTCTCTCTCTCTGTCTGTCTCTGTCTCTCTGTCTCTCTGTCTCTCTGTCTCTCTCTGTCTCTCTGTCTCTCTGTCTCTCTGTCTCTCTGTCTCTCTGTCTCTCTGTCTCTCTGTCTCTCTGTCTCTCTGTCTCTCTGTCTCTCTGTCTCTCTGTCTCTCTCTCTCTCTCTCTCTCTCTCTCTCTCTCTCTCTCTCTCTCTGTCTCTCTCTCTCTCTCTCTGTCTGTCTCTGTCTCTCTGTCTCTCTCTCTCTCTCTCTGTCTCTCTCTGTCTCTCTCTCTCTCTCTGAATTTCTCTCTCACTACGTCTCTCTCGTTGTCAATCTATCGGTCTACATATCTGCTTAGCTAGCTTGCTATCAACGTCTCTATCTCAAAGCATCTCTTTCACACCATATCTATCTCTTGCACTGTCTCTCTTGTTTTATCTCTCTTATTTTCACTTTATACATACATATATATATGCGTGTGTGTGCGCGCGCCCGCGCGCGTGTGTGTGTGCGTGCGTGCGAGCGTGTGTGTGTGTGTGCGTGTGCGTGCATTGCATGCTGGGGAATTATGAAATGCAAACTTTCTGTAAATGCACGTACGGCCGAGGTTTCCTCCTTCAACCGCGGCAGTTTCGCTGGTAATTCGCCGGAGTCGCGACCGTAAAGCAGTGCCCACACGCAGTGCCCACGTGAAGCGTTGCAAAGTCAGAGGATTCGGGCTGCCGAAATGCGGTCGCTCCTGGTCCGCCGGGCAGTCTCCATTCTCCTGAGAGCCAGCTGCCAAAGATGAGCCAGAAACCTCGAATCGGCGAAAGTCACGTGACCTAGCGACCCCCGTCCCCCTGCATCGGCGGCTGTGCTCTGATGCGAACAGCACGCTGCCGCCGTCGACGACCGCCGCCGCCGCCGCCGGCTTCAGAGCTCGACCTTCAGCGGATAGGCGAGGCCTACAGAGACTCGACCGACTCGAAGGTCGGCCAGCAGAGCTGCCTCCTGTCGAGGCCGCCCGTAGTCACGTGGCTCGTCGGCCAGCCGCTGCGGCGGTCCATCGGTCGACGTGGCCCAGACCCGCCGCCAGAAAGCGACAGCAGCGACTCGTCGTCTCCTCTCTGCTGCAGCCGCGAGCTACGCGCCCCATCGCGGTAGAGTGTCGGGTGTCGGCGTCTGGCAAGGCACTGGCACTCTGCCGAGCTGGAATAGCTCCGGCTTAGGCTCGTCCGGGGAGCGCGCGCGAGGTGCGGGACAAGAAAGGGTCAAGGCTGATTCAACGGCCGCCTCATTCTTCTAGCGGCACAAGAGCCTCAGCCGCCGTCGCCATAAATTGGCTAAATTAATAATAATAAGATTACTATTGTATGTTGCGTGCGCAAATTTGTGCCTGATTAATTGACATTTTACAAATAAGGATGTCTAGTAACCTGTGGCCCTGAGTGTGATAGTTTTTCATCGACTTTTGGATCTTTTGGACTTTTCATCGACTTTTGGAGGCAGACGCCTTTTACTCGGCAGTCTGCCCTCGAATGAATAACTGACGGCATTGCCCTCCGCGCGACCTGTCGTCGGGCTGGGTAGCGCCACCGAGCAACAACAAGCCTGCTGCTGCTGCTGCTGCTGCTGGCTCCAACACCAAGCACTCCACTCTCCAAAACCGCGCCGGCCCAGTCCAGTCTACACGCTCGAGACGGCTGCCGGCGTCGAGGGATCTGTAGCCCTGCCTCCCTCGTACTCCTCCGGCCACCCTTATATTCCATGCATGCGTTGGGTTTTGCACTGTCGCGCCATTGTTCGTTCCGAACCCGCCCGACAGCTGGCGGCAGTTTGCGGTAGATGGATGTCCCCACAGATGCCGCCGATGCATGGATTCTGGGCAGGACTGCCGAGTCATCGTCTGCTCTTCCACCGACCGTGAGCTTGCGGCTGTGTAGGCAGTCTTAGCTAGCCTTCGTCTTGGTCTCCGCCCAGTGCTAGCAGGCTGCAAGAGTCACGTTCCCTCACACATTGAAAAAAGGCAAATAGTGAGTCGCTGCCTGCGCTTCTTCTAACACTTCTTTAGCAGCCTTCGTGTGCTGCTACTCTTGTTTGGAATTACGACTTATTTAATACGAATTATTCCGAATTAAATTAAATTAAATTAATTTAATTACGAATTATTTAATTTTATTATTTAATTACGAGTTATTTGGACTTACGATTACATTTCTTTCTCCGCTTTACCCCCTGCTCTATTTCTACTGACTTCCTGTAGTGACCGCCGAATTTATCCACGCAGTTGCCTGCGCGCGGGAATGTTGTGTGAAATGCGCGGGAATGTTGTGTAGAATGCGCGGGAATGTTGTGTGTGCAGCCGAATCGGTGCAACGTGCAGCCTAGATTTGATGGGACCACAGACCGCCCTCTGTCGTAGCGAGCATTCGGCGGCAGCCAGAGCGGCAGTGGCATTCGCTGGCTACTTTTCAATGCGTTCGCAGACGAGTTGCGAGGGAAACGTAGACTTCAGCGACGTGACGTTCCGCTATCCGTCCCGGCCGACTGTGCCTATACTTCGAGGCTTCACTGTGAGCGTGAAGAAGGGGGAAAAGCTGGCGCTGGTCGGCGCGAGCGGCTGCGGCAAGAGCACGGCCGTGAGCCTCCTGGAGCGCTTCTACGATCCGACGGCGGGCTGCGTGGTGAGTAGGCTGCAGACACTGAGCCTCGCTCTGAGCACGTGCGCGGCTCCAGCCGACGCTGGACTCGATCGGAGCGAATTGTTACGAGAAACTTACATCTATTGGAGAGAAGGAGGAAGGAGCCGCGCAGAGCGCATCATTCTCCTCCTGTCTGAGAGCTCCCAAAGAGAGCTCTGCTCCCAAAGAGAGCTCTAGCAGCTTCCCCTCCTGCAGAGTCTGCTCAGAGTCTCTTCACTTCTCTTGCAATTGTGCCGCAGGTCAGCATTCCGGCTGCTCCTTTGATTATCTCTAGAGCTAATCCGCGAGCTGTGAGCGATGTGGGTGATCGTGCGCACAGCGTCCGCCAAGCATCGCGTCTGGGCGGCACGTCGCGTGGCCTGGTGCTTGTAGACTCTGGACGGCTTGGCTCTGAGCACGATCAAAATCCAAGATCTGAGACAACTGATGGGCATCGTCTCGCAGGAGCCGCTGCTTTTCGACACGACCATAGCAGAGAACATAGCCTACGGTGACAACACGCGTCACGTGCCAATTTCAGAGATAATAGAGGCCGCAAGGAATGCCAACATCCACGAGTTCATCAGCAGCCTACCGCAGGTACAACTTTTGCCCTTCAACATTCGTCGTGAAAGGAAAAAACTACGTAAAAAACGGAAAAAACTCTTCCGCTGTTTGCCCCTAGTGATCCTGATCTTGAGAGAAGTGGAGTTGCTTAAAGGTTAGCCGAGACGTTCCTCAGAAAAGGTTGTTGCGTGCAAATTCATTGAACAATGTATTAATTAATAACATATTTGAATAGCACCTTTAGAAAACTTCATATATTTGAGGCACTGCATATGAACGAGAACGGAATTATATCAATCAGTTAGTGATAACAAAATACAAAATATGTGTGCCATGCTCAGCTATGTAAAGGAAAAGTTGCAGAGTTGGAGCAAAAGCTACAGACAAGACAGGTGGGCTGCACAAACTTCATTTAGGTATAGGCTGGCGCAACAGTGAAATTCTCTATGTTAATCAGTGGAGAGTTCCACCTTCGTATGCCTAAAAAAGTATGCAAGATCTCCAAATGGCTTAAAGTGCCGAGTCAACAGCCTAGCTACGACCGGCCGTTGCCTAGCTACGACATCATTCAAGGGTAAAACGTCGTCGTGCATTTAGCACGACGACGACTAGTTTCAAGCAGCTAGTATTTACTAGTGTTTTCCTATTTATGGGTATGGCAAATCTGCTGCTACCTTTGATCATGCTTCCTTTATAGTATATTTAAAGTGCCTAGAAAGACATTAAGTTATCTGCGGAAACTTTTACACATGTATTATTATTATTATTGTTATTATTATTATTAAGATACCCTGAAGCAAGCCTAATTAGCTTACGGAAGCTGTTGATGAGAGACTCTCACCACTTGCCTTGTCTACCCGTTGACTCAAGCTTTCAACTGGTAGAATTGTACGCCGAACCTCGTGACCGCAATTGCCTCGAAGTTTTTGCAAGCTCGAATATTGGACAGCACGCAATTCCGACTTCTGACTTCGCGTCGACCGTTGCAGGGCTACGACACGCACGTCGGTGACAAGGGCACGCAGCTCAGCGGTGGCCAGAAGCAACGCATAGCGATAGCTCGAGCGCTCGTGCGCAACCCGCGAGTGCTGCTCCTCGACGAAGCGACGTCGGCGCTAGACGCCGAGAGCGAAAAGGTCAGTCGAGGTCGCTTTGATCTTTCGCATGCAGCATTTCCGGAAAGCCAAGAGCCTATTCGTCATAAGGATCGCGCTTTTTCGTCGGCCAGGATTTCGGTGCTGTCAGGAAAAGCATGCATACGTACATACGTGTGTGTGTGTGTGTGTGCTTGTGTTGTGTGTGTGCGCGCGCACGTGTGTGTGTGCGTGCGTGAGTGCGTGTGTGGGATGCATATAAATTTCAGAACATCCCCATGTTCCGTATACGTATCTCAATGACGATCCTCTATCCGCAATATCCCAATAAATCTCATTTCGTTAGAATGATTCTCATTTCGTAAGACGATTATTAAATAGTTTTTTGAAATAAATACGTGGATGAGTTTCACGTTTCTTCCTACACAGATTTTGCTTTATAAGAAGAACTAAAAAGAACTTTACTTTACTCGCGAAGAACTCTTAGCTTGGCAGTTAGTTGAGTGGGCTCATCGACTACTACAATAGTGACATTGTGACTTCCGGAATACAATGACTCGTTATTTACTAGTGAATCCTGAGGAAAAAAAAACATTCCATCTTTAAAATCTGATTAGCAGAACGCTTGGTGTAAAAAGAAACTCCAATCGCTACTGCACGAATTTCGCTGGGCAGTCCGTTATAAAATCATTTGTATAATGCCCCAAGAGAACTTAATCTCTATTCAGGCGCTTCACATGTGCCACGGGCCTCGAGCCCACGACCTCGGCCGTCAGATGCATTCAGTTTGACACCTCGGTCGTTAGAGGCGAGCACCTTAACCACTGGGCCAAACCGGCACGACGATGGTTTGGCTTCCACTCGATCTTCTTAGGCAGGCAGACAGACAGACAGACAGACAGACAGACAGACAGACAGACAGACAGACAGACAGACAGACAGACAGACAGACAGACAGACAGAGTGACAGACAGACAGACAGACAGACAGACAGAGTGACAGAGTGAGAAAGCTCGTTCGCTGTGGCTCGATTCATTTAGATTCCGATTAGCGTTGCTGCTGGGGACCAATGCCCGCCTTTCTGCCGCCGTCGAGCGCGACGCTAAATGCGGCGAGATCAGCGATAGTCACGTGTCTGCGTCACGCGTTCGCTTAGGTGGTGCAAGAAGCGCTGGAGAACGCCCAGAGAGGTCGCACGTGCATCGTCATCGCTCATCGACTGTCGACGGTCAAGGACGCCGATAGGATAGCAGTCATTCATCACGGTCAGGTGGCGGAAATCGGCACGCACGACGAGCTTCTCGCCAGGGGGAAGCTCTACTACAAGCTGGTCAACGCGCAGCTCTGACATTCCCCCACCCACCCCGAGCTCTGACGCGCGACCGAGACGTCAGAGCACAGGGGCCGCCCTGGCGTCATGAGCACCACCTGGCGTCGTGTTCGTGGCGAGCGAAGCGGCTCTCGGCGGGACCGGCCTGGCCTGGCTGACGTACAGAGCCCTCAAAGTAGCTTCGAATCGAATTCGACCACTACGCTACGCGAGAGATGCCGCCGCCCGATCCTACCAACCGCTAGCACGGCTCTCGCGATTTCGCAAGCGGCCATTTTTATGTTGCCCATAACCTAAGCCCTGCGACATATTGCGGCCCATGGCGCCGCGAGTCGCTGACGAGCGACGGTCGGGAATTCTTCGTAAGAGTTTCGAAATTGACTGGAGCGTTGGACGTAAACGTCTCAGCACAGCTTTTGCTGCTAGCTTTCGCCGTTTTTTGTCACGTGACGAAGCTTCCTTGGCGCTCTCTACGCCGGCTCTTGACAAACGGCGACGTTTCAACGAGAATGCGCGAGAATTTTCCTTCTAAGCAGAAGTGCTTTTCGAGACAACAGAGTGAGCTCGAATTCTGCCATTCTGTCAGTCCGCCTGTCTGTCTGCGTAGCCTGTGTTTTAGAAAATGCAGGTCCTGCAATGCAGGCATTCTCGGCGCCCGCACCGACACCTATTTATTTGGGATTTTTCACAATCCACAATATTCAAGCTCGAAAGTGGATCTCCTTGATTCCCAGCAGTCTGCAGCATTCCCATTCCAGCGCATAACATTCCCAGCGGAGGTTCTGCAGCACCTTCTGCAGCGTCTTTTGACGACGCGACTTTCTGAGAGGGAAACGTCGGGCAGGTTTCGGGACGCGACACTGCGACCTAGGAAATCCGTGGCGAGAACGATTGCATAACCATGCACCAATAAATAAAAATAACGCATAGCCGTGCGCTATATTTTGCTTCGTCGGACGCGGCGGCGCTCGGACGCCCCATCGGAAAGCTACTCTACTGCTCTGCTCCGGGGTGGGGGTCTAGGTCCGTGGGTCCTTTGGGGGGGGGCTTCAAACGGCTTAACGGCTTGTGGTGGCTACTACAGCTTGAAGAACCCGTTGGAATTATTGACGCTGTCGGACCTCGTGGAAATTGAAAAAGCTATTCCCAATAAGCACCGATGCTAATGTATTTTTTTCAGCGTGCATAAGCACACAAATACAGACATCTAGTGCTTGAATAACTCAATCTCGTTTTGGGCACTGTATATACTGTAAAGGGAGCATAACCGTATGGTTATTGGTAACATGCATAGCGTCAACATGCATCATAGGGTTAATGATAACTTGCACAGCATTAAATACTTACACATGTATATGTACAAAATACTTACTAATACAAGTCCGCGATCAAAGAGAAAAACTAGCAAGAACTGCTCCTTGGCTGCAGACTATGGGGACAAGACTGACACACTCGTGCCGCCCTTGGTTTCACCAACGTACGTATGTATATACATATTAATGTATGTACACACATTAATACTCCCCGCATATATATATATATATATATATATCAATATTGTATTACACCAATATTTAATATACATATATTGATGACATCTGCACATAGAAAGCCGCAAACTTTCTTGAATTGAATTATGGCAAAACCAAATTACTAGTTATGGGAAAACCAATTGTGATTCAGAAATTGGAAAGGTTAAAGCTCAAAATTGGCTTTGCTAGCGTATCTCCTGTTGAATCTGCACAGTATCTAGGTGTCCTTGTCCAAAGAGACCATTCATAAGACGACCATATTAGCTCCACAATCAAGTCTACCTACTTTCACCTACATAACGTTGTTTCAATTCGGGTTTATTTAGACAGTGATACCGCAGCTAAATAGTTGAATACATTTGGGACATCACGTCCCGACTTGTGTAACTCACTGCTTGCTGGTCTACCGGCTATTATTATTATTATTATTAATAATGACATCCCGTCTTGACTTCTGTAACTCACTGCTTGCTGGTCTACCGGCCAGCTCACTCAGGCGCTTACAGCTGGTGCCAAACTCTGCACCTAGGCTTGTCTGTCGCGAGCGTCGCAGTTGCCAACATCACACCACTTCTCGCCAACCTACACTGGCTCCCAATCAAGTAGATCATCAACTTCAAAGTGTTGCTACCAACATTCAGGTCCCTTCATTCTTTGGCTCCAGTCTATCTACTAGATCTACTCCCCCACTAGGCTAAGCATCGTACCGCCCGCTTTTTGGAATCTAATTGTTTATCGCACAAATCATACAAATCTCAAATCATTTGATGACCGGTTTAGCTTTAGTTCATATGCTCTCAAAGCCTGGAACTCAGTTTCGATTTGCGTTACGACATTCCCCGACTTGACTTACATTTACAAAAACGTAAAAACGCATCTATTTAACACAGCATTTAGTGGGTCCATTTGATTGTCCTTTATTTGCTTATGCGTGCTGACACTGTGCATGCTGCCACTAACCATACTTGCATGCTGACCCTGTGCATTTCAACCCTGACCACGCTATTCTTGTTGTTCACTGGAAATGCTACTACTAACCACTCGATCGGGTTTCCTTTGAAGCAAATGGAAATTGCCTAGAAATATATTGCGTTCCCTGAGGGCGTTTTAGCCAATGTATTATTATTATTATTATTACATTATTTTTATTATTATTACATTTTCTATCCATGGCGTATATTAGGACTGCCCGACGCAGTGGCTGACTAAATTCTTAATAGCCCCTCGAGTTTGTCTATGCTGGACTACACGTATTCCGTTTCGGATAGGCTGACGATAAACGCCACTAAGCGTCTTCAGCTGACGAAGAATGTGGCTGCAAGGCTAAGCATGACACTCCAAAGAGGTTCAGCCACGTGTCTCCTTCGCTGTGCAAGCCGCAATGGCTACCGGTCAATCAATGTATACCAAGTGAAGTTCTCACTCTTACCCATAAGGCCCGCCACGGCTTGGCTTCTCTGCACTCAGCTGAACCCGTTTCAGCCTCCTCGTGCCCTCTGGTACACTGTGGACAGTAAATTAGCCGCTCCATGAAATTTCTTAAAGACTGTTAGTGACAGAAGATTTTTCTCTGCAGTTCCTAGGAAAATTCTTAAGCAGAGACATTCTTCTCTCATAAATAAAATGAATCCTAGCTGATTGAACAGCTTCTTTTTGTACAGCGACAGTAGAGCCTTTACGGCTATCACCACCGCTTGCAGTGGCGATAAAGAATCGCCCACCGCAGGAATCGAACCCACGACCTCGGGACCGATGTCGTGAAAGCAACCACCTTACCTAGTGTGCCATCATATATAGCCAATCGCAGCACTTCCTTTCCTGGGCTACTACTGTCATATTACTCACTTACTCAACTGTCCTCTCGTCTCAGCGATGCGTTGCACTTTAATAATAGTAAAAATAAATTTGCATAGAGCCCTCAGAGAGCTTAAGCTCTTTGTAGGCACTTTAAATTTATTGCACAGGAAGTATGATCAAGTGGCTAATGGCAGCATGCTAATAGACAACAAGCATAAAATGGTTAGGTGCGGCATGCATAGAGTCACGTGCAAATATGGTTACAATAACAATAATAACAATGACAACGTTCCCATCGTTTTTTGAAATGAAGTCAATTGGCTCCAACCGAAAGATGCAACCAAGAGACGTTCAGGCTTCGAGTCCTCCATAATACATATATGTATGTGTGTGTATAAAAAATATATAAAAAATACACATATATCATGCAACCCATGCTACGAAAGCGGAAATCGACTATAACTCGGCGGTGAGAAGCTCGAATATTGACAGAATATTGAAGTATAAGGTCGGTATAATTTACCCACAAAATGTCATGCACTTGTGACGCTCTCGCGTCCTCCTGTAAAAGGGCTGCTAAAGACGCTGCAAGCCGCCACTGCGGCAATCCACTCGAATCCGCAGCAAATCCGCGGGCGGCATCCAAATGCCGATGAATGCCGGCGAAGCTCCACTCGTGAGCAAAATCTAAAAGCGCGATATGCTGGCGATGTATGCTAATGAAGCCGTCGCGAGAAAGTGTCTCTCTCACACTCTCTCTTGACGGCTCAGTATATATCTATATATCTATATCTATCTATATATCTATCTATCTCTCTCTCTCTCTCTCTCTCTATATATATATATATATATATATATATATATACATATATATATATATATATATATATGGGAAGCTCCACTTTGGATTGCATAATAAACTACTCAAGTTTTTAAGTGCATTCATCCCAAAAGTGACGATAGAATCAGAATCAGCAGAATCAGAATCATACCAGCTAAACTCATATATCGAAACCTCACACCTTGCTAGTAAGTTCCAGTCCAGCTTTAGAGCTAATCACTCCACAGAGTCAGCATTGCTTCGGGTATACAACGATCAACTTAGGAATGCAGACATGGGTAGAGTGGCTTTACTTTTTTTGCTCGATCTTTCGGTAGCTTTTGACACCATCGATCACAAAGTTCTTCTAGAGCGCCTCTCATCTCGCCTGGGCATCACTGGCACTGCTCTGCAGTGGTTCAGGTCCTATCTCAGTGGGGGACTCCAGAGTATTGACGTGAATGGACATAGATTATCTGAAGTACCTCTGAAATATGGAGTACCTCAGGGCTCCGTGCTAGGTCCGGTTCTTTTCACGGTTTATACTCTCTTTCTTGCTGATGTGATTGCCAAGCACAATCTAGGCTTTCACTTCTATGCGGATGACACTCAGTTGTACCTTTGCTTTGATCCCTCCCAGCCTTCGAGCACCTCAAATTCTCTAACTCACTTGCTGCATGCATTAAAGGCATCCGCACATGGATGGCAGCAAATTTTCTAAAACTAAACGATGATAAAACTAACTTACTAGTTATGGGCAAACCCAGTGTGATTCAGAAATTGGAAAGGCTGAAGCTCAAAATTGGCTCTGCCAGCATATCTCCTGTCGAATCAGCTCAAAATCTAGGTGTCATATTCCAAAGCGACCTCTCGTTAGACGACAATATCAGCTCCACGGTCAAATCTGCCTATTTTCAGCTTCATAATATTACTAAAATTCGGGCTTGTTTAGATGAGGATACCACGTCTAAATTGGTCCATGCATTCGTGACATCACGTCTCGACTTCTGCAATTCACTGCTTACCGGCCTACCAGCATGTGCGATCAGGCGATTGCAGCTTGTGCAAAACTCCGCAGCTAGGCTTGTCTGTCGTGAGCGTCGCAGCTGCCATATCACACCACTTCTCGCCGACCTGCATTGGCTACCAGTCAAACAACGGATTGACTTCAAGATTTTGTCGCTCACTTGTAGGTCCCTTCGTTCTTTGGCTCCCGCTCCCTATCACATATACACCCCCACCAGGCTAAGCATCCTACCACCCGCTTTTCGGAATCTAGCTGTTTACCAATACTTCTCACAAACCTCAAATCCTTTGGAGACCGTGCATTTAGTTCGTATGCTCCCAAAGCCTGGAACTCCCTCCCGACCTGCGTCAGAACATCCCCTGACCTGACCACATTTAAAAGGAACTTAAAAACACACCTATTTAGGACAACATTTAGTGGGTCCCTGTGATTCGTCCTTCACGTGCTTATGCGTGCTGACACTGTGCATGCTGCCACTGACCACATTTGCATGCTGATCCTGTGCATGTCACCCCTAACCATGTTATTCATCTTGTTTGTTTTTCAAGCATGACTTTTTAGTTGCGTTTCCCTTTGCAGCGGGTGTGAAGCGCCTAGAAAGAGATTGAGTTCTCTGAGGGCGCTCTATCAAGTACATTATTATTATTATTATTATTATTGTCTGCATTCCTAAGTACGTTGTTGTATACCCAAAGCAATGCTGACTCTGTGGAGTGATTAGCTCTAAAGCCAGACTGGAACTTACTAGCAAGGTGTGAGGTTTCGATATACGAGTTTAGCTGGTCCGCCACGACCCGTTCCAGTGTCTTTGATGGGAATGGTAGAAGGGAGACTGGGCGGTAGTTGCTCAAGTTCTCTTGGTCTAGTGTCGCTTTCTTGGAAAGTGGCCTGACTACAGCTTTTTTGAAAGGTGCTGGGACATGACCTGAGGCTAATGACATTAATTATGTTAATTAAGCATGGCAGCAGCAGATCAATCCAACGTAGGAGCAGGACAGTGGGAATAGGGTCCAGAGGACTTGATACGAGCTTCAGGACTAGATCACTAGTGACCTGCTTAAATGTAGACATTGAGGTGCAGCCAGGAATCGGGGAACAGCATTCTAGGGGAGATGTCATCGCAGGGATGGACTCCCCGATCATGTCTATCTTCTGCACAAAGAATCGAGAGAAGCGATTGGCTAGACCACAAGGATCATCAGGTAAGGAGCTAACCTGGGAGCGGTTGAGGAGATGGTTTATCGTCGACATCAGCATTTTTTGATTGTGCATCTGTGATTCAACAACGTTTCTATAGAAGCTAGACTTGGCCTTTGCTAGGATCGATTGGTATGACCTACAGTAGTCTTCATATGCCTGTCGATGGACAGTCAGTCCTGATCTTTTGTATGCTATTTCAAGCTTTCGCTTTTTAGACCTGGCTAGTTTAATGTCTGTGGTAAACCATAGGCCGTCCGGGCGAGGGCGCACAGTGCGCTTTGTCAGAGGTGCAAACTCGTCAGCTAGTTTCGTGTTGTAGCTATCTACCAATGATCAGATCGGAGGGATGACTGAGCAGCAGAGGTGAAGGAGATATTCTCGCACGGACAGCATCGATGTCAAGGGTCTTGAGGTTTCGCGATTCACAGGTTGTTGTAGAGGAGGAAGTGGGGGTCACACACTGTAGATTGAATGAGATCTGCATGTGGTCAGATATGCAGGATTTGGTGCTTCTCCCCTCTGATATATTAATTTCCGCTCACAGCTTAAACCAGGTTTACGACCGGCGAGAGGCGCTGCGAAAGCCGATATGCCGACGAGAAAGCTTTTATTACTTTTATTTTTTTATTACTTATACTTATATACTAACATTATTTTTATTACTACGCAGTGCGAAAACAAGAGCGAAGTGCGAAGAACGCCGAGCGTTGCCTAGGCAGCATTGCGCCATTCCGGCGGCGGCCACTATTCTGATCACCGCGTCGGCGCGGCAGCACCGCTCCGAGGCGGCTTCGGCGGGGCGCG
>WPIO01000055.1:2217500-2260000 GCA_009760855.2 Cristatella mucedo
TTCGCCGCCTCCGCCGGCGAATGCGCTGTCGCTAGACGCGTCACCGCGTCAGCTGTCCGTCGCGCAACTGCGCACTTTTTCCCGCCCCTCGGCGCCGACGGCACTCGACTGCTATGGATTGCAAATCCTGTTTGACCTCTCGTTAGACGAGCACACCAGCTCCACAGTCAAATCTGCCTACTTTCAGCTACATAACATTGCTAAATTTCGGGCTTGTTTAGATAAGGATACCACGTCTAAGTTGGTCCATGAATTCGTGACATCCCGCCTCGACTTCTGCAACTCACTGCTTACTGGCCTACCGGCATGTGCGATCAGGTGATTGCAGCTGGTGCAAAACTCTGCAGCTAGGCTCGTCTGTCGTGAGCGTCGCAGTTGCCATATCATACCACTTCTCGCCGACCTGCACTGGCTACCAGTCAAGCAACGGATCGATTCCAAGGTTTTGTCGCTCACTTTTAGGTCATTTCATTCTTTGGCTCCAGCCTATCTGTCAGATATACTACCCCATCAGGTCAAGCATCGTACCACCCGCTTTTCGAAATCCAACACTTTACCACTACCTCGTACACACCTCAAATCCTTTGGAGACCATGCATTTAGTTCGTCCCTCCCGACCTGCGTCAGAACATCCCCTGACTTGACCACATTTAAAAAGAACCTAAAACCACACTTATTTAGGACAGCATTTAGTGGGTCCCTGTGATTCGTCCTTCATGTGCTTATGCGGTTAACACTGTGCATGCTGCCACTAACCACATTTGCATGCTGACCCTGTGCATGTCACCCCTAACCATGTTATTCATCTTGTTTGTTTATCAAGCATGATATTTCTCACCATTCAATTTCATTTCCCTTTGCAGCAAATGTAAAGCGCCTAGAAACAGATCGAGTTCTCCGAGGGCGCTTTATCAAGTGCATTATTATTAATATTATTATTATTATAACCCTCGCGATACTGCGAGTCGCGGCAACGAGAACCCGGCCTGTGACTCGCTGTTTTCTGCGCTCCGACGAGGTTTGGCGAGCGGTGGACGCCGTGCTACGCTCTCTTCGAGACGCTAGTTTATACCGGCCCAATTCTGTAATAATATTTAATAATTATGTAGTAATTGTAACTAAATAGTATTATTTGGAGCCGCTTCCGTGCCTTTCTGATGTTGGGTGAAAGGACATTCTGAGGGGTGGGGCTAAAGAGACGTTCTCGGTGAAGAGGCGTCGACAATCTTTTACTTTGGGCAGACCGACCTGCTTCCGGAACACACCCACGGTGGGGGGCTTTAGCCCCGCCCAGTTTCCTTCTTGGGGCCTCGCATGCGGCATCTGACAAGGCGTTTGTGAATGGAGGTCACGGCCGCCACCCGACGACTGAGGGTCCACGGCCAGAAATCGGGGTCTGAGGCAGACCTAGTCAATTTTAAAGACTTCCTTCGAGTTTACACCCGAAAGCTTAAAAAAGCCAGGGCTTCTTTTTTCATTAGAAAACTAAACTCCTGCCAGTCGGACACTATAAACAGATTTTTAAGACAGTAAACCATTTACTGGCCAATGCTGTCAGGTCTGACTCCCCAGATATTAAGGGCTCAGCCGAAAAGTTTTCAGCCTTCTTTACTGAAAAAATTGTGCACATTCGTGCCTCCATTAAGCCCCCTCCGACCAAAGCAATCGCCGTTCCTCAACCTGTGACCTTTCTTAAAAGGTTCTCTGATGTTTCTGCCTGTGATGTGGCTGCCTTAATAAGGTCTAGCAAAAAGAGCTGTCTCCTGAAGACCCTATACCTTCATCTATGTGGTCTTCACTTGCAGACCAACTTAGCCCTGCCATAACCAAGATTTTTAATGCTTCTTTGGGATAAGGGATCGTCCCCAAGTCCTTCAAATCGGCAATCGTTAGACCTATTCTTAAAAAGCCTGGATTAGACACAGAGGTCCTAGCAAACTATCGTCCAGTTCCCTTCTTCCGTTCTTATCAAAGATTCTTGAAAAAATTGTTGCTAAGCAGCTAGTTGAACATATTGAAAATAATGGAATGTCAGAAACATTTCAACCAGGTTTCAAGAGGCAGCACTCTACTGAAACTGCTCTCCTCCGTGTTAACAATGACATTCTACGTGGCAACGACGACGGGAATGTCACTGCCCTAGCTCTGCTAGATCTGTCTGCTGCCTTCGACACCATTGATCACGAAGTTCTGCTTGAACGACTGAGAATAACGATCGGTCTGGCAGACGAAGCACTGGCGTGGTTTAAATCATACTTTTCTAATCCTGTTCAATCCATGTCGTGTGGGGGCCAGGTGTCAGACATGAAAAAGGTCACCTGTGGAGTCCCTCAAGGGTCTGTACTTGGTCCCTTGCTGTTCTCCATTTATACGCAACCTCTGGGAAAAGTGATTAAGGCCCATGGAATAGGATATCACTTCTATGCTGACGATACTCAGTTGTGTTTGTCATTTAAACCGTCGGAATCTGCTGCAGCAACTGAGAAACTGAATGCTTGCCTTGCCGATATTCGAACCTGAATGTCGGAAAACTTCCTGAAATTAAATGACGATAAAACCGAACTGCTTCTCATAGGACACCCTAAGCGTGTGGCTGGGTTAAAAGGCTTTGCTGTTCTAATAGGTGATGCTATTGTGCGACCTTCACCACGTGCTTGTAATCTAGGTGTCGTGTTCGACAGCTGCCTCAATTTCAAAAGCTTCATTCAGAAGACTGCCTCTACAGCTAGCCATCACATCCGATCCCTATCCAAGACTAGAAGCCGTCTCCCACAGTGGCTTGTAAAAAATTTAACTAGCTCTTTAGTTCTATATCGGCTTGATTATTGTAATTCCCTTTTGGCTGGGCTACCAAAGATAGCTATTATGCCACTACAGCGGATTATGAATATGGCTGCAAGGCTGGTCTTCAAGTCCCAGCGGTTTGAGCACGTGTCACCTTTGCTGAAAGAGCTAGGATGGTTGCCGGTTGAGCAAAGGATACAGAGCAAAGTTCTTACGCTGACCCACAAGGCAACTACTCTCCAACTGCCGACTATGGCACATCCTTTTCAGCGGTCCTGAACTGCTACTTCTATGCTACTCACTACCTCAACTGCTCTCCTAACTCTGCTATGCTTCCCACTTTTTCTTAGTTGCGTGAGACGAAGTCTGTTGGCTACCGAACGCCTACCGAAAGCCGCTTAGGCTGTGAGTGCGCTATACAAAACTCTCCTGCGTAACACCCACATGGTCTTTATGACTTTGTGGAGTTACTGACGGAGATACATTACATTACATACATACACGGCCGGTGAGGATAACTAGTTAACTAGAACAATTATGATGACCAGAGTGCTACGCTCGCCTTTCAGGACATGCATTGCGTCTAGTCAGAGTTAGTCCTCCTCGAGAACTATAATAACTTCTTAGTATTACTACGCTATGTTTCATCATAATTATGAAACCCCGGACTGTACGGAAGAGCGGCTGACCATCCTGGACGACTGAATGCGCGCTCAGTTAGCAGATGTCTCTAAGCTGAAATGTCAAAAACATTTTCAGCTGCCGAGAGTAAATCTGCAGTCGGATTGACGGAGAAGACGGAGCATCCCAAATATTTAGACTCACGCGCGTGATCCCGCATTGGCTGATCCGCCAGACGGCGCTCTGCGAAGAAACCTCCGCCCCTCCACCCCCCCCCCCCCCCCGCTAGGGCGGCGAATGAACGGGAAAAAGCAACGTTGGAATGTCCGCATTTTCGACGGCGGGACCGTGCGAGAGCCTAGTCGGCATCCCTTTTGTCGCAGTGAAAGTCAACCACGAGTAAGAAGACGCAATGCCGGCACGCGAGCTCACAAAAGTGTGCCGATCCAGCCGACTCATCGCAAAGACGCACAGAGCGAGCGCTCGAGGCGAGGCTTTGCGTCGTCGAGATTTGCTGGCAGCGCGTTAGAGGCTGCGCGTACAGTCGCGCGCATGCGCAGCAGCAGCGGTTTCCGGCGCTAACCTGTAAACTCCCGATCGGAGGCGTCGGCAGGCTGAGCGGTCCATCCTCGCCCGAGCACAGCCACTCCTTCAAACGCCAAGCAACGAGCTCGTGCACAGCAAGTGTCCCAACAAGCTGCAGTGCCAGTGCACAGAAAGCGCTCGCGCATGCGCACAAGCGCACAGTCTCCCATTTACGAGTACATAACTATGTGTGCGGATTGATGGTGGAATCGCTTCGATCGCTTTTTTAGTTGCTATGGATCACGAGCAATAAATTTCTATAGAGCCGGCGGCGGCTGAAGCGAGAACGAGCGGTTGCGTCCTTCCCCTCGAGCGGAGAAAGGCCAAGCTACTGACGCAGACCTGCGATTCAGAGGCGGCTTCGCAATTTCCGATGCAACGTCCGCAGCGGAGGCCGCCGACCACCCCGGTCGCGAACGCCTGGATGGCAGCCGGCCTCGCATTGGCTGGTTGCCAACGCGCGACAGCCAATGGCCTCGCAGCTCTTGCGACTTTCGCCGTGGTGACGGCGGCGCCAGCTAAACCAACCCGATTGTGGCGGATAACCTTTATTCGCGATTGTGCGATTACGCGGTAGTCTATAGCGGCAAGGCCGTATAAAAAACCCGGCGCCCTGAGGTAGGCTGCAACTTGGCGATCGATTGTATCAAAAGCTGTCAAAAGGATCGAGCAAAACAAGCAGAGATACTCAACTTTGGTCTGCATTCTTAAGTAGGTCGTTATACACCTGAAGCAATGCTGACTCGGCGCTCACCCACCGCGCAGCCGTCACGCACAGAGCTGCGGCTGCGACACAGACAGAGAGAGAAAGCCGTAAGAAACTCTAGAGGCGAGAATCTTTATGGCAGCGTGGCTATGGAGACGCGCGCTGCCACGCGGGCGGTCCACGGCACGAACTCCGCGCGACGCGTCGACAAAGCGGCGCGGCGAACGCACCTCGCTGTCGGCGAACATGTCGTATTTGTTGGGCCACTTGGCGACCTTTAGTTTGTTGTCTGATGCGACGGGCCAGTTTCGAACGACGCTAGCGACCTCGACGTGATCCTCTATAAACCTCTCTGAAACGCGCACAGACGAGAGCGGAAGGAGAGACAAAGACGCCGAGCGGCGCCGAGCGAAGCCTCGCGCGGCGCCTCGCGAGGCTTCGCTCTCCCTCTGCAGCCTGCGAGGCCCGTTGGCGCGTAAGGCGCGGGGCGGCGTGCGCGCTACGCTAGACGCACGCGCCTTTCGTCTCGATTCGAGAATCGCGAGCCGCGAGCCGCAGCTGCGCCGCCGCCGCCGCTGTGCGAGAGACGCCGGCGGTGACACACGCTGCTGACAGGAATCGCAGCTGTCGCCGACATCGGCGGAACGAGCGTTCACGACAAACTCGTGTCAGGGATTAAATGCGCTCGCTGAGCGGCCGAAGCGTCCGCCGTCCCAACGCCGCCACAATGCTGCAGCCCGTCGCCGCTGGCCGGCTGCTGGCCTCTAAAAGCCCGGCACGGTCATGCACCGCGGGTCTCAGCCGGGATGTCAGCCTTTGGGACTGAACCTTGACCTAGAGGCTAGCTGTATAAGGTCCCGGCCTTCTTTTTGAAATCCTCTCGCGAAAGCGTCTTGGCCCCTTCAACAAGCGGTACGCTTTGCTTTTGACAGACGAGTGGGCCGTTCGGAGAACCTGACGCAGCGCCGTGAACGCTGTCCTATTTTAGGGCTGCGATCGCCCAGGAGGTAAGGTTGTGCTTATGCGTGCTGACACTGTGCATGCTGCCACTAACCGCATTTGCATGCTGACCCTGTGCATGTCACCCCTAACCATGTTATTCATTTTGTTTATTTATCAAGCATGATATTACTCACCATTCAATTGCATTTCCCTTTACAGCAAATGTAAAGCGCCTAGAAAGTGATTGAGTTCTCTGAGGGAGCTTTATTATCAAGTGTATTATTATATTATTAGTAAGTTTCTTACTCTTCACGACCGAGGTCACGTGGGTTTAAATCCTGCAGCTGGCAATCCTTTATTGCCCGCTGCATGCGGCTCTTTTGACGCTACATAAATGAGGCTTAAATCTCGGCTAATTTTCTTTTACCCGGCGCGTCGTGTAGCACCACTCCTGTCCATTAAAAAACAGTCGGGCAAGCTACCGCCCCCCCCCCCGAAGTAATGCCGCTTTCTTGGCGCGTTGCCGCGGAATGTCTCTATAGTCCCGCTATACAAGGAACAAACAAGTTTCGTCGCCATTTCGAGAGAGCCCCAAGCCGGGCGCCGAAGACTCCAACCTTCGGAGGGGCACCCTCGGACGCGCGCTCGCGCGCATACGGCGTTGAGAGACGCGCGCTCATCCGAGTGCGCGTCTCGGCAAAGAAGGCTAGGGCGGTCCCCGGCGGGCCGGTGCAACGCGGCCCCACCCCTTTCAGCCACACCCTCGGGCTGAGGCTTCGGGCCCCCACCCGCTTCCTAAGGCTGTGGCGGATTGAGCTGTATGCTCGGTGCATGTAGTGCGCAGGATTTCGCTGGAATGCGGTGGACTAGGGGTAGCAGCCAGCGTCTTTATATATTTATCGCGTTTGGATGAGAACGCGTGAGCGTAATTGAATGAAATAAAATGAGCACATCATAACGCCCGTGTGCTAAAATAGTCACTCGAAATTAAAGCTTCGCGCCACCGATTTCCAGTCCATTTTCTCTCAATATGAGCACTGTTGCCGTAATTCGCAGCATCAATGAGGCGGCGGCGGCGGCGGTGCTCGCACCGACGCGGTCGCCGCCGCCGCCGCCGCCGCCGCCGCCGCCGCCGCCGCCGCCGCCGCCAGCGGACCGGCACTTACCCATGAGCAAGCTAGGCACGTGCTCGACCAGAGTCATGTGGTCGATCATGAGAGCGCAGCATCGTCGGAGCATTCCGCGAACGACATCCGCGGCCGTCGTGCCTTCGTGGACAGTCAAAGCCTTGCGCTGTCCGTTTGGAAATTCCACATCTACTGTTGACGCCGTCTAAACGACGAGACGAGCGAGTTTTTCCGCCACGCTTCCGTCGCACTGTCGCACGTTGCCACCCGCAAGTAGCTCGCTATTTCGCCAAGACCAGTCGATAGCGCCTATCGAGGCCCACATGCACCCATGGAGATGAAGAGACTCAGCGCGGCGCGCTTCGCGGACATCCTCGGGATCGCGCTGCCCTGCCACACTGTAGGTCAGAGGTCGCAGAGCGGCCCTCGGAGCCAGCCAGCCAGCTAGCCAGCTAGCTAGCGGCTCGCTGCAATCGGCCAAGGTCGCAGCGAGCGATGCAATAGCGCACCCTCTCATTCGAAGGTAATTACAGAGCAGCAGTTTCTTCGCGACGTCACGCGGTGTATCTTCCTGTACATCCGGCTGCAGCCGCTGCCGCGACCGACGAGGCTTCGCTGACGTCAGCACTCGCGCTGCCACACGTGCTCGGATCGCTCGGGGCTCGCGACTCTTAGGGCTCGGCTCAATTAATGAGCGCTCAACGCTCAGCACGAGGTGCGCTGGTTTTAAATCTAACCTCGGCCTTATATGCGAATAATAACGAGCCTTTTGCGTAGCTCTCAAAGACGACCGATTCCGGTTAGTAGAACCCCGCGTTAGCAACTCAGTAAAAATAATAACAACAATAGTAGTGGTATTTGTAATACATTTCCATAGCGCCTTCAGAGAACTTGCATCTCTTTCTACGCCCTTTACATGCGCTGTAAATGAAGCATGATCAAGTGGTTAGCGATAACTATCGGGTCTGCGGTACCGCGACGGCTTACTACTCCGGCGGAAGCCGCTGAGAGGATAACAGCAGACCCAATAATACACTTTTGGGGATACTATTAGAGGCTCTTAGCTAGCGCGGTGCCGCTACGGCCCGGTTCCTCGTTCAGTAAAAATGGCATCTGTCTGGGCCGTCTTTTGCTGTGCGCGACTGCTCGCACAAATACAACAGTAACATACTCACTGTCAACAAGCATGGCTTGGTTAGAAGTGACCTTTACGGAGTCAATCTGTAAATATGATTAGCAGCAGCATGCACTATGCTAGCACGCATAAGAACCCAAAGAATAAATCGCGAGAACCCACTAAATTTCAGGATAAAAATGCTTTTTATAAGGTTTAAACTTTAGCTGGTTTTTAAATGTCAAGCCTGAGGATGTCGCGACGTTTGGGAAGTGAGTTCCAGGCTTTGGGAGCACACGAACTAAAAGGCACGGTCTTCAAAGGATTTGAGGTTCGTACGAGGTACAGCTAAGCGATGATTCGGAAAAACGTGTAGTACGACTCCGTGCACTTAATGACGCGGATATAAGAAATCGAAGTACACGGGAAAAGAGGAGTTCGATAGTGTGCAGACATAATACCAATCTATCCTCCCAAAAAATATCAAATCACTGGTGGAAAATTTTTAAAAAATGCTACAAGTCGACCATCAACTGTTCCGAGCCGGTTTGTCACAGTGATTAAGGTGCTGGCCCCAGCAAGGTCAAGGTGAACGTAACCGATGACCGAGGTCGTGGACTCGAGCCCCGTTGCAACGGCGGCGACGGCTAAATCAGCCGTATTATGGCGGACAACTTATTCGTGGCGGTGCGATTGTACGATAGTTTATTCCATAGGCCATAAAAAATTCCGGCGCCCTGAGATCGAGAGGCGGGCAGTCAGAATTCGAGTCGAAATTGATGAAATCGAGAGAGGAAATTGCTGATTCGAACTGACTCGAACTCTGGAGTATGAGAAGAATATAAATAAAGGGGTATCGGCATTAAAAAAAGCTTTTTCGGGAAAGGGAGCGATACTAAGTAGTGCGCACCATTACGGGTTTGTTGGTGGATTTGATAAACAGACGCACGGCGTCTTCTATGCAGAAAAGGCTTAAGCCTTGGTAACAACGCATACGAATCCAGTGTTCAAGGACTTGCTCTGAACGCCTCAATATAACTCGAGCCCTCGAATTCAGCTATTTTTAGTTTGGCCGTGTGGTGTATGCGACTAGTCCTGGGGTTTTGGTTGGTCTGCTGGACCGACGGGGAAGGGGAGGAGTCGACAGACTCCTCCCCTTCCCCGTCGGTCCAGCTTCCCCGAAAATTTTTTGACGTATGATGACGACGTAGTAGCCCAAATCTGTTGGAAATCGGTCCAAAATCTAAGCCAATTTATGAGGAAAGTCTGCCGCGTAAACGCAGCTTTATGGATGCGCGCTCGATAGGTCAAGGTCAAGATATCTTCGGCGTTGCCGTACTTCTGCCACTGCCGGCGTACCTGCGCACATTGGCACAGCACCTACAAGTAGCTAGTCGCGCTACAAGGCTTCAAGCCTGCCAGTGGTGACCATATCTGGAAGTTCATATCCCACTCTAAGGGTAGATACTAGCCCGCTAGATCACTGTTCTCTTACTGAGATGCACCTATTTTCTTCTGCTCTGAATAGCCAACATAATAAACATTTCTCTAGCATCAAGTCTTGTTCGTGCATCCATCAAAATGGATGCATTGATACCCCTCATTACGAAGGCAATGCCAGACCACCAGAGCACAATATCTGCCTGTTGACCTTGCTACCCATCGATGACACCGACACGAGTAGCGGCGGACCAGCTAACCACTTTCATAAGAACCTCGAGTCTGGCAATTAAGTGTAAGTAATGCTTTAAACCAATCACTCCACAGAGTGAGCACTGCTATAATAATAATTAATATATTTGATATAGCACTCTCAGAGAACTTAATCACTATAGGCACTTTACATATGCTGCAAAGAAAGCATGTTTGAATGGTTTGAATGGTAGCATGCTCAATGACAAGCATAAAATGGTTGGAGGTGACATGCACAGATATTACTCACCATTCAATTGCATTTCCCTTTGCAGCAAATGTAAAGCGCCTAGAGAGAGATTGAGTTCTTTGAGGGCGCTTTATCAAGTGCATTATTATTATTATTATTATGCACAGCGTCAGCATGCAAATATGGTTAGTGGCAGCATGCACAATGTCAGCAACGTAAGTACACAAAGGACGAATTGCAAGGACCTACTGTGATAAATAGATGCATTTTTAGTTTTTTTAACATCGCCAGTTCAGGGGATATCGTGACGCCAATCGGGAGTGATTTCCAGGCTTTGGGAGCATACGAGCTAAAGGCATGGTCTTAAAACTATTTGGGGTTCGTAAGAGTAGCTAAAAGAATGTATTCAGAAAAGTGGACGAAACGATGCTTAGCCTGGTGGGGAGTAGATCCGATAGGTAGGCTAGAGCTATAGAATAAAGAAACCTAAAATTGAGTGACAAAACCTTGAAGTCTTAAGGAGGGCGTTTTGCTTTATTATAAATAACGTCAAATCAAGAGGTGGCGTAATGTCTGTCCGTAATGAGTTCTAATATATCTGTCCGTATATATGTCTGTCCGTATTGAGTTCTTCCGTATTTGGAAGCATAGCAACTGAAGGAAGAGTCTTTAAGAGAGCTGCAGTTTCTTTTGACGCGAACGCATTTAATAGACCGGGCTCGGAAGAAAAGCGGACTCAGTAAGACGCCGCGATGATCGATCTTAAACTGATTCTCCCTATAAAGCAAAATAATAACTAAGCAAATAAAACAATAAACCAAATTAACCAATCCAAATTATTCTTAACCTTATTCAAATAGGTAGGCTGGAGCAAAAGAATGTAGAGAGCTACAGGTGAGTGACTGAATTTTGCAGTCGATACGCCGCTCAAAAAGCAGTCACTGCCGATCAGTGAGGATCTCCTGAAATCAGTTAACTTGACAGCTGGTTGACAGGACTGACTGCGGGCTGACTGGAAAGCAGACGAATACTTCTAGGGAAAAGTCGTTTCGGCTGATGCAGGTTTCGTGCAGCGCCCATTCGAGAGATGCTAGTTGGTAGTTGAGCCTCCAGTCTCCAGATTCTGGGCGAGGCTAGATCATCATTTTGCGTCACCCATGACAAGATCAAGCTCATCATGACAAGATCAAGTTCACGGCTACGGAATATTGACGGTCGGGCAGTGAGTGTATTCCAGAGGCACCTTTACAGAGTGGCGACCCAGTGAATTGCAGAGGGCCCTATGCAAAGTAGTAGCGTAATTCCCTTAACCGCTCGTTCGGGATCTTCATGCTTGGCAGCACTAAGCTGTGCAATAAATAGTGGAAAATTGTCCCTCACCTCCTCTTATCTCGCCCGACGTCCCAGCGGAAGATACACAATCGGCGAACCCGATGCAGCAGAGGCAGCAGCATCTATTACCGTCGGTAACGCGACTCTGATCCGATAATTGTCCGCGACTGGGAGCGTCTCGACGATTCAGTACGCGGCCAGCGATGCACAAAGACACATATATCATTGACGCAACACATTTACGCTGCTTGCAATACTTTTCCCTCGTCACTCAAACGCTATGCACCCCTCAGCTAAGCGACAGGATCCCGTTGGCGAATGGCAATGCGCAGCCAAGATGGTGCACGATGACGACATCTTGTACTCAAGCTGTCACCGCTATCCTGCCAGCCGCTGCTATGCAACGCTGAGCCGTACCTCGTTCTTGTGCGCTGACATTTTCCTTGGAATTAGTTAATTAAACGTCTCTGGCAATCGATAGCGGCACTGTAGTGGCTATGAGTGGCTTTGGTTTCAGGATGTAAATGTAAATTATGAATTCGAGCCGTCCAGTCAGCCAGGCACGGCGCTTGCATCCAAAGTGCTTTTAGACTGTACTCTGCTGCCTAATTAAGTCACCGCTTGCAATTGTCGATGACGTGTCAGCTAACCACAAGCAAACTTACGCTTCCAATTGTTGACGCAGCAGTTCTGAGACGCTTGGCAATTCGCGTGCTATAGCTGAATGAGAAGCTGAGCGAAGCTTTTTTCCGCCAATTAATGTTGTTAAAACAAAAATCGCTGTACCTGTACCAAGCCAAGGCTCTACAGCAGAGGAGCTGGTAATAATAATAATAATATTGCACTTGATAAAGCGCCCTCAGAGAACTTAATCTCTTTCTAGGCGCTTGGTAGAAAGTAGATTGGGTGCATAAGTCAGCTAGCCGCTCGGCACGCGAATTTCCTCCATCCAATAGAGGACCGGAAATGACGAGGCTCGCGTGATTTATGGGCTTACTTGCCTCGGGGCGAGTGAAGGTCACATTTGGACAGGATAGAGGACTAGAACGTAGCTTAACTAGCGATCACTTCACGTCCCGTTTTTTTTTCTGAGATCCGAGCCGGTTATGATGCTACGACACATCGAACCCCTATTCTTAATCAACATCAGCACCAGCATCGCCATCCCTATTCGTATCATCACTTACGCCCTCCCAGCGCCGAAGTTTTCAGCTCAGCGTGCCAGCAATTCGACGACGACGACGGCACGTCTTGCTGGCTTTCTAGAAAACTCGGCGCTCGCGCCCGAGGTTTCGTCGCCGACGCGTAGTAGCCAGAGCGTAAAGCATCTGTAAGTTGCCTAGAAAGACATTCAGTTCTCTGAGGGCGTAATACATATGCATTACTATTAAGCTAAACCTGATCAATGTCAACCGAGTGCTGTACGAGGTGAGTTCCGCGAACAAACCAATCTGTGCAAAAAATTCAGTTGTTGGATTAACAGTTCAAGATACGCTGACTCTGAGAACGGAACTGCTTGCTGCTTTACTCAGAACTAGTTTGGTACAGCGGTTAAGGTGCTCGCCCCGACCAAGGTCTTGCTGAGGTCATGGGCTCGAGCCCCAAGGCATATGTTAAGCGCCTGAATAGAGATTAAGTTCTCTTGGGGTGCTATACAAATAAATTATATATATATATATATATATATATATACCATAAAATCCGTGAGATTCGTAGGCATTTCGTAGTCATTTAACTCGGGCTAAAGCCTAACACTCAGACTCCTCCTCAGCTCGAGCTGCTTTCGCGCCACTTCCGTCACTCGTCACTTCCGTCACGCACACTGTAGAGAATCGACAAACGCGAAGGCTGTGCTAGACCAGTGACTGCAGTTGACAGTTTGGCAGATTTAGAGATTTAAAGATGTATCTGACTAACTGCTTAGAAGAAGCTTTGGTAGCTTTCTAAGCGAGTTGGCGACCCCGAGGTTTAACTGCAATGCGAAATACGCAGAGTATTGTGAGAGTACCGTGACATATAAAACTGCGAAACCTGATCGATGTTAACCGAGTGCTGTACGATGTGAGTTCCGCGAACAATCCAGTCCGTGCAAAAAATCCAGCTGTTGGATTAACAGTTCGAGAAATATTGGCTCTGATAACGGAGCTGGTTGCTGCTTGACACAGAACTACAACAAATCTCAATAGATTCAGAGAAGTTTTTCGTCTGAAGTCACACGTTGCGAGCATCGCCAGCATTTTCTTTGTAGTTCCATTGCATGCGGGCTGGTACCGCTCCTTTCCTCGACAGCTGGTGGAAGCATCCTCGAGAGGGGCCTGTGCACAGCTGTGGTCAGCTTCTAATGAAGCCGACACAGGCCGATAACCTGCTGGTGAACAAATGGTGGATTCACCATCGGGGTCGGCCAAGGGACAGCCGGAGTGGAGTCGAGGAGACTAGAGCTTGAGAAGGGAGCGAAGGCAGTCGTGCGTCTTGCGGCTCCGTGCCTTGAGCAATAAACCGTTGGCGTTGTTCATCGGCTGGCTCTCTGATGGGCGAACCAAACTACAGTCTTGATGTGCTCTGAGCGATCTCCCTCATGCACTGCTGTGAATTGGACTAACTTAGTGGTCCTCAGGCATGTCATAACCCTGTCGGCCATCTTAACGCTTTTCTTTGCAATCCTCAGTCAAGGTGCAATAAACTTTTAATGATACGTGACTTGATCGCTGAGAATGAATTTGTCCCGTTTGCCTAGATCGAGATCTTGCTGATATCGGTTAACTTCCCGCCTAATAACGCGAAACCCCGACACCTGCTGCTCCTTCTTTCACAGCCCCAGATCAATCAAAACTGGTGGAAGTCGTCGTCATCAAACGCTCAATCTATAATTTCAAGCCGCTTGCCGTCCCCTCGAAGCAGTCTTTCGAATCTCTTGTTGTTTTGAGTTCATCCGACATTCAGCTGCCAGCAGACATCGAGCTTGCAGTAGTCTATCCCCCCAGGTACCATTCCTCCATTATCTCTGATTTCTCTTATTTCATTAAGGTTCTGCATGAAAGAATTCAATCTTTCCTCATTATGGGTTTTTTTAAATTCATTGTGATAACGAATCTGACGCCTTCAGCACCGAATGATTTTGTGCACTGACTGATTTGGTGTCTCTTGCGGTTCATATGCATGGCCCTACTCACATCAAGAGTCACACACTCAACCAAATTTTTTCCTACAACTGCACGCTATCATATAATAATAATTCACTTGATCAAGCGCTCTCAGAGAACTTAATCTCTCTCTAGGCGCTTTACATTTGCTGTAAAGTGAAATGCTCACCTACTATTAACAAATTCTGCTAATCTGACCACATGCAAATCTCATAAAGTCTACAGTTTGTGCTTCTTCTGCATCCAAAGCCACCTGTGAATCTCGAAACCTTGATGCCCTTGACATTGATACTGTCGGCGAAAACATATCTTCTTCATGCCTTGTTGTTCAATTCCCCTTCCGACCTTCGTTATCATTAGTAGAATGCAACCACGTGACGCGATCGCCGACACGATCGACGAGTTTTCGCCCTCACAGAGCGTGCCGCCACAGAGCGTGCCGCCGCGGATTTTCAGCGGACAATAAACTAGCCAGTTCTACTAAGCGCAAGCTTGAGAAACCATTCAAAAGATCAGTACTGGCTGTCCATCGACAGGCGTACAAAGACAATTGTACCTAATATAAATCTATCCTGACAAGGGCCAAGTCAAGCTTCTCTAAAAACATTGTTGAATCACAGGTGCACATTCCAGAAACGCTTATATCAACGATCAGCCATCTCCGAAACCGCTCCTCCCCGTTTAGCTCTGTATCTAGTGATAATCTAGTGAGAATCCCTGTGATAATCTAGTGATGATCCCTGTGATAATCTAGTGAGAATCCCTGTGATAATCTAGTGATGATCCCTGTGATAATCTAGTAATGATCCCTGTGATAATCTAGCTGCTCGCTTCTCTAGCTTCTTTGTCAGCAAGAGAGACAAGATCAGCGAGTCCATCCCTAAAATAAGATGGTTGCATCCCCCTGGAATCATGTGGCTCCATTCTATGCAGCACCTCAATGTCTACGTTTAAGTAGGTCACTAGTGACCTCGTCCTGAAGTTCATATCCCAATCGAAGAAGGCAGCTAGTACTCTGGACCCTATTCCCATTGACCTGCTTTTACTATGCATCGATCTGCTGCTGCTGCCATGCATAACTAACACCATAAGTATGTCATTAGCCTCAGGTCACGTCCCAGCACCTTTAAGAAAGGCTGTAGTCATGCTAATGAAGAAAGCAACACTAGACCAAGAAAACTTGAGCAACTTCCGCCCAGTCTTCCTTTTGCCGTTTCCATCAAAGACACTGGAACGAGTCGTAGCAGACCAGCTGAACTCAAATAGTACAACTTCACCCCTAGCTAGTAAGTTCCTGTCTGGTTTTAGAGCTAATCACTCCGTAGAGTCAGCACTTCTTCAGATGTATAACGACCTTCTTAGGAATGCAGAATTAGGTTGAGTCTCTTTGCTTGTTTTTCTCGATCTTTCGGCAGCTTTTGATACTATCGATCTCCAAGTTCTTCTCGAGTGCTTCTCATCTCGCCTGGGCATCACTGGTCTACACAGTAAAGGTGCGAAAACTATCTCAGTGGGAGACTCTAGATTATTGATGTGAACAGAAAAAAAATTATCCGATGAACTACTGAAGTATGGGTACCTCAGGGATCTGTGCTTGGTCCGGTTCTCTTTACGGTTTATGCTCTCCCTCTTGCCGATGTGATTGCCATGCACCACCACGGCTTACACTTCTATGCAAAAGACACTCCGCTGTAACTTTACTTTTATCCCTCCCAGCCCTGTAGGGGGTTGGGCGTTCGGCAGCGGCACGTCGATGAAAGAAGTTTCCCACAAGCAAGTTCTGGTAGTATAGATGACGGCTGTATTAATATGCAGGCGACAGTGACAGACGCAGGCTTGCCTACATACTCGTTCATTAACCGTCGTGGGCGCGGCTCTAGAGCACGTGCTGATAAGAGAGATGAGAGTGGACAGCTGTACAGCGTACAGGCAGCTACGCACAGTAAATTGTGCTCCAAGGATATTGTGGCACAGTGCCGGCCTGGCTCAACTTTAGGGCGCACCAGAACTGCTCAGCAGGAAATACCTCTGTACGTCTGAGCGTTGAGCAAGAGGACGCAGCGACACGCCCACAGCCCTACAGCACATGGAATGCTCTCAGCTCACTAGCTGCTGTATTGATGACATCCGCATATGGAAAGCAGACAACTTTCTTTAATTGAATTATGACAAAACCAACTTATATGAGAATATGAGAAAACCAAGTATGACTAAGCAATTGGAAAGGTTAAGGCTCAAAATCGGCTTTGTCAGCATATCTCCTGTTCAATCTGCACGAAATCTGTGTACTGTTCCAAAGTGACCCTTCATTAGACGACCACATCAGCTCCACAGTCAAGTCTGCCTACTTTCAGCTACATACACAGCTAAAATTCGGGCTTTTTTAGACAGGGATACTGTATCCAAATATATTCATGAATTTTTGACATCCCGTTTTGGTTTCTTTAACTCACTGCTTGCTGATCTACTGGCATGTGCACTCAAGCGCTTACAGATGGTGCAAAACTCTGCAGCTAGGCTTGTCTGTCGTGAGCGTCGCAGTTTACACACCACACCA
The DNA here is from genome assembly GCA_009760855.2 of Cristatella mucedo. Taxonomy (NCBI): domain Eukaryota; kingdom Metazoa; phylum Bryozoa; class Phylactolaemata; family Cristatellidae; genus Cristatella; species Cristatella mucedo. The sequence goes on from WPIO01000055.1 coordinate 2,234,294, forward strand.
CTTCTCACCGACCTGCACTGACTCCCAATCAAGCAGCGCATCCACGTCAAGGTTTTGTCACTCACATCTAGGACCCCTCATTCTTTGGTTCAAGCCTACCTATCAGATCTACTCCTCCACCAGGCATCGTACCACCCGCTTTTCGGAATCTAATCGTTTACCTATACCTCATACAAACCTCAAATCCTTTGAAGACCGTGTCTTTAATTCGTATGCTCCCAAAGCCTGGAACTCACTCCCCACTTGCGTCACGACATCTCCTGACTTGACCACATTTAAAAAGAATTTAAAAACGCATCTATTTGTCACAGTATGATGTGTGCTCCTGTGCTTCGATCTTTATGTGCTTGTGCTCGCTGATTCAGTTGCATGCTGCCACTAACCATACTTGCATGCTGACCCTGTGCATGTCACCACTAGTCGTATTATTCTTGCTGTTTATTGAGCATGCTACCACTAACCATTCGATCGCGCTTCCTTTGCAGCATGTGCGAAGTGCCTAGAAAGAGATTGAGTTCTCTGAGGGAGCTCTAACGAATGTGTTGTTATTATTATTGAGTCTGCGGCGCATAGGAGTTCTCAGCCAACTCGCTCGATGAGCTTGGATGAGCGACAATGAGCAGAAGCTCCCCGGTCTTAGTACTCGCCCTACTGATCGCACAGAAATGTGTGACCATCCGATCCGACAAAGTTCACAGCAGGGCCGAGTCGAAGGATTACTGCAGGCTGCGTTTCCGTAGAGCTGCATACTTCATCTTGATATTCGTCTTCCAGGCTAGCAAAACTAATGGCACTGTGGAGCTCATACTAACTGTTTGACTTATGAGGTGCCCAATAGTAATTTGAAAGACTGGCGTAACTTATGACCCGCGAAAAGTCGCACTAACATTCAAGACATTTAAATAGATTTAAAGAGAAAATTTGAAAAATTTAAGTTGAAGAAATTTATAAACCGTGCACAAAGACCCAGCCGCAACGACTCAGTAGAGCGGTAGAGTCGTCGCCAAGACTCATTGTCATGGTTAAAGACTTCATTTTTATCAGCTTCACTCATAGCTAATCTTCAGTGTTCATGCGCCAAATTAAATAGCCACTTATTTCATCGATCTTGGCAACCATAATCCCGGAAATGAGTAAGGGGCTTGATTGCCGAAGAGATAAGGTGCTCGCTCTTCGCGACGGAGGTTGTGGGTTCGAATCCTGCAGTGGCCGATCCATTTATTTCCAGCTGCTAGAGGCTGCAACGGCGGTTAAGGCTCCTCTGCCGCTATACAAATGATGTTGTCAAGTCAGCTGATATTTTTATATTATTTAATCACCCGGAGATTATTTACCAGACGAGCAGCGACCTTGGCCGGTTTTTCCTACCGAGGTTCGTCCAAATAAAAGAAACAGTCTACCCAGCATAAATCGCAGGAAAATCGCGTCTCGAGATCCCGGCAAAAATCTCGGAGAAATTAGTTTAGACATTCAACTTCAGTCATATCAGCCCATAGCTTCTCAAGGTCACGGCCGCAATGACTCACCGAACATAACTCGGGAATGTTCAGTTAGGTAGAGTCTACCAACCACTTTTGCTGAGTGTCTGCAGGGTGCGACACTATTGAGATCTACTTGAGCACCACTGGATGTGCGCTGGCGTAGATTAGGATTTGTCTTGAAGAGAGATCAGCGGCCACTGGTCATCCACGATCAATCTCTAGAAATAAAGAGTGCCGGTGCTTAAGACTCTCTAAGATTTCTTGCAGCGAGAATTTCTGGCAGACATTCGGTCTTGGGTGGCAGCCAACATCCTTGACATTGACTGGCGACCAAGCCGAGTCTGATTGTTAATCCTTGCAGTTAATCCTGGGCAATCCTCGTGCGGCTCACACACTGGCAAGTCTCGCCCTCCAAACTGTCTGAGCCAGCATATCGGCTCTGCACAAAACCTGGCTTTCTAATCCAAAATGACTTTTCGACGGATTAACACATCAGCTGTATGGGTGAATCTGCCTACTTTTAGTTTAGTAGCACAGCAAAAATTGGAACTTGCTGAGAGAAGGGCACCATAACCAAACAAGTCTATGCATTTGCCACAGACACCCTTCTAGGCTTTCGTAACTCTCTCCTGTTAAGAGATTGAGTTCTCTGAGGGCTCCATAACAAATGTATTATTATTATTATTATTATTGAGTCTTCTCCCTCTAGACTTAGAATGGCTCCAGCAGCAAGGGACCGATAGTGGCAGCAATCTGTCGCACCCAGGTACCAAGTCTTTATTTTTCTCTAATGTTTAATATCTTTGTTCGATTTTATGTTTAAGAAATCGTCTATTCCTCTGTTTGGTCGATGTTATTATTCATTTTTATGACCCAACTGACCACTTCATGGGCCGAATTTCGTACCTTGACTGATTTATTTCATTTGTGGCGCAACAAAAGCCACTCACTAAAATTTTGTCACGCGATAATAGGCAGTCAATTATAATTTTTAGAAAATCCTGCAAATCTCATTACATGCGGATCTATTTTACTCTTCAGCTTTGTGTCACATACGGCATTCAATACCGTCTGCGAATCGCGAGGCTGCAATAACCTTGATACTGACACTGTCTGCACAAAAATATCTCTTGTTCCTGCTGCTCAATCCCAAGTCCTAGCCGCCCTCAAGGTAGGATTGCTACAACTAGACGACGCTATGAACGAGTTTGTTGCACTAGGTAACTACACGGTGCGCCATCTTGGCGATGGCGAACAGTGTACTTGATGTACAAATAGGCCTATGGATTACTGCAGACATTAAACTAGCTAATACGACAAAGTTACGAAGAGATAGCATGAGACTGTTGTGTGCGTGTGTTCGCGAATATTGCTAAGCAGCAAACGACTTGGAGCATTCGAAACACAACCGAACTCAACAACTCCTTAATCAACGACTCCTCTCGGCAAACGTTAATGCTAATGGAGCTTCCTGTCGTCTGTGCCCATGAACGCTGCGCTCCGATAGGCCAGCGCCGTTGCTAGCAGCAGGATCGCTGAGCCTCGATTGGTCAGTCAACGTCGGGAGGCCCCCAGCCTAGTAACCGCAGACATCCAGTCTAGGAAGACTGCTAGCTCTCTAGAACCTAGAATAATAACAATGCACTTGATAAAGTGCCCTCAGAGAACTCAATCTCTTTCTAGGCGCTTAACATTTGCTGCAAAGGGAAATGCAATTGAATTGTGAATAATATCATGCTTGATAAGCAAACAACATGAATAACATGGTTAGGGTTGACAGGGTCAGCATGCAAATGTGGTCAGTGGCAGCATGCACAGTGTCAGCACGCATAAGCACATTAAGGATGAATCACAGGGACACACTAAATGCTGTCATAAATAGGTGTGTTTTTAAGTTCTTTTTAAATGTGGTCAAGTCAGGGGATGTTCTGACGCAAGTCGGGAGGGAGTTCCAGGCTTTGGGAGCATACGAACTAAATGCACGGTCTCCAAAGGATTTGAGGTTTGTACGAGGTATTGGTAAGCTGTTAGATTCCGAAAAGTGGGTGGTACGATGCTTGGCCTGGTGGGGGAGTGGATCGGAGAGATAGGCTGGAGCCAAAGAATGAAGGGACCTAAAAGTGAGCGACAAACCCTTGAAGTCGATCCGTTACTTGACTGGTAGTCAGTGCAGGTCGGCAAGAAGTGGTTATGATGTGGCAACTGTGACGGTAACGACAGACAACCCTAACTGCGGAGTTTTGCACCAGCTGTAATCGCCTGATTGAACAGGCCGGTAGGCCAGCAAGCAGTGAGTTACGGAAGTCAAGATGGGATACCCACTGTTCTCCTTCAGCGATGCATTGATTTGCTGCTGCCATCCACAACTAACATTTCAACTACGTCCTTAGCCACAAGTCTTGTTGCTGCACCCCACTATTCCTCTTGCCGATGTAATCGCCAAGCATAATTTAGGCTTTCATTTCTATGGAGGTGACAGACATTCGTACCTATGCTTTGATAGCACACAACTTTCCAGCAAAATATAGCTCTCTCAGTGCGCTTGCTTACTGTATTTCTGACATTCGCCCTTAAATGACAGCAAACTTTCTAAAATTGAATGATGATAAAACCAAGTTACTAGTTATGAGCAAGCTAGGGGTGACTCAGACATTATGAACCTTCAGGCTAAAAATCGGTGCTGCCAGCATATCTCCTGCTGCATCTGCACGAAATCTAGGTGTCCTATTCGAATGTGACCTTTCATTAGACGACTTGATTAGCCCCACAATCAAGTCTGCTTTCAGCTACATAACATGGCTAAAATTCGGGCTTGCTTAGACAGGAATACTACATGCAAATTGGTCTACACATTTGTCACATCCTGTCTCGATTATTATAACTCAGTACTCGCAGGTCGTCCGACCTGTCTAATAATGCACTTTCAGTTGCTGCACAACTCAGCAGCTAGGCTTGTCTGTCGTTAGCCTCGCAGTTGCCACATTTTTACACCACTTCTCGTCAACCTGCATCGGCTCCCAATCAAGTAGTGATCGAACTTAAAGGTTTTTATCACTAAAATGTAGCTTTCTTCTCTTAGCTTTGGCTCCTGCCTACCCATTCAGGTTAGCCATCGTACAACCGATTCTTTTTACTCAAGTCGTTTAGCTGTGCCTTTAGCCAATCTCAAATCCTTCGAAGAGCCTTCAGCTCGTAAGCTTGCAAAGCCTGGAGCTTCCTACTGACTGATGTCACAAAATCCGACCCGACCTTCCATTTAAAAAGAAGTTAAAAACACACCCGTTCCTCCTCCAGCATTTGCTGGATTATGCGAATGCTTGTGGCGTGCTGCCAAAGCGTCCGTCTGTGTTACTATTATCACTTCACGAGTTGACATGCTTCCAATAAGCATATGTAAACTGCCTAAAAAGATATTTAGCGAATGAGATTATCTTTGGTTCTTCTCATACAAGTGTCATTATCGGCGGTCACCGTCGACGTGCTGCGCTGTCCGGTGGCAGTGAGGGTGCTCTCCCTGCTGGTAGCAGTCCGGAGCAAAGTAGATACCTGTGCGTCCATGGCCACCTCACTCCTGACCACCGGCTACCGGACGGAGGTGGCGGTCGGAGCCCTCGGCAGCTGGTGGCCAGATGATGATACTCTGCCTGACGGATCTCGGCAATCCAAGCACAGAAGGAGCCGCATTGTAATGTAATGTAATTAACAAAGCCACAAAGACCATGTGGGAATTACGCAGGAGAGTTTTGTGTAGCGAACTCACAGCCTAAGCGGCTTTCGGTACGCATTCGGCAACCAACAGACACCATCTTACGCAACAAAGAGAAAGTGGGAAGCACAGCAGAGTCAGGAGAGCAGTTGATGTGGAAAGTAACGTTGAAGTAGCAGCTCGAGACGGCTCGAAAAGATGCGTTATAGTCGGGAGCAGGAAAGTAGTTGTCATTCTGTAAGAATCGTGGAAGTGGGTTCCACAGCCTAGGACCTGCAGAGCAAAAGCGTATGTCGCCAACGGTTTTTCTGGCAGGAATGGAATAGCTCTTATTGTGCATACAGAACCTGAAGGCACGAGGAGGCTGAAACCGAGCAGCAGTTCAGCTAGATATGGAGAGTCTAGCCGTGGCGGGCCATGTATTCGTTGATCAAACGGCAGAAATCCTAGCTCCTTTAGCAGAGAAGACACGTGGTCTAACCTCAGGGGTGTGCAAAGTAGCCTTGTTGCAAAGCCAGCTGCAGTGGCGCATTTTTCGGTAGCTCAGCCAAAAGGGAATTACAATAATCTAGCCGAGACAGAACCAAGGAGCTAGTTATATGGTTTGCAAGCCACCACGACAGTCACTAATCCAAGATATATATATCTATATATCTTGGATTAGATTAATTATGAATTATATGTATGTATATATATATATATATATATATATATATATATATAATTCGTTTATATAGCACCCCAAGAGAACTTAACCTCTATTCAGGTGCTTCACATATGCCTCGAGCTCGAGCCCACGACCTCAGCCAGACCTTGTCAGACGGTCGGGGCGAGCACCTTACCGCTGGACCAAACCAGCTCGGCATAGATAGGGATTGGACTAGGAATAAGATTAAGATAGGGATTGGACGCAACGGCTGGCAATTAAATGGGAGTAGCAGGTAGCCTTTTCCTCGGCCCCGGCAGGGCAGGGCTCGGCTAAAATACCATCATTTATTTCAATAGCTTAACACATATATATATTTATATATATGCATTGTGCCCTATTTTTTTATAAATCCTAAATAAATATATATATATCATTATTATATAATAATTAATGCCCAGGACAAATCGTCGAGCTTCCTCTTCCGGACTGAGATGCAGTCCTGCTATCGGAAGTGACATGTTAGAGCATTTCAAGCATCCACCCAGTACTAAGACGCTCCAGTTTGACGACCCAGCTCCACGAGTCTGGCAGGGGACAAAGCTCTTATTTCCAAAGCTCGTGTCTTGCTGCTGCATGCGAAAGACGACACCCGACGATGAGTCCACCAAAGATGGAAAGAAAGAGACTGAAACACCGGCACAGCCAGCGAAACAGAGGCTGCGAGTACAGGTCCAAATCGTGATCCCGATCGGCGTAGAGACGGGTGCCTAATCATTTCGGCAGCTGAGCACACTGTTTACTGCGATCATGTGAAAGCTCGCTCCTCAGCTCGCTACAGGGGCCTGGGACCGCTAAGTCGGCCGATCCTTGAATAAATAAATAAATTCCAACTGAAATAGCCTCATTTGTATAGCGGCAGAGGAACTCTAACGGCTATCGCCACCGCTCGCAGTTGGCAACAAATAATCCTCCACAGCAGGATTCGAACCCACGACCTCAGTGAGTGAAGAGCGAACACCTTACCTCCTCGGCTATCGCGATTCATCGAATTTATCACGCCAGGTATTCAGCCGTTTCCAACAATCTGTTCGTCGGCATTGTCGCCGGGCCTTACTCCACGTGTAACGCTTAACGATTTCGATAAAGGGTCGAGTGCTACAGCATGGGATTCTCTATTGCGACCTGGAGCGAATAGCCGGCTAATGCTCTTCTGATGCTGGTGATGCTTGCTCATGCTCATCTTCTGATGCTCCTTCTTACACCAGTTTCGAGATGCATTCCGGTAACAAGGTCTGGCCGCCGCCCTGGCCCGTCGTTTGCCTGACCGACGGACGGAGACTGCAGGAGCAGCCAGGCGACTTGTCTGCTCCTGCAGTCTGCAGCTTCTGCCCTGTCCAAAGCTTGCTGCCTCTCACGTCTGCTATTTCCTATAACGGTAGATCGCTTCGAGACTAGTCGCATATCAGGCATAACGGATTTGTGTGGCCTCTAAAGCAGTCGGCGCCGGCACGTGCCCTGCCGGCAGCCAGGCTGCAGCTCAAACTCGATCGGACACGACGTCAGCTTCGGCCAAAGGTGTATCCCAGAAGAGCTTGCGGAATCGCTGTAGCGTTTAACGACTCGCTCGCTGTGGCAGCAACGACTTGCCTTAGCCGGTCGCATGACCACGCCCACCGCATTGCCGTGCTGCAGGGCAGGTCTAGCTGCAACGCCACCCTGCTCCCTGAAACGGGCCGCCTCCTCTTTCTGTCGAGCGAGCGCACGCAACGCTAACGACAACAACGACGAGGAGGACTACTCACTCCTCGCCGTGGCCAGGTTTCCAAGCCGAGCTTGCACAATAGGGTGGTGGGCAGCATACCAGCCAGCCGCCAATCGTCAGGCTCGCAGCGAGGGCGAGGAGAGTCCGAAGGCCACATCCCCATGCGAGCTAGCCTTGCCGCTTGGCTCGCTCTTAGCCTCGCTCTGGAAAGCTGCACTCAAGACAAAGCGGAGAGAAACAACAAGGGTCAAGGCCATCCCAGTGTCATGCCTCTTTTTCGACGGCCCAACGGTGGGAGAGAGATTCAGGCGTCGATCGCCGCCTGCTGGTAGCCCTGCCCGTCCAACCGACCCTGGCCACCGCCGGTGCATGCCGGATCTTGCCGCTTGGGAGGCGCCGGGGGCGGCGCCCGCTTCAGAGACCCCGAGCCGCCGACGCTTGAGCCGGCGGCGCCGGCCGTCCGAGCGGCGGCCGGCAAAGGCTGCTGCCTTGACAGGGGCTCGCAGGCCAAGAGCGGTTCCGTGCCTCGCCTGCTCAGGCCGCGATGACCGTCCTGTCCGGTGCTGTGCGGCTGGAGGCTGGCGCTGCCGCCATGCTGGCCTCTGGCCTGCACAACGCCGCCACCAGCAACCGCCGTCGCGCACGCGACGGCCGGCGAAGCTGCAAGCAGCTGCTCCGGCGGAGGCGGCGGCGGCAGCGGGTCGTCGTCCGCTGAGGCCGGCGGTGGCGGCGGCTCTGGTGGCGAGGCAGCGCTCGATGCACCGCGGCGGGCGCACCTGCTGCTGAGCTCGGTGAGGAAGTCGAGCTTGGGTCGGCCGGGCGGCAGCGGCTGTGCGCAGTCTGCACCGCCGCCTCCGCTTCTCGTAGGTTCGTGCAGCGACATCTGCCGACGCTGCCTGGTCACCGCCATGTTGGCCGCCATGTTCGCAAAGCTGACGTCCTGCTGCAGTTGCGTGCCCAGAGACGTCATGGTGACAGGCGGTGGAGGAGGAAGAGGAGGAGGTGGGGGTGGCGGAGGCGGGGCAGGGAATCCCGGAGCGACGCCGCCGTCGGCTCGCACCGTGCGCTCTGAGCTGGCAGGTCCGGCGGCGTGGGCGTCGACGGCTGGTTGCTGAGGCGGCAGCATCCTGTCGTACGACGAAGCCGCCGAGCGGCCATCTACCAGCTGACACCAGGCAGACGCGGCGGCGGCAGCAGCAGCCGCCGTGTCTGCCGAGTCTTCGTAGCCGGAAGAGAGGAGCTCGGGAGGCGGCGGCGGTAGGTCGTCGCAGAACTCTGCGGGTGGCAGCGGCAGCAGCAGGCCGTCGTCCTCTGAGGAGGCAGTAAGCGAAGGATGGCGCCCAACCAACGTGGCGGCACAATCTCCTCGCCGCCGCTGCTGCTCGCCGGCGGCAGCGGCGGCGGCAGCCGACTCTGTGCACACCAAGTCCGGGCAGGTAATGCTGCAACCCGAATCCCTGCTTCCGTGCGATGACGCGCTGTCGGATGACGTCGCCGCAGCCACCGCTCTGCCACTGCCGCTGCTGCTCGACGTCGAGTCGTGGCGTTGCGGGCCGCTCTGGCGACCGTTTCCGGTCACAATGTCCAACATCAGCTTGAAGCTGTCTTCGAGGGCTGGTCCGTACTAAAACGTTGTCAGGCGACTGTGCAAGCTACCGAGCTCGGTCGGGCATGCCCAGGCAGGTCCAGCGCGTCCGAAGCAAGCTTCAAACACATTTGGTCAGCTGCAGCTGCCGCCAGGAATGTCAGCTGACGTCAGTCACTCCCACCACTCTCCCAAGCGTTTCGGCTAGCTAGGCGTGGCGGAATGTCGACCGCTGGCACACGAGGCAAACGAGCAAAGCCGAGCCATTGGCTTGCTCTTATTCTCGAGAGCCCAGTAAAAACTTTTTCTAAAGTGGCGTTTGCAGCACCGTCGGTCTATTCTCGCTTAGGTACTTGGCACACACCATCCACCTAGACTTGGGAGGCAGTCCAAGACCAATGAAGCGCCGACATGGTCGGACAAATGCCCGCACTCGGACCCACTCGCTTGCTCTCTCGTACGCAAAAGTATCAGCGAACCCTGTAGATGAGGAATAATAAGCATTCGAGAGTGGAACATTATACCGAAGCACAAAGAACGAATGTATCCAAATAATATAACGCCTTTCACGACGGCTTTCTCATAAACCAGTGCATGCAGCAGAAAAATACAGAGAGAATGCATCTTCGACCCTTAAAAATTCGTTTAAAAATGGCAGCATTGAAAATGACTAGATTGTACATTGTTTGTGATACCTACATATGCTCAGTAGTATAAAAAACAGTGCTTCGATAATGCCAGTTTCTTAGCCATAGGTAAATGGTAATAATAAAATGCTTATTTCCTAGCCACTCTGGTAATAATAAGCTAATTTCCTAGCCACTCACTATCTCCAATCGGGATTCCCGAGACTGTCTAGTCGACTGCCTCTACAAAGGATTAAATGTGATCTTTTTGCCCTGGGACACTTGGAAACGTTGCAATCGCTACATAATTTCAAATTGGTGACAGTTCGGTGAGGTATCACCTGAAGAAGATGGCTGCAACCGGTGTCATCGATAATGCAAAGATGCCCGCGGCCTACTTTTTGCTATACCCACAAGGATGAATCGGTAAAGGGCAAATCTTTAGGCATCATTTCGCCACTGCAGGGGTTCACACTTAAAGCCTCCAGGCTGCTACTGGAAAAGGAGCTAGCCGGGATACGGTTAAACCAGATGAACAAAGTAAGGTTTGCTCGGAATGCAAAAAAGAAACCACTTCTGCCGTCAAGAATACAGTAACTCATTTGGATTATGCTGCGGCCGAAATACAAAGGACCCACAATGACTGTAGCCAAAGATAATGGGGCGATGAGAGTAAACTTGCCATTTCTGGTAAGAAAAATGTATGCAGTACTACATTGTTGCTCCGATGAGAGTTTGAATACTATCTGCCTTCTGTAGACAGAGTTTGGACGAGCATTTTAGGGGAAATGGGTCATGGCAAATAGTTCTAGTACTTGGTGCAATAAACCATTGTGAAGATAGTTTTCTCTTCAAACAGGACTATGAATGAATGCCAGAGCATGCAAGCTTTCAATATCCTTTGCTACATGATTAAATTTAGTTTATGGGGTTACACTAACGGAGTGGCCAAGACAATATTTCTGTCCGTGAATCCCATTCTGGTTCTAGGACAAAAATTTGCTTGAAGGCTCAGAGCTCAGGTGGGCCATTTCACATCTAAACAATCACATTTCTCGAGTATGCCGGACGTTCGAAAAAATTAGACCAGCTTTTTTTGAAGGCTTAGCTCGCTCTACTCTGGAGCGGCTCAGATAGGATCCAATTCGAAGGCAGACACGGCACACTGACAGACACCGCTCAAACTTATCGCGGAGGTTTAAGTTCCTTTTAGCACTAAAAAATAATACATTTGCACTCGAAATTTGCTTCCATATTATGTACGCTTATTGTATTTACTTTGCATGATTACAGGAGGTTGGAATGACGTTTCTTGTCAGAATCTTTTTGGGTCGGGCGGCCATTTTAAGCGGTTTTGCCGATACTTCTTTGCTCGAATGAACGTGAGCGCAAGCATGTGCACTGGTGCAAACCCATCCCACACAGGCGCCAGCACATGAACGCAGGAAAGCACGGACATACTTATGTACTGCTGCTTGCCTGAAAACCTTCTCGCCGATCTGCACTTGCAATCCAATCAAGCAGCATGTCAACTTCAAGGTTCTGTCACTTACTTGTAGGTCCCTTCATTCTCTGGCTCCAGCCTACCTATCAAAACTACTCCCCATCAGGCGAAGGATCTTACAACCCACTGTTCAAACTCGAATCATATAGCCATACCTCGTACGAACCTCAAAACCGGTGTAGACCGTGCCTTCAGTCCGTATGCTCCCAAAGCCTGGAGCTCACTACCGACCCACGTTATAACGTCACAACGTTTAAAAAGGGGCTTACAAGGGGCCTGTTTATTACAGCATTTGGCGGGTCTTCGTGTTCGTCTCTCCTGCGCATGTACCTGCTTATACTGCGCCTGCCGCCTGCAGATGTTACCACCAATCATTTGGTAATGCTTTCTATACAGCATATGTAAAGAAGCCTAGAGAGAGATTCAGCTCTCTGAAGGGTGCTATACAAATGTATTATTTTTACTATTATTATTAATCTTCCTCATTTTTCTATCTATCATCTACTTCTGCTCCCCATCAAAACAAATGTCTTATTATTATTATCATCATTCTTATTATTAACATTCTCCCTTTTTCAATCTCTCCTCTACTTCTGCTACCATCGTATCCCTCTGTCACATCACCACCCCCTCTATCTCCGGGTTGCCATTAGCTCAGTCGCCCAAGCCTTCACCTTGGCCATGCGGATGCCGGTGAGCCACTTCCTCAGAGCGTCGGCATCGTCGCAGCAGAAGTACTTGACCTCCTTGCACTTGCTCTGCACAGCGGCGTGCTTGAGCGCGAAGCCGTGCTCGGTGGGAGCTCGCAGCTTCCGCTTCCAACCGAAGCTCCGGTAGACCTCGACCGATGCGAGCTGGACGATGCAGGCGAGTTCGCGCGACGACTGCAACGATCAGAGCGACGGCTGACTGAGCGCCGCCTGCCACTGCCGCCTGCCGATGTTGCTGCCGTGCTGACCGATGAGCAGAGCACACACGTTGAGCACCACATAAGCAAACGAGAGAGACAGACAGACGGACAGACAGAGACAGAGACAGAGATAGAGAGATAGAGAGAGACAGAGACAAAGACGGAGATGGAAACAGAGACAGAGACAGAGACAGACAGAGACCCCACGCTATTGCATTCGCAGAAAAATCTGCCGGTGCTGCTCTTGACTCGGGACAGCAGCAGCTAATCGCCCAATCGGTGGCAAGTCGATGCATGTCGAGCAGCAGCCAATCAGCATGCAATACGCATCGGCGACAGAGACAGCACGTGACTTGAGTCGCCTTTGTCTGAATTCGCAGGCATACGATGACTGCCTGGGCAGCCATCGGGCAGTAATGGAGCTCTAGAGATGCCAAGAAAAGCTGTATCCGCCTTAGCAGCTTTATCGTGATTAAATAGAAATAAATACAATTTCTTTGTATAGCATCCTAAGAGAACATAACCTCTATCCAGGTGCAATGCGTATGCAGCAGGGCTCGAGCTCACGACCTCGCTCAAAGGTGACATCACTTTGACCTCAGTTATCAAAGGCAAGCACCTTAGCCCCTGGGCCAAACCAGGGTGGCAAACGAGGAGCTGGCCAGTCATTAATGGACAGAGATGTCCACAAAGTAGCTACCGAAACTGGGCATAGGTCGTAGGTTAGAGAAACTCGATGAGAGTATTTCTCGCCTCACTGACTTGCAAACTCGAACACCAGTACCTATATTATTCGAGCCACACCCCTCCATGATCTAGCCTCCTGGCTTCCCGCTTTGCAGAGCTGTGCAGCATTAATTATCATAAGTAGGCACTCACTGCACGGCAGCACCGCGGGTAGGTGTGTGTGCGTGCGTAAGTGTGTGTGTGTATGTGTGCGTGTAAGTGCGTGTGTGCAGCACTCAGCAGCTTTGCATACCTTGCTCTTGCGAGTGTATATGCCCGAGTTTCGAAGGACGACGGCAATTTTCCTCCATGTCTTCTGCCCGTCCAATTTGACGTGCAAATCCCCCACGACGTCGGGCAGCTGACAGCCGAGGCCAGAGAAAGCTTCCTGCAATGCAGCAGCGGACTCGAATTGCTCACGTCTGCTAGCCGCCGCCAGCCTCCCTCTCTTAAGCTCAAAAGCCCATAGCAGCGAGCTGCCGCCGGCGACGCTGGCTGGCTGGCCCTTGGCTATCGGTGAGGGTGATTACAGAGCGTGCAGCTTGACCGACGGCCTGGCGGCGCGGCCCGGCTCAACCGTCTCTTCCAATGCACCACCGACAGAGCCGCCAGCCTGCCACGTCCACGGCTGACATTCGGACACGCGTATTGCTTCAGACAAGCACGCTCCGGCATTGTCAGAGAAAAAAGAAGTGAAAAATGAATTACGATTAAAGTTAAGGCTCAAATTTTAATTAATTATTAATTAATCAATTAATCAATAATTTATTTTAACTAATTATTAAAGATTAAGATTAAAATTGTAGCTCTTCTGCCATCGTAGCAGCAGCAGAAGAGCCGTAGCTGCTGACGCTTCCACTTGCAGCAGACAAGAAAGAATTGCCCACTGCAGGATTCAAATCTGCATCCTGGTCCTGAAGGAAGTGCATCTTAGGGCATGACCTTATGCATAGGCTACGATCGGGGTCACAGGAGAGATTGCAGCATTTGGCCTATTTCTTAAGCATAGCTTCAGGTCTGCCATGATTTAGAAGCAGCAATGCTTACTGCTCTCAGCTCTACTCACTATCGCGTGTGGGGGCTGGCGGAACTGGGCAGAGATAATAATAATAATAACAATAATACACTTGATAAAGCACCTTCAGAGAACTCAATCTCTTTCTAGGTGCTTTACATTTGCTGCAAAGGGAAATGCAATTGAATGGCGAGTAATATCGTGCTTGATAAACAACATGAATAACGTGGTTAGGGGGTGACATGCTCAGGGTCAGCATGCAAGTGTGGTTAGTGGCAGGATGCACAGCGTCAGCTCGCATAAGCACATAAAGGACGAATCACGTGGACCCCACCCACTAAATGCTGACATAAGTAGGTGTGTTTCTAATTTATTTTTAAATGTGGTCAAGTCAGTGGATGTTGTGATGCAAGCCGGGAGTGAGTTCCAGGCTTTGGGAGCATTCAAACTAAATGCACGGTCTCCAAAGGATTTGAGATGGGCCTGCCTACACTGCTATCGCTGTGTGCATTCACACTGCCCAGCCGGCACATCAGTCTCCCAGTCCGCAAATACGCTGCTGCGACGCTGCATGTCCCATTCGGCTCCTAGTGTGTAATGTAATGTACCTCCGTCTGTAACTCCACAAAGCCATGAAGACTAAGTAGGTATTATGCAGGAGAGTTTTGTATAGCACACTCACAGCCTGAGCGGCTTTCGGTACGCATTCGGTAGCCAACAGACTTCGTCTCACACAACAAAGAGAAAGTGGGAAACATAGTGGAGTCAGGAGAGCCCCACGCTGCCGGAATGGTCGGAGCGCCTTGGCATTTGCATCTACTTGCTGCATATCGAGAGCCCTCAGGTAGTCATGCGAGGTGGAAGACAGATAGAGATCAAAACAGAAATCGTTAGAGCCAGAGAGCCGGAGATCGAGAGACAGAGAGCCGGAGATCGAGAAACAGAGAGCCGGAGATCTAGAGATAGGGGGAGAAAGAGAAAAGTAGACAAAGAGATACTGACAGAGACACTGAGACTGAGACAATGTTACTACAATCATTTGATCATGCTTTCTTTACAGCATCTGTAAAAGTGCATCGGAAAAGATTCAGTTCACTGAGGGTGCTATAAAAATGGGTATTATTATTATTATTACTATTATTACTAACTGACAGAAAACATATAGAGAAAAGCACGGGGGCTCCACAGACGAGCCACATGGGTCAAGTAGCCTTGAATATAAGGCTGCACGGTCCTGCAAGGTGACTTTCGGCGTTCTCATGTATGCTTGTCTGAGCATAACCACCACGCATGACATTAACCATTGGCTTTAGATTCGTTTGCACATAGTTCCCAAGTGTCTAGATTGAGATTTAGTTCTCTTGGGGTGCATTACAAATGACCAATTATTATTATTATTATTACTATTATTACTATTATTATTACTCCAATATCGCTAAAGCCAGGTAGTCTGGATCGCATCAAAAACAAGTGAGCCAGGTATTCTCGACAACATCGACTGATGCATGTCGATCTGCATCACCACGGAATGGCTAAGCCCGACGCGACCCATAAGCAGGCTGCCAGGATAGAGTCGAGGAGTGGGTTGGGTCTGAACCTTTCCAGAAGCACTCAATCATAGACGGTAAAGGTGAGTGGAAGCATGCACGCGGCTTGGCCGCCCGATATAAGCCCCTTCCGGATGATAGTCCCCAGATGATTAGCATGGCCCCCTCACCTGGGGGAGGCCAGTGTTAGCATGCCCCCTGCGGGCCCTCCAGAGGCAGGCATCATGCAGCAGAAGCCTCAGAACTGCAAGCTTATTATCCAGCCACAGCGGTTGCAGCCAAATCAGCTTCGGCTGGCACTCGAGGCAGCAGATCCAGATGCCATGCATGCTGGACGTGCTCGGCGACGGAATGCTTGCAGCGGATTCGCCGACGTGCAGGAAGCGAGCGTGCAGCACGTGGCGAACGTGCGAATCTCGCTCTTGTGGTTATAAGCAAGCGGGTCGCGGCAAGCGACCCCTTGACCTCAAGCCCGAGAGCAGCCCTTGGGGACGGTACCTCGAAGCAGCTCAGATGCCCTCGGGCAGCAGCACCTTGGTGGGCTTGGTGGGCTGCGAAAAGCCGTGGCAACGTGGCACATGCAACGGCCGAGTGATTACGTACGCGAATCAGAGCGTTTTTCTGACTCTCCCTGGTGCAGTGCACTGCCTCGGATTCCTCTAGCAAGTAGTTCTGCACGACACGAACACTAGCTTCAAATGAAGTGCTCTGCGCATTCATTAAGTGCTTTGCGCATTCGGAAAGGGGAACACGAGAAGACATGCAGGTATGCTGGGGGGGGGCTCGAAGCAGCAGCAGCAGCCGATGCATTTGCCGCATCTGCTCGAGCGGCAGCCGCCTGAAGACCTCAGCAAGTTTGGCGCTAGTCTGCGCTCTCTTCGGAATCTTGTCGAAGCTCTACCTGAACTTCCGGTGTGTCACTGTGACAAAATATCACAAAAGCTTCAGGCAATACACGCCTGCTGCTTGCTGCGAAAACTCGGCATCTCACTTATGGTCATTTTCTAGGCACATGCCAGCTTAAAACTATTACGGCAGATCCATTTCGGAATAACTACTATCCATATGCATGCCTGTGTTCCCACGATGATGTCTATGATGAACACGGTGTGTGGCCGTTGCTAAAGCAAAGCAAAAGCACGTCTAGTGTACCATCAGAGCAACCCTATATCCGTGACTTTCAGAGTGCATGAGATGTATGGTAATGCAATGAATCAATGTCTGTAACTCCACAAAGCCACAGGGACCAAGTGGGTGTTGTTACACATGAGAGTTTTCTATAGCATACAGTTGCCAACAGACTTTAACTCGAACAACAACGAGAAAGTGAGAAGCATAGCTGTTAGTAGGGCAGTCGAGGAAGTGAGTAGCATAGAAGCAATCGCTCAGGACAGCTAGAAATGATGCACTGCCGTCTGCAGCAGGAGAGTAGACGTGTTGCGGCATAAGAATTGTGGACGTGAATTCCACAGTCTAGGATCTGCAGAGCAAAACCTGTCGCCAATTGTCTTTAAGCGTAGAGATGGTTCAGCTACTTAATTGTCCATTGGGAATCTGAGATCGCCAGAATCTGGCTGAAACTGGTGCGACATGCATCGTGCAGCTCCTCCAGCAAGGGAGACACGTGACTGAACATCTGGAAATGGTTTACTTGCAGCCACATTTGTCATCACCTGATTAAGCGTAATGGCTTTTTTTGGCAGCCCAACCAAAACTGCTTTACTGCAGTCCAGCCTAGACACAATCAGGGAACTAGCAAGCCAGCCATCGTGATCTATAGCCCCTAATATTACACACGGATCGAACGCGATGGCCAGCTATTGAATCGGTCTTCTCAAAGTAGTTTTCGAACTATGAGAAGTTATAAAATAGCTCACCACAATTCCGAGCACGTGGAGCGGGTAGCACTACAGCATCACCCATTAGAAGAGCAATGTATACTACTCCATCGACAAGCTCCGGGTGACCTATGATTGGAAGTTTGATTTAATCGTCGTTTAGCTTAAGGAGATGGACCGACATCAAGGATCGGAATGTCTGCAACAAGCATGCAGTTTATCGATGGGGTCGCTGCAGCAGACTCCAAAGAATTAAACGAAAAATACAGCTGCGTATCGTCGGCGTAGAAATGATGGCCTATCCCATGGGCCCGAATCACTTTTCCTTGTGGCTCGGTATAAATGGAGAACGGCAAAGGAAAGTGAACGATGCTTGCAGAACTCCACAGGTGACTGGCATTTTGGATGAGACGTGAACACCACACGGCACAAAAAGAACACGATCTGGCCAAGTACAATTTAAGCTATGCTAATGCCTCCTCTGCCAGACCGACCGTTGTTCTCAATTGTTCGAGTAGGATATCGTCATCAAAAGCGTTAAACCCAGCCGGCAGATCGAGCAGACCCAGGGCAGTGACATAACCGCCATCGTTGCTGCTTAGGATGTCGCTTGTCATAAGGAGAAGAGCAGTTTCGAGGTGGAGTGGAGTCGCTCGAATCCTGTCTGAAATTTTTCTGAGAAGTCAATCTTCTCTGCGTGCTCTACAAGCTGCTTAACGACCGTTTTTTGAGAATCGTGGACAAGAAGGGATGAATGGGGATTAGGCGATAGTTTGCTAGGGCCTCAGAATCCAACCGAGGCTTTTGGATTAAACGATGGCCGATTCGAAAGACTTAGGAACAACATATTTATCCAGAGACAAGCATTAGAACCTGCGTTAGGGCTGGACTAAGTTTGTCTGCCAGAGAAGACCAGAGAGTTATAGGGTCTTCAGGAGATGAGCTCCTTTAACTAAACCTGATAAAGTTAGCCGCCTTGCACACATAAACCTCGGAAAATTTCTTATGATATCACAGGTTCGACATGTGCGCTAATCATAGGTGGCTTCACGGAGGCCCTAGTATGTAACTCCTTCAACGAAGAAGGCCAAAAAGCTTGTAGACCGAATAGCTAATAACATGGCAGTGAGACCGTTCGGAGTTAGCAAGCAATCGATTCGCTGTCTTGCAAATCTGTCTTGGGTCCGACGAAGAAGCACGAAGGAGGAAGCCTTCGACACTTGCTAGATCGTCATCGAATCCAGACTTCTTAAAGCAGTGTTCACACCTGAGCTTTACACGTCGCATCTTTTCAGGGTTTTCGGGCTAGCAGACAGCAATCTCGACGACTCCATATTCGGACAGAATTTAGCTGACCATGCTCGGCGTTGAGAGCGACGGCGTACATACTTCGAGCGTTCAGTGGGCCACGTGATGATGGGGTTGCACAGACTCGCTGCCCGAGTCGCTGCAGACAGGAAGCACTCTGGCATTCAAAGGAAGAGTGGAGAGGAAGAAGGGAGCGCACTGAGCGCTGAGCTACACGACCAGCGGCTCCTTCCCCAAATTGCTGCTCTGAAGCTGCATTTGTGGACTAGAGTCCTGCAGCGGGCAAAGGCCTTTACTACCTACCCCTTCGCTCGCAGCGTTGGATTACTGCAAGGATTCTTCTTCGGCTACACAAATAACACTGCTTGATCAGCTGACCTCGGTTTTTATTTGTGCATGCCTCTAGTTGCAACTGCAGCCCAGATTGGTGCCAATCAATGTGCTCACACTCAAATGCGACGGTCGTGGGTACATGAGTCCCACAGCCGGCAGCTCTTTGTTGTTGTTGTATCTCTGTTGTTGTATCCTGTAACTCTTTGATGCCACTCGAAAACAGGGTGAAAGCCGCTGCCGCTCATCTGCTCCAGCATAAACGAGGCAGCTGAACCAGCTCAAGTCTATGTTTGTCCAATTTAATGGAGGCTACGTGTGAGTCAGTTTTTTCTCTGCTTTTGTATGCCCCATAGCAGCACTGTCGAGGCACTTCACTATGCAGCGACTTTTGGCATACATTCTAGCCCAATCTGATGACCGAACATGTTAGTACAATAATGCTTGTCAGTTTTAGCTTGCAATTTTCCATCTGTTGATGAAAAAGTTGCCGTTGCACAGCTCTGCATGCTGTTGTGAGTGATCATGGTTTAATGCTGCAGCTTAGATTTTGATTCAATCACTCATCTGGGATTTGGCTCATCAGTGTCCATTCCAGTCGAGCACTACCGTGAGCTTAAAAAGTTGTTCAGCGAAGTCGCATGAACATCAATTTTACGAGCTTCCTAACAACCAGCTTTCCTGGGATGCCATAAAAATATTCCACACAGAGCCTTCGAAGATTTTGATCTCTCACTCCTCTGCTGGATTTCTCAGCGGCTTTGGCTCTTTCTCCAGAGCAGATTCCGGCCGCTACCACCCTGGCTAACGCTGTGGCAGCTTGCAGCAGCAGCTCCGATGGCTGCGGCAGCAGCATGGAGTGAGTGAGTTAGCGCCGGCAGACTGCAAACGGACTGCAACAAACCTGTGGGTGAAAGAAGAGATCGTACTTCTCTTCGGCTTCGAGAAACAGAATCCGGTTGTCGGACACCTTCTGCCAGTTCAGCATGAGCGGCACCAGCTTCTCGTGGTCTTCGATAATTCGCTCTGCATATATATATATATATACACACATATACACACACACACATATATATATATATATATATATATATACTGCATGTATTTGCCCGCGGCGAAGCTTTGCGGTTGCAGGCACACGAATCATCGAACCGCGCTTGCGTAGGTAGGAACGCTCACACAGGCAAGGACACGACGTTCGCGACCGCGGCAAGCAAATCAAAAAGATGTGCGCAGGCATACGGTAAAGGGCCCTGATCTGCTTGGACCGATTGCAATGGGCACGTGCCAGGCAGGCGTTGCCACCCCAACCCAACCCCCACCCCACCTCCCACCTGTCAGCCTTTCAACGGTCGGCATCCTCGTGGCTAAATTAAGGCCTAGACACAGGAAACTGTCGAGATGGTGGACATGCTTTTAGGAGAGCACAGCTATTGTACAACGAGCAAGCCTTCTCGTCTTTCTACTTCCTTTTGCTTAGCTTCAGCTTCGACTACATGGGTCGACTCTGCATAGGGTCTCCACTATCTAGTGCTGATATCGACCTCTTAATCATGATAGTCATAATAATAACAATAATAATACCATCTTTGTTATCGTCCAAAGAGAACTAAAGCTCTTTCTAAACACTTGACATATGCCGGAAAGGAAGCACATCAATTGACAAGCGATAACACTCACAATTTTTGCACAATTATCGCGCAAGCTCACAAAGAACAATTGCATCCACTCCTTGCCTGCTTGGCCACCGAGACCTGATCGCATAGCCTGCCCGTCCCTGCCACGGCTAAATGCAGCAGCACCGAGTCCCGACCCCCCTCCACCACCCACCGGACCGGAAGTCTGAGGTCGTGACAGACCCAGCGATGATGCTGTAACTCTACTGTCGGTACTGAACTCTATTCTCGGTACTGAAGCAAGCCTGGCACCAAAAGGCCCAGACACGAGCCATTGAGAAAGCAGACAGCTGGCTGGCAAAAGTAGCCGCAGAGCCAAGCCTCCTCCTCCGCTGCTGCTGCTGCACTTCCGGCCTGGCTCGGTCGAAGCTGCAGCCACGGCCCTCAGTTGGCCAGCGGCACACTTTTCTCAACCAGTTTTAATTGGGGCCACTTGATTTAGGCCACAGCATCAAGCCTGCCAGCCTGCCTGCCTCTGTCAATTAGCCAGTGCTAAGTGTAAAATGAGGCATCGTGTGAGCACGATCAGAGCAAGGATCCTGATCGTGGGAGGGATCGCCTCCCACGTCGACCCCCTGCCATCCCAAGAGAGGGGCTACCCCCCCCCCAGCCTTCGGGGGGGGGAGGACAGAGTTAGCACCACTCGCTCAATCGGCAGCGGCTAGCAGAGGGCAGGCCGCTTGCCTGGAACAGAAGCTTTTCAGCAGACCACGCCGATTTTTCGAGCAGACGGCTTACACTGCGGCAGTGCGGTGGCAGCGAGGAGGCCGAGTGCCGTGCCTCCACAGGCAGCCGCGAACGCTCGTCGAAACCGAGGCGCTGCAGCAGCAAGCAGAGGCAACGATGCCTCACCGAGCTAGCTGGCGTTCCAAGGCCAAGCAGGCCCGCCACCGGCCGAGCCAGGCAGGCGGGCTGCTTGGCAGCAGCAGCAGCAGCAGCGCCGTCTGGCCGAGTTGAGAGCTCACCCATCATGAGGCCAGGCAGCTGCTCGACCAGCGTCCAGCGTACGTTCGGCTTCAGGGCGGCGCACTTTTCGAACAAGGCGCGAATGGCGTCGCGAGCCGTCATCTGCTCGCCGACCAGCAGGGTTTTCGAGTCGCCGTTCTGTATGAACACCTTCACGAACAGCTGCAAACCGACGGCCGCGAGCTCGGGTCGAGTGGGAACCGCTGCCATGGCAGCTGCGAGCGTGGCAGCCCCTTGAGCTGGCGCTAAGCAACACACACAAAACGTTCCCCTGTCGAATCTCCCTTGCGAGATGCAAGCGCGGGCGTGTGAGTGCTGGCTACGCTGCCGCTGCGCTGGCCGCCGCTGCCGACCGGCGCAGTCCGCGAGCCGTTGACTCGCGCGAGCTGGGGACCGCATAGCGCTCGCTTGGCGAGCAGCAGGACGACGAAACGGCGCAGCAGCAGCCGAGCCGGCGGCGGCACGGCCTGGGTGTGGCTCCTGCTCGAGCGATGGTAGCGAATGCTTTAACAAGGGAGGCATCGAAGCATGCTGCTAAGCTGCTTCGGAGCTCTCTGCTTCTAAGGGCAGAGTAAAGAGTGACCAGCATGCATGAGGACAGGAACGCTCGGGCGTCGACGGGCAAAGAATGTTCTTTCAGGCAGGTAGCACAAAACAAATCCGCCATGGCCTTCGCTACTGCTGCTGCTGCTGGTGCTCACCTAGCAAGGCTTTCTGGAAGGCAGCATGCGAATGGCCGTCCCGGTGATTGTGTGCTGCTTCAAGTGCACTACTTTTCCTTTTTTCTTAGCGCATCGAAGTCGAGCATTGTCTCATTGTACGTTGTTGGCTCGATACAAGTTTTTGCTAGTGCTCTTCCCGACTACGACTGGGGTTTGCTATTTCCTGCGAGTTGCTGCATACTAGGAGAACACTCCTACGGCAATGGCATCGGGTCTACTCTAATTGTAAAGTAAACCTGAAAGTTCAACGATTTCTAGCTACGAGTCGGCATGACTCATCGATCATTAAGCTTCGAAAGTGCAACACATTCTAGAAACGAGAGGGTATGATTCATCGCTAAGTAAGCCCCGAAAGTTCAGCACATTCTAGCCACGAGTGGGTATGAGTCATTGCTAAGTAAGCCCCCTTCACCCTTAAGCTAAATGGCAGAAAGGGGCGTTGCATGCAAATGCCGACACTTTCGGCAAACTCCAGAGGGAACATGACAAACTGAGGCAGAAGTATAAGCACGGGCAGCAAACCCTTCCTGCCAGCTGGGTTTAGGAGTTAGCTGCTCTCGAAGAAGCAGCAGCATCCGGCTGGTTCATCCGGAAGCAGATTGGAATGCTGCAAAGTCACAATGCTGTATCGACCTTGACCAGAGGCAGCTCCCTAGGAAAATAAGGCAGTGGGAGACAGATGAGAGCACCCTTGACCAGCAGCAGCACCACCTGCACGGCTGGGCCTTCACTTCTCGCCGGCCCCACAGCTGCTTCCTGCTTCTGCTTCTTCACTTCCGCTTTCCGGCAGCAGCCGGCTGGAAATTCAGCTCAGACAACCGACCGAGCCAGTGCACTTCAGCCGACGTTCAGTTCGTGGCCGACCACTTCCTGGTGGGTGAGAAATGCTTTTAGCTCAAGAGGCTTTGCTGCTGCATTCGCTGGCATTCCTCGGTTGACCCTTGCCACAATACCACCAGCTAGGAAATTTACTTCAGATTGTTTGAATTCCTATGACACAATCATGTCTCTATCGATACCTGCCTTGGCTGAGAAAATTTGAAAAGAGAAGTAATACTTTAACCCCCTTCTACCAGATGTCAATAGGTCATTGTTGTTTTATATAGAGGTCTAACGCTGAATCTAGGGCTATACATACATACACACACAAACACACGCACCTACACGCAGGCGCACACACACACACACACACACACACACACACACACACACACACACACACACAAACACATATATTTATATATACGTAGGGTATATAGGTATGTAGAGGAAAATATGGGAAGGTCTAAAGGTAAACACTTCAGCTATTTTAATACGCATGTTACGAAAAACTACAACTGTGGTGGCAGCCTCGGCGGCAGACTGGAGTTTTGCTTTCATCGTAAGAGTCCGACTCGAACTTGCCCACTGCAGCCCGCCCAGCCAATGTCGAAAACAAAGCCGAAGCGGTCATCATCTTCGCAGAGCCGTCGGACTGCAAGGCCCACTAGGTATGGTGGTTGCTCTTTGCAACCGAGTTCCCGAGGTCGTTGGTTCAAATCCTGCGGTGGGCGATCCTTTGTTGCCACTGCAAGTGGTGGAGATAGCCTTAAAAGCTCTTCGGCTGCTATACAAAAGAGGCTGTCAATACAGCTATTATTTTTATTATTATTATTATTAAAGGGAGAGCTATGGTTTCCCCATCTAATGCAACCCTGAGCGACCGCAGATCCAGTCTCGGCTTTGACCTTGCACAAGGTCAAAGCCGAGAGCTTGCATCTTGCCTAGCACAGGCTTCCTGACCCCAGCCCGAACATGGTCGGCCGGCGTCGACGACCGAAAGCTTAGTGTATTGCAGCACCCAGTACATAAGGTCTGACGCTCTGTCCGGCCCCTCGCCCCAAATATTTCTCTTTTCCTTGGCCGAACCCAACAGCAGAAGGCGCTATGGTCATCTCACGGAGCTTTAACAAGATTGGAAGTGGGTACCTGGCGGTTCAGCCACATTTGCAATCTTGTTTACCATTTGTTAATGGCTGCTGACCTAAAGAGCTCAAATCCTGCCCGAGGGAACCGCCGTCCCGCCCCTACAAACCGCACTTTGGTCGCGACCCACGTGACCCTCTCAGTCAATCGCCCGATGTGAATGGGATGGGACCGATGGGGCACCACTGCCAGCCATACGACACACAGCCCTCCGAGAGCCCTCGATGTGGCATCGAATGGTCCCCCGTAGCATCGAATGCTGTCACTCCTGTACCGTGTTGCCTGCTCCGAGTTGTGGCAGCAGCAGCATCATCAGCACGAGCTTCAGCAGCAACAGGCAGCAGCAGGCAGGCAGGCAGGCAGGCAGGCAGGCGGCAGGTACTCAATCGCTAATCACTTCGCTGATGCATGGAGCAGTGTGGCCACTGTAATGGGCAAATGCTGACCTCTACACTTTGCCTGCATTGAACCGATGCACGACAGCAATGTGAGCAGCAAGAGCTAGCATCGATCGATCGATAGCAATTAGCATACTATTATTACAAAGAATCGCCACTCGGGATGAAGCAGCAGCAGCAGCAGCAGCAGCAGCCGTAGCTGCTTCGAGGGTGATTCAGCCAGCAGCAGCCGAGCTAGCACCTCCTACTGATTGAGACTGGCTGGCTTCTCTCACTCTCAGGTAGCTGACAGGTTTGTGTTGAGGCAGCTTCTGCCTGGGGGGGAGGGAGGCAGCTGGACGACGGTTCCGGCGACACACTCATTGACTAGGAGGAAGACGAGAAGGCAGGCAATGAATGGGAGGTGAGGCAGGTGGCTCTGACTTTCGACGGCTTGCTAATCCGATTTCGAGCCACCTTCGCCACCATCAATTCAAAGGTGCCGACTCAGATGTGACATGATAAAATGACAGTGCCCGTACAAGATGAAGGGAACTGAGGGGGCTGAAGCCCATAAATTGAGAGAAAAAACTGGCCTAGGTGCAAAACTGACTCAGCAAGCCTCAGCAAGCCCGTGACGACAGTCGGCCGAGGGCCGACGGAATCGGTCTCTCTAATGACTCTCTTTCCTTTCTCGACAGTCTCTCTGGCTACTAACATTCGCTGATTAAGAAATCGAAGCTGAAGCTTGCCAAGGAATGGGTCTTTGCTAGGAATCCAGGCGTCCAGGAAGAAACCTCGGGGCAGTCTCGTGGGAGGTCAGAGCAACCGTAAGCCAGGCGAAGCAAACTACCCTGGTCCTCCAGCTCAGAGAGATAGGCCTCAATCACTTGGATGCCGATGGCGGCATCGAACGTTTGCTGCTGCTGCTGCCGGATCCAACCAACTTAAGCCCGCCAGACCCAGCAGCAGCCTCTACAGTACGATGGCCGAGCGAAGCCAGGCGATTCTGCA